>JAFEMH010002302.1:25000-356558 GCA_022495995.1 Adenophora triphylla var. japonica | reverse complement strand
TGATGAATGAACCCTCTTTCGCTTGGGTTAGTTGTGACTTGGCATAAATTTGGAGAATGACTTGGCGAAATGCCGATATGAAGAGATCCCAGCTTTCAACCACTGAGGATGTAGAGAGTTACCATATACTCAGTTCTAAAGCTGAAACTCCAAGATAATTATTGAGGTGACTAGACCTTTCTTCTGAAGATAGGTGTGACTTGAAAAAGATCCATTTCGAGGAAATGACATGACCAAAGCCACAAAATCTTTCTCTTAATGACTTGGTGAAGCCCCGTGTTCCCAATGCGTCACTACGAGAGGTCCAATTAATGGTTTGACTGTAAAACCGACCTACTGATGAAGCACCGAGCCGATCGATCATCATGAGAGACCTCGAGGTGAAGCTGATGTAGCCCCAGATTCATTGTAGCATTACGTCATGAAGTGAGAAACCCATCTTTGACAATAACTATCCGAGTTAGGAATCACGAACTTGTGAGGTAGAGGCACAATGGACTCGGGATCTTTGGACCAGAGGGCAGCCTTCTTTCTTGTCAGTTCAGCAATCTGCGCTTTCATTTCCTTATGTTGTTCCGTGAACCAAGCCAGATAAGGGTCCAGTGGCGAAGCCGGAGTGTTCAGGCCAGTGAACGAGCTGGAGAGAGGGGTTACCATTGGTGGCACCCTGGTGGAAAGGATGGCAAGGCCTGGGGCATAGGCGTAGACCTGCCCTTGGCCTAAATTACCCCGGGGAGTGTGAGTAGGAGTCTGGGCATAAGGATAGAACCCAGCGGTTTGCTGTTGACTTCCAATTGGCAAAGGAGGTGGTGACAGACCTGAGGTGGTCGGGTAGCTCGGGCTCCCGGGATGAGACTCATAGGTAGGCTTAAGTGCGGGTTGTGATCCCTGGTTGTTGAATTGCATGCCTGGCTGCGATGATGGTGTATAATCGGGAGGATACTGTGGTCCTGGTGATTCTGATGAGACAGGGATGGGGACTTGCTGACCCATTAGACCTTGAGTGAGGAACGGGTTTGTGGAGGCTGGCAAGGCGCCAAGATTTGCTGGACCAGCATCATTTGAGGAGGGACACCTGACTGTTGTCCCGAACCAAACTGCGGTGGCGGCATCCCAGATTGTTTTTGTGACGCTCTGAACTGTTGTTGTGGAGGTCCGGGCTGATCAGTTCCAAACTGCGGTGGGATCCCAACTTGCTGCGGCATTCCGAGGTACCCCCTACCATGGGAGGACATTCCATACTGATTCTATCCCCATTGAGGGATTGTAAACTGACTTGTCCTGCTGGGTTGTATGGGGCCACTGGAATGTGGCTGAGGAGATGGCTGACCCATAGGTTAAAAAGCATGGGTTCCGGCAATGGTGCCATAGGAGGCTGGTGGTGGCCTTCTGGTGTAGTCTGGGCGACTGATAGTGGGATTAGGGGTTTGTTGTCCCGTGGAAGCGGTCATGAGGGGATTTTGTGAGACTTGTGCGGTGTCGGGGCTGGCAATCTTGAGCTGGGTTGCTATTGAGACGTCCCAAACTGCTGGGGCGGAGAAGTTCCAAACTGATCCATAGTTGACTGCCGTCCCAATCCCAACTGAGAAGTCATACCGAGCCGATGTGGCCGAGAAGCCCCGATCTGGCCGAACTGCTTCTTGAGGCATACTAAACTGCTGCGATATACCGAGCTGACCCCGACTGCATTAAGGCACACCATATTGGCCCAAACCAGACTGAAGTCAATTTGTTTCCCCTTGTTTCCCCCAAACACTGTCCCGGACCAAGCTGTGAATGTATACCAGACTGAGATTGAGAGGATGGCTGATTCATGAGAAGAGTGTGGCCCGATAGAGGTTCCATGTGAGGAAGGTGGTGGCATTCAGCGGTAGTCTGTCTGGCCAAGAGAGGGATGGGGATCCTCTTCCTCTTTTACCGTGAAGGTCCCATCGGGGTTGAGGGCAATCGTCAAACCAAAATTCCTGACACCTTCCAAAAATTATCATCGAAACCTCATTCTGATTGGTACAAGGAGTTTTATGGACTCAGATACCAATGCTAGCCATAGAATCATGATGAATCCCTGGTTCTGGTTAAAATTCCTTCCTCAACCTTGGACATCAAAGAACTGCACTTGACAAGCCCATGACCAATATGGCGATCAAATATCCCTTCGCTTGGCGAAGCCCTGGTCTGAAGAAATGTCTTGGTGAAGTCTCGATTTTGAAGAAGTGACTTGGTAAAGCCCCAGTCTCATGATTGTACATCTGACATGAGTAAAACTTCAGCCTGATTGCAAAGTGATCTTGAAATGAATCTGATAAAAACTCAATCCATCTCGTAGCAAAGTAGAGGAACCAACGTGGACCCGAAAAGACCAGAGAAGCCCCGCTTTAAAGAAATGACTTGATGAAAGTCCCACCTTAAAGAGTCCAATCCAGCTCTAATGCAAATTGAATTGTCATATAGCAAAAGAGGCAACCCATCCTTCTATATTTACTTTATTATTTTCTTTAGTCAATTAGTCAACCGAAAGAAAATGTAAAAGAAAGAAAATTTAGAAATGTATACCTGCAGGGGCATATTTTCAAAAAGTGGGGACGAATCCCCGACTTGTATTATTTGATGGCCTCATTTGATGAAGGCACAAAAGAACTCGCATTGGGTTTGACTCTTTTGAGAGAGCATAAGTGTAGAAAGGTTTGTAAAAGTGTATGGAAGCCCCTGCTGACAGAAAATCAGTGTTTAGCTCTATTTTTCCTATAATGTAGAAAAAGAAGACTTGTCAAGACATCTGAAAACATGTTTTATTAAAAAATGATCACAAGATTGCTTAAAACCCTTTATTAATGTTCGGGTTATTCAACCCCTAATCTCGATATGAACAAACATTTAGATTAATTAAGAGGAGAAAGTCAACTGATACCAAGAGTCGAAGTTGGCGAATGGTGAAGAGAGATTGTGTATAGGAGAGGCCATTGATGAGACCGAATTTTCTGGGATTTGAATGTGTTTATGACCGGACCATTTTTGGTTGCCTACGTTCCCCTCATTGTGAGGAGCTCAGGTCGCCGTAGTTCGGGCTTGAACTGTGTTTATCTTTGGGAAAGGGTATAAATATTTGTGGTCCCTTTGATAAAAAGGCTCGAATATTGAGGTTGGATGACGAGGCACGGGACTTGAGGTGATTCCTTGACAAGTCATTTTGACAGTTATTTCAGCGATTCCAATGCTTCTGGATCGTCGTCTTTCATCGGGAAAGAAAGAATTTGAATATAGCATAAGGGCTTATGATGTGATTCTGCCCTTGCTTTGACCGTTTCATTGTTATCGACAACCTCCATTCTTCGAGCTTTAATTTTGCCCATCTGTCAAGCTTCTGATTGGCTGTGTTGGATCCTTGGCCTCACCATTTATATATATATATATATATATATATATATATATATATATATATATATATATATATATATATTTTGAATCTCTGTTTGGGCTCTTTTTTTTTTTTGAAGCACATGAGGACGAAGGCAAGCCCCTGCTTGAACTTTCTTGATGCGCACGAAGGTGAAGGCAAGCCCCTGGGTTGTTGTCGACATGGGGTCAATCTTCCGATGCTGAGTGACCTTTTGTTGTTCCTTGATGTTTGCCGTCATTGACTTGGTCAAGGTGATGGTGGGGACATGTTTTGGAAAGTGTACGGCTTGAGGAAGGCTTTTGTGACGTGAGGAAAGTGTATGGGGAGAGCATTGGTTGACTTTCTCACACCGATTAATCAGAACGTTGATTATTTTGAGAGATTATTTGTTGAGCAATGCAAGTGATCATATAAAATAAAACCATTTCATTAAATGTAATGTAGGTGTGCAAGTAATGTCTCAAGTCTAGCAAGAAAAGAAAAAGACTCTTTTATAGAAAACTTAAGATTAACTACAATGTCCGAGGAGAACTTGATTGAACGAGAAAGTACTAGAACCTATGAAGGTTGACTAAAAGATTGTTTTAGCATTTTATTTAATTTAAGGATGGCCCCTAGTCTAGCTACTCTTTGCTGGTTGGACTGCCAGGACGCTTGAGCTTTCCATTTTCTGTTGACTTCTAAATTCCATACCGCAGACCGAGGCAGTGATCGGTTATGTGCCCACGATACTGGTGGAAGTGGAGGCATTTGAGGCCCTGGAGCAGCTGGAGCAAATACAAGTTGTCCGAAGAAATGGGTCGGAAAAGTCACAGGGACTAAACTTGATGACTGAGCATATTGAGAGAAGGAAGTGAATACGGGAGGATTTTGATGGTTATCTAGATTTGTTTGAGAGGGTTCAGCAATGTGCTGGTTGTTTTGAGTGAGAGTGATAGAACCGACTTCAAACCTTTCTGTTTGAACCGCTTGTGAGACGCCAGGAGCTGCTTGACCTGTACTATTCTGAGGAGGAATACCCGACTGCTGTTGAGGGGCGGCGAATCGACCCATCCCCGATCGCTACCCTAGATCAAGCGTAGGCTGCGGCATTCCAGACTATTGCTGGGAAGACCCAAAATGATCTTTACCAGACTGCGGAGGCATCCCGACTTGCTGTGGCATTCCAAAGTCACCGAAAGGTTGACGTCGTTGTCTAGGGGGACCATTATAAGCATAACACGTTCGCATTAGGCCACAAGGGAACTCGAGCTTGCCTTCTTTAATCAGCTCCCGAATTGCCTTTCTCAAAGCTATACAGTTGTCTATTGTGTGGCCATGATGATTGTGGTAATGGCAGTGCTCGGCTACGTCCAAGTTGGCATTGGGGACTCTGGGCTTGTATTTTTTTATGGGTTCGAGGAGACCTTGCTCTACTAAGTTCTCAAAAACCTTGCTCAAAGGTATCCCGAAGTTATCATAGTATTGCCGGTGTTGCTGTCTTCGCATATCACTGCCTCCTGACGTACCCTGTTTAGGAACCCGACTACCGCCACTTATCGCTTTTCTACCTCTATCAGTAGATGGAGCATCATGTGGATCGACAAGAGCACTGGAACTGCTAGTGACCATAATAACACTTGCATCATAGGGTTGGTGGATTCGGTAAGGGGACTCACAAGGTCTGGCAGCTGCCGAAGATGAGGATATATGGCTCGTAATGGCTGGATACCAGGGAGTAGTGAGTGCGGATCCAAAATGTTGTTGAAGATATGAGATTTGAGGCACCGTAAAAGTAGGACTGAACGTGTCTTGACCACACTGAGGAATGTGACTAGAAGGGTAATGTGTATACGGTACTTGATGAGCAGGAGCAGCTTGCGTAACAGCCGGGTGGAGAATTGGATGAGGAGCATTTGACCTTGTTGGTCTTCCCAACCGGAGGGGCGGGGTAGAGCTTGGAGGATGTTGTGAATACGGTGAACCTGATGAGGTGGTGATAAAAGCCTGGTGGCGCATGTGAGCTTGCAGTATCACAGGGGCAAGTGGGCCTTGAGAATTGACGGAAGGAAGCTGACCCCGTCCGAACCATGGAGCCTGAGAAGTGAACTGACCCAAAATGGCTTGCGGAGCCAAGTCAAACTGCTGGGCTTGAGAAGTTACAAACTGACCCATTCTGAGCTGATGACCCGAACCAGACTGAGATTGTAAAGTAGTAAATTGACCCCTTCCAAGCTGTGGGACAAAAGCAAACTGATTCAAACCCAGTGGTGAAACCCGAGAGGCACCGGGGGCAAGTTGACCTCGATCGAACTGTTGAGGAGTGCCGATTTGATGGGGCCGAAGTTTGCTGAACTGACCAATTCCAAACTGATGACCCGAACCAGACTGATGAGGCATACCAAGCCGTAGGGGTTGAGAGACAGGCTGAGTTATAGGCCGGGGCATGCTTAGCCCATTAGTGGTTCCACACGAAATGGATCAAGGCATTCGACGGTAGTCGGCATGCCCAGGAAGGAATTAGCTTCAATCTCCGCCTCGACCGTAAAGGTTCTATTAGTGTCGCGAACAATTTCTAGTCTGTAGGTTCTGACACTTTCTAATAACTGACTGATCTGAGCCTCTTGATGTTGTCTTATCTGTTCCCGCATTTGATTCCACTCTTCGGCATTCTGCGGATTCTCGGGGTGCGGAGTCGTACGTCCCCCACTGTTCTCCTCTGAGCTGGCCATTCTGAAACTTTGAGCTGAAGCGAAGGAAGGAACCGATGAAGTATCTGATTTCGGAATGACTGAGCCGAACAAACGATGACCCGGGATTTTGATCCAAACTTTGTTTACTGTGAAAGGCACAAAAGGGTGCGGTTCAGACTCGGGAAAGCAAAACAGGTTGGTGTTTGGGCTCAGGGCTCATACAACATGCAGTTATTTGTTTGAGTTTACTTAGAACGCGTTTTATTAAAACCTAAACGGTTGAAAAAGATTTCTCTTCTTTTTTTTTTCTTTAAACTACTCTAAATCCTGGATCAGTGGGACCCATCACTACGTCTGCGGACCCTCAACCTGTAACCCCGAACAAGGGGTCCGTAGGGCAAGCAGGTCCCACCGACCGAAAAGGAGAACGAACCTAAGGTCCGGCGGATCATGAAGTCTTAACGCGCACTCGATGTAAATTATCGACGAAGCCAGCATCGAGAATCAAGATCGGGTCAAAGTGCCTGACAGGAAACTGGCATGACTCTGACAGATAGAAGTCCACAAGGGATCTTGATTCGTCGTTGGTTAAGTCGTAATTAAACATGGAGTGAGCGTTAATCCTTGATGACTCGGTGTCATACCGGGAGTCGGTGTATGAGCCATGCGGGTCAAAGTCAAAGTCCGAGCCCCAGTCAAGATCGGGTCAAAGTTCATGACGGAAAACCGGCATGACTCCAACTGAGTTGGGTCTGCGGGGGATCCTGACTTAGCACGTTGACTAGGGTTTGACCTATACGGGGCATGCACTGACACAGTTTGACACGGACCGAACCAAAAACCAACCGAGTCTTGGAAAAAGTGTGTCACGGACAAGTGTAGGGTCGACACGAGGGTAAACCAATGGCTGTTTGGGTCGTCCCGTGCTCGCACCGAGAGGCGTAGTAAGGCCCCCCAGGCTGCTACTGAGATTTCCCGGGTTAAGGACGTAGTGTGCAGTGTAAGGTCAACGTGCGCGTAGTGTGCGACAGTCTATCTTCTTTTTTGAGTAAAAACAGAGATTTTCAGATGTGTCTTAAAAAGCATGATGCATGCAAAAAAGATTTTTTTTTTTTGAAAATATTTTTGAAAATATATTTTTTTGAAAATTTTTTTGAAAATATTTTATTTTTGAAAATATGTAAGCACATAAGAACATAAACACATAAAATTCAAACAGTTAAGAAAATGGATCCGACAGTCAAAATTTGACTTTTCCGGGACAGTCAAATCGAAATCCACGCATCGTGGGAAAATGCACACACACATAACAAAAGGTTTCAAGTGTTGGGACGGAAGTTTGACCCTCAAAAAGCTTTTTTTTTTTTTTTTGAAATGAAACCGGTACGTGGCATTGTTCATCCATAGCTTATCCCCGACTCACATACGGAGGCGTAGAAGAGGAAATTTAATGGTTTCCACCTATATATCGAATATCATTTTTTTTTATTTCAAAAAAAAAAAAAGCTTATTTTATCCCCAGCGGAGTCGCCACTGTGATGAAGTGATTCCGCGATTTTTCCTTTTTCCTTTGGGATCGTTTTGGAAAAAAAATCTTTTATTTTCGGAGTCGCCACGCCATTTTTAGTTTAAGGGCCAAAACTTTGAAAAATACCCAATTTTAGAGAAAATGAGTTCGGAGGTCACGTTACACTCCGGTAAGAACGTTAGTGTTCACCCGGAATGCCTCATATGACGAGTCTTCCTTACTTGAGAACCTTTTGTTGTGTGTGTGTGTGTTTTTAAAAAAAGGGGTTTTCTGAAAATAACTGAAATTTTGGGGACTGAAATGAAAAACAGTTTGAAAACAGTGATTAAACTGAAAATAACAGAAAATTGAGGGACTGTTTGCAGATGACAATGTCATCCGCGTGGACAAGACTGCAGTGTAATCTTATTCGCGCGGGCTAACCTGTAGCATCAATATTTTTACAGTTTCCAGTTTAGTCACTGTAATTTCCAGAAAGTTAACTAGATTTACAGGACTTAACTGGAATTGTAACTGAAAGACAGAAAGTAAAAGGGGATTTGGATTTTGGCATCCATGCTTGTCCTCTCTTTCCCTAGACTTTGATTAGTGGTCATAAGTGATGAATCCACTTAATCAAGTCATCCCGGGGGTACATTGGGACTTTGTGAGCATTTCATTTGCTTGGGAAGGGGGATTTGACATGAAAAAGTAAGTTGACAAGGGAGTTAGGTCAAGATGTATCAACTTTAGAGGAAGGTCTCTAAGGTGGTCATAGGAAGACCAACCTTGAGACCTATACTCAAGTGTATCTTGTACATCTTGTGTGACCCATTTTGTGTGTCTAGATGATGTTCATCCAAGGAAAATGTTCCAAGGTGAGCATCTTAAACAAGGGGAGGGGAATTTGCAAGGAATGTAAATAATGTTGACTATTTGAAATGATCATCTATGGAGATTGACTCCAAGATGACCATATTGAGTTCAAGGAAGCAAGTAAAACTAAACATGTAAAGGAGCATGAAATATGGACCATTTGAAGTGGTCATCCAAGGAGATGAACTCCAAGAAGACCATCTTCTTTGTCAAGCAAGCAAGTACCAAGAGAAATAAAAGGGGAGTGGGGAATGACATAAAATGAAAGAGGATGTGGATCATTTTAGAGGATCATCCATGAAAATGGTTTCCATGGAGATCCTCTTGGATCCTTGGGACAAGAGAGAAAGGGGATGAGCAAGCAAGTGAAGAAACTAAGCTACATCATTCACATACAAAAAAAATATACATGGATGAAGGAGATTTGAGTAAGGGAGGTGAGGGTTTACCAATTGTTTCTTGGTTTGTTGTTTATGGCTTGAGAGATTTCAAGGCTTGGGGGTAGTTTGGGATGGATTTGAGGTTGGTTTTGGTGTTAGATTTGGGTAGGATGAGTGTTCAAGGCTGTTTGGAGGGGAAATTTTGGCAGAGTAACAGTAGGGAAGGGTATTTGTTGTTGTTAAAACTGAGGGAGAAAGGCTGAATTTATAGGGTTGCCTGGATGCTGATCTTATCCGCGTGGACAAGATTGTAGGTGCAATCTTGTCCGCGCGGACTAGCCAAGCAGCGTGCCTGATCTGTGCAGAAAATCAGTTTTGGCATTTTGCCCTTGGTCAATATTCCTTTTTTTATTGGAAATGACAAATTCCAGCGGGATTTTGTCTATTTTTTATTCTTAAAATTCCCTTCCTCATTTAAATTGTCAAAATAATGTCCAAAATGCCCCTAGATGATTATAAATCATTAATATGGGCTGACGGAGCATTAACGACCCAGATTGGGGTACTTACAGTTACCCAAATAATCAAAGAGGGTACCTTCAAATTGCGGACACGAGAGGGAAAAGACCTCAAGTACGCTTGGAATAGCGATCACCTTAGAAATTATTACTTTTAAACTTTTGTATTTTGTAAAGGTGATAGAGGCAGCAAATATATGAACATCAAAGCAAAATTTTGCACAAACTCTGTTGTCAAACTGTTATGAGCTAAACTTACGAATTGGAGAGGGGTAAAACCCAAAACTTGTGCCAATCCATAGGTTATTCCCACCAGCCTCAAAAGCTAAGGTGGATGCCCGTAAGCGGACGCCAGTAGGTTCAAGGGCTAACATATGAGCCCCTACCTACTGATGCGCAAAGATCCTTTAAGATCGCTCGCCTAAATGTGTCCAAAGGCCATCGCCCGGACACGATCGCGAGCAAGACACCCTGTCCTGTTCGTGTGAAAATAAGTGGATATAGATGCAAGTGGGAACAAAGGCCAGAAGTCCGGACCCACTAAATGCGCGAAGGCCTTAGGTGGCCGTTACTCGCATGCCTGTATGTACAAAGGCCAACATATGAGCCCGTTACATGATCGCCACAAGACTCTCACAAAAAACTCAAGAGGTTTTGAATAAGGGGTCAAACCGTGTGAACCATCAATCGTGGATACAGATGCCGGTAGGTTAAAGGGCCAATATACCCCTACCTACTGTTGCGTAGAATATTGCCTCACGACCACACTCTACATGCCCAATGGAAGTAGCTTGCCTTGGCGCTTCTAAAATTACACCACGGATGCAAATTCGGAAAATAAGTGTAAGTGGAAGGGAGTGATCAAAGAAGTTTTAAAAAGCCAAATAGACAAATTGGGTCAAGGCCTAAAAATTTGTCCCAAGGCCATAACAAATGTGATCATAGTGAAAAAGGGTTGACTCTCATAAAAAATCCAAGAGATTTTTAATAAAGAGTTAGGAAAACTCATTAACGCGGGCAGAAGGCCTATTATGCCCCTGGCCGCGACATTGAGTCCAAAAGTAATTGTTCCAAGTCATAAGCTGGAAAAAAGAAAAAGCAAGAATTCAATCATAGCCAAAAGAAAAACAGCTTATAAAGACGAACAATTAAGAAAATATTTCTATTAATAGAGCAAATGATTTACAATAATCCTAGAATCTATTACAAGAAAAAACCAAAAGAAAAAATCCTAAGCTAAAGGAGCAGGGTCCTTGGGATCCGTAGTAGCTGGCTCTTTGGCTGTCTCAGAGTTAGGTGTAGGAGAGGGAAGATCCGCTGCTATAGTAAGATCAGTGATAGGCTCAGTGGAGGCTGGAGTTGGAGCTGATCGAGGCAGAAATACATCATTGATTGCAGGCCCGTTGGGGAACAAGCTAGCAACAGCGACTTTAAATGACAGACCTTGGGCCCCAAACCTCAGTTTATCCAGCGCATTCCTGAGGTTGGAAGCAGTGACCGCGGCCACAGGAGGCAAGGAGGAGGCCGCTGTGAGCTCCAAGTTTGCTACCTCATCCGCATTCAGAGGGACCAATACATGCCCGGGCAGGCAGAGATCATCTGTGGAGATCAAAGAGTCAATAATGTCCAATTGCTCCGCAGAGAACTTGCCCATAGCAGCAAAGTTCCTTAACTGCGTCGATAGGCCGAGCTCGTACTGAATGGAAGATTCGTCCAGAACCTTCTCCTTGAACGCCTCATAATTTTTATACTGCTCCATAGCCTCCTTGCGAGCAGCCTCCAGCATGTTTTCCCTCTCCAACTCAGATTGCCTCAAGGGAAGCAGTTGATCGGACAGACTATCCACAGACTCCTCCAAAGTCTTCACCATCTTCTGGGCAGCCTCCAGCTTGACCGCAAGCTCTTCGTTCCTCTTCTCAAGCTGGGCCTTATGCCCGCGGAGCTCATCCCGCTGCCCCCATGTACTTTTCCACATCCTTATTCGCCTTATCCAGGCGATCCATGAAAGTCTTCAAGTCTCCCTCCTTTTCAGACAGAGAGACCTTCAGAGCATTCACCTGCTCCTCAGCCTTAGCCAAAAGCTTAGACTTTTCAGTATAAGCCCGGGTATGATCGAATAGGAGGACGCCCTGCTCGTCATTGATCTCCCTCATCCTCATGGACTTGTTGGACATCTGCGAGCAGAGATCAAAGCAATTAGTAGGGTGCGGTCATGAAATGCAGTGATTCGATATCAGAGAAAGTGTTACCTCAATAGCCATTAAGCCCATATCCCCAAAGAGGGCGGCAGGGTTCATCTTGGAGACTACACTCGTATAAAAATCAGGGGCATAGAGCCTATTTAATGCTCCTTGCCCGATCACAGAGTTGTAGCCTCCGCGATAGTACGAATCCACCCCTTTGATCGCGGGGACTTTCTCAATCGTCTTTTGAGACTCTTGGTCAGATCCCGCAGTTCATTGGGAACCACAGAGTAGGAAGCCGAGCAGACGATCCTCCCTTTATTGGAAGGAGGAGCGGAGCCGGAGCCAGTGGAGGCTTGGGCATGTGTTAGCTCCGCCCCCTTATGAACTTTCTGTGACCTACTATCCTTGCTCGCCGCATCATCAGAAACAGACCTCTTCCTTGATTGGTCTTGGGGGCCGGTATGCCCAGAGGAGATGGTGCGACCAGGAGGACTAGGGCCTCGAGCAGATGGTGGAGGTCCTCCCCGAGGAGGAGGTGGCAGAGGCAGGTCCTTGGTCTGGGGAATCCCCTTACCCGCGGCCAATGTAGTGCCGATCTGTCTATCCACAATATGGGGAATATGGCGCCCTTGGACAGAGTCTTCCCCAGAGCCGCTTGTCTCGCCGCAGCTTCCCTTTCTTCGTTGGCTAGCTTCCTAGCCTTCAGTTGCTGGGGGTTAGGCTTACCACTCATCTCCGAGATATTCGGTTGGATCTACTCTGAAAGGAAAAAGAGTTGATTAGATGACAGTTTTCAGAAAATCAATGAGCAATGGAGGGCAGTTCTCAAAAAGAATAGAGACCAATCCATTCCGGAGGCTCGCATTCCACGCCCAGCATGCAAGTCTTACAATTGGCCTCAAAAGCAAAAAACTCATGAACCCTCCAGTCAGGGTCACGAAGCTGTGGCAACATGGCTACCTTAGGAGCATAGGGAAGACCTTCCCTCTGGGGGCCACCCCAGTGTAGATCATCAGTGGTTCATCGCTTATTATCGCGCTCACATCAAAAACCGATTGCTCCTTATCGGTCACGAATTGGGCTAGAGCGATCAGAAGGTCCTCGGCAGCAGCTGGGTCGGGGTAGGCAGTAGCAGAAATCCTTAGAGGAATTGGGCTGGAAGGTTTGGCAAAGGACCACCCAAATCTAGACTCAATAACCAAGATGTTTTTCTGATTCCATTGGTCAAATTTGTTTGTTGGATGGGAGAAGGTGCGGGGAGAATTGTTCTTTGCCTTCAAACCAAGGTTCCCATTGGTTATCTGGTTCTGGTAGAAGGCGTACAACCCATTAAGGGTAGGTTCAAAACCAAATAGCCTACAGATAGCTATGAAGGAAACCAGGGCTCTAATAGCATTGGGAGTCAGGTTCATAGGGAGACAACGGGTGAAATTCAGGAACTTATTAATGAAAGGGTCAAGGGGAAGCCTCAGTCCGTTCTCGAACTGGACCCCGTAGAAAATGCAAGCCCAATTGTCCTCACGAACGTCTGCTACCGTCTCTGGTCTTAGTTTTCCTTTCTTTGTCTCCACAAGCTGAAGAGGGTGGACACGAAAGGCATTTGGGTCAACACCATAAGTGGTATAGATCTCTTGCTCCCAATTAATAGAGGCCACCTCCTTGCCTTTCTTTTTTTTGCCTCGACCAGGATTTGCCTCAGCAGCAGGCCTCTTGCCGCGGTCAGGGGCCTCTTCATCAGAATCCTCCCCGAAGGCATCCACAATCCTCGTGGCCTTCTGGGCCGTGCCTGCTACCATGCGGTCTCCCTCCTCGCGGGTGTCTTCCACCGTCTCCATGCTCAGAGAGCCAAAGAGATCGGAAGATGACCCCTTGGAAGGTTCTGCCTCATGCTCATCCTCCTCGCCTCCATCCACCTCTACCTCCATCTCAACACCACTACTCAGGTCCACCACGGGCACATCAGGGGCCTCGGTCTGGACCTCGGGGAAACAGTGTTCAAAGGCTCAACATCTAGGGGATCACTCCTATCTTCTGCGGCCAGGCACTGATATTTATTCATTTGGTCAAGATCCATGAGTTCCACTCTCTCCTAATTAGTTATCACTCTGGGGTTGTGAATCGCTCTCCTCACCAGTTCGGCGGCGTTCAACGCCTGATCTCTCTCTCGAGGAAACCTGTACAGAACCCCCATCACAAAGTTTCTCAATCTACTAGTATCCCCCAACACCAATATATCACCGTTCACAATTAACTTTTTCTTGGCCTCCCACAACCGGGGTGGGACAAACGGCCCCCATTTATTTCTCACAGAAATACTGGAAGCACTCCATGGATAGCCTAAGCCACTCAAAGCCCACCTTCCTATAGATACCCCCTGACCGTTTACAAACGCTAAAGGTATCAGGAGTGGTTCCATCTCCTAGTTCCAAGGGACGAGCCGGACCAAACTCTCGGGTCGTCATCAAATCCCTAGTTACAGAAATAGAGATGAAGAAGAGATTAAAACGCAAAATTACTTACGAGGTTGGATTCGAAGCAAGAAAACGCTAAGTAAGGAAGGGGCAATTTTTCTCTCTTTAGCAATTTGAGGGCTTGAAGATGATAAAAGGGTTTTGAGGGTTGAAGGGTTTGTATTTATAGGCCAAGATATACGGGTTGACCTATATTAAATAGCCCACAAACCGTTCCCCTCGATCCACGAACCGGCGCCAATGTTTGGAAATTCGAAAATCTGTGAGTCAGCATTTATTGCACCTCGTGGATGAGTGACACGTACCCTCCGTACCTGCCACGTGCTGTCCCTTCACTTGCCCAGGGGCCCACCAGTTAACCGGGAGGCAGGGCAATGAAGGCGCCTACAAGCTTCCCCACGTGCCTCTCACGTGTGCCTATTTGCATGGGAGGCAGAGCAAAACCAGCGAAAAATGCCTACACTGGTGCTCGCCCAAGGAGCGGTCTGAGTGAAACGAGCTTATCTAGTAGTTCCTCACTCAGATCATAAATAATCATTCACTTGGAACTAGGGGCCACTGATGAGCCTGGATCAGCTAGACAGGGCCCAAGCTCGGTCTGGTCCAAAGGCCCAGTATGACGTGGCACTCCCTAGACCGCCAGAGTCAAGACCGCGGACAGACAGACCCTTGAGGTCAAGACCGCGTTCCTCTCTCCTCATCCCAGTCAAGACCGAAGGGATCCAGACCACCGGAAAGGTGACCGCAGATATTGTGACTGCTCTATCCGTGCTCGCGTCAACATAGTTGACCGCGCCTAAGATATTGACTGCGGTCTCATACCAGACTCCCGTTTAATACCAAATCTTATTGAGCAAGCTATCTTACTGACTCTGACATGCAAGTAGCTGGCTCACTCCCATCGCATTAAATGCGGCTCAGACAGGCGCCTACTATTTCATTTAATGCGCAACGCCGAATACACGGCTCCTGTCCACATCAACGACATCCCCTCTGGCAGACCCAATCAGATGCGGACACGTGTATGCGGTCAAAGACTAAAGTGCCCTTTAGGGCTGATCTCATTGCTTACATCAATAAGCACCTCTCCATCACCTATAAATAGAAGACCTTTGTCCCCTTGGACAAGGTAAGTGCAAAATATATATTGTAAGCCATATAGCTCAAACCCTAAACACATACACACACACTAAAGACATTCAAGGTCTTATTCTCTCAGTATTCTTACTCTCATATCCGAGGGCCTGAGTTGGAGTAACATCCAACTTTGACCTTAATGGTGCTTCGTTTCTGTGTTGTGTTCTAGGTACTCCAATCACAAATATATCGTGCCAGATATCCTACAACCGCTCTGACCCCTGAAAACCACGGCGTCATCATTACCCTCCAACCAAAATGGTAGAGTTGACCCGTGAATGTATATTCTGATACCTAGCATAAAATGGATATTCTTTCTTGGTTTAATTTTATTTTCAACCATCATACTTTCATCTATCTTTCACTTTGTCCATCATACTTTTTTTATTTTTTGCATAAACACCACTGCACTTTGGAAAACCTCTCATACCAACCCAAAAATCGCGGTTAGGACACTGATTTGTGGTCAGTGTAGACACCCCATTCTGAACCATTAATACATGATTACACTACTCTGTCTCGCCTTAGTGTTTTGATGAAGACTCATTAGTTTTGTCATGCTTCATAAAGTTTCCGACTAACTTTGTTAGTTTTGGACTTAATTGACCAACGAAATAACTAGAGAGGGCAACACTGTAAAACCGCAATGCTTGTGTCGCACGAGACAACCTCTCCAGAATGTGTTAGATTAACTTTCTTATCCGTTTTGATCTCTTTCTTGATCCGGGACTTGATCAGAGTTGGTCAATATCTACACCGATTTACTCCCAATCAATCTCTCCAATTTGTGAATTCGATTCCCTCATGATTTACTACTCATTTTCTTGGTCAACAAGCCATGAACGAGTATAAATATAGGGGCCCTCCTTATTTCTCCTATACGTTTTGCTTAATTCCCTCTCTGAAAAGAATACACAAAACACTCCTAAAATCTCCCTAAAGTCGGTCTTGACAACTTTTTTGAAGACTTTGGCAACGAACCTCTATCGGAGTCACCACTCGGAATCTTGAAGTCTTTCAAGGTAATTTCCCTAGACTTTATTTTAATCTCTTCATCTCATCTTCTTCTCTATTGCTTTTAGAGTAGTGTAATCCAATCAAAAGGATTAGCCTAGAGCCTCTGCAATCCATGAAGATGATCTCGAAACAAATAATCTGACATTTCAACCCTAATTTAATAAACTAATTTGTTTTACTTGTTTATTTGATATTATTTGAATAAATTGATAATACCTAGGCAAGACCAATCATAAGATTGGGTGGAATTGGTGCTTCACAACCTTTCAATTCCATAACTCAACCCCCAAACCCTCTAAAATCTGAATTTGGTTTATGTTCCATGAAATAACATAATGGCGACTCGTAAAATTAAAAAGAGATTAGGTAAGCATAAGAATGTCTTGGTTCACCATTCTCACAGTCGGGATGAGAGGTTCCCCAAAGTACAGTGATCTTTGTGCAAAAAACGTATGATAGTTAAAGTGGAAGTCGGTGAAAGTACGATGGTTGAAAATGAAATTAAACCTTGTCTCTTTAGCCAGTGCTCTAGTAACGGCCGATAATCTGGTGAAAGAACAGAATTGGAACATATGGTGTTATGATGATCATGGAACAGTAAATTTATGGCTGACTACTTAATGTCAAACTTAATATCTCCTGTAAGTGTTAGACAAATCTAAACAATCGAGCACAAAAGAAAAAGAATTACAATAAAATTGAAATACAATATACAACATAAAAATTAACAAAGAAAAACCCATAAGTCATCGTCTTGAATTTGCTTGAATCCGAGCCATGTTAGACACTCTCCTTAAGACTAATTCGCCCCCTCACTACGAGTGCTCGAGGTCTTCAATGGACGTTAGTCTCCCAGGATAGAACGGATGAACCGGAACAACTTTACTCTTAAGTTTTTCGGCAAATTTTCCTATGCTTGGACAAAATCACCATGGATATTTCTCTAGGAGGCCAAAGGAAGAAGATAACAAATTGCAAGAGGGAGGGTGGAAAGATTGATGAAAAAAACATTCTAGTTTCTTGTTGTGGGTAACTTCCATCTAGCTCCACCAAAAGTCCTAGGATTTTATATGAAGGTCCTTTCAATTTGTAACCCCAAGACTCTTGGTATGTATCCAATTAATCCCAAGGTCCTTTCAATTTGTAACCCCAAGACTCTTGGTATGTATCCAATTAATCCCTTAATAATTTGGTTTTATGGAACATCAATAGTTTGATGAAGTTTCAAATGTTACACTTTCAACCCACCAACTTTGAGGTATCATATCTTTCTTATCCAATACCAAATTGGACATCTATATATTTCATTTTCATGTTCTCACAACGTGGAACATGAACCCACAATAATCTTTGTCAAACGACAAACGATTCATGTAAGGAAAATACACATTTCCTTCACATATAACGAATTTTTCCAACAGTAAGATCATTTTCTACCGTTGGTGTAATTGTCACCGATATTCTTGATTTACTTTTAAAAAAAAACAAAAATCTTATCCTCTCTTTTTCAGTGCAATTTACAACTTACTAGATTATACTTTTGATCTTTTAAGTATGCATTAAACTGTCTATGACTGATTTATAGATAACGATGTCTGCTGTTCGAGAATGGGCTGCTTCTCAGGGCAGTAAACTTTCAGAGGTTCTCACTTTCTCCTCCATTATCTCTGGCAGTGTTCTTTCTTTTTGAGTTGAACTATCTGGCCTTCACTAACCTCATTGAAACAATAAACTCTTTTTTTAGACTGTTGCTGTAAATAATTTTGGCAAGTGGAAAACAGCCACACAGATGATTTCATTAACCATCCTTTTAGCAACCAGTGACAGCAGGTTTTAACTTCTTTTCTTCCTTTATATCCTGTAGGAATTTAAATTGAGATAAAAGTTCTTCTTGTTTATTCTTCTCACAATGAGGAATTATTTATATGAGAATACAAAAGAGTTGCAGCAAAAGGAAACACCAGGGAATTGGGAAACACAAAGGAAAAAGGAAACACAATCCTACTCAAAATAAACCAACCGGGATCTGGACAGTGGGAGCGGACGCTCCCCCTCCCTTGGAGCGGATGCTCCCAAAAGGCAGAAACTACAAGACGCAAATTGACTATATTGGGAGCAGTGCTCCCCCTCCTGGGAGCGGACGCTCCCACAGCACAAAAACTGTCTTCACACCCTCCCTCAAGTTGGAGCGTGAGGGTTAAGAAGGCCCAACTTGCTAAGTAAAATATCAAACTGTTGCTTCCCGAGAGATTTAGTGAATATGTCGGCCAACTGCGTCTTCGTAGGAACATAAGAAGGAGCAATAAGGACGTTGGAGATAGCGTCACGGACGAAGTGACAATCCACCTCAATATGCTTCGTCTGCTCGTGATAGACAGGATTCTTGGCAATGTGAAGAGCCGATTCACTGTCATAAAAGATGGAAATAGCCTTGGGATGATGAACGCCCAGGCTCAACAACAAACCCTTCAACCAAGAGATGGGGGAATGCCCGAGAAAAAATGAGCCACCCGATTAGAGAACGACGGGTGATGGGGCAGGCAGCCCAGTCCAAGTCACACCATCCTTGGAGGGTGAGATCGTTGTCATCACACAGAAGGATGTCATGGCCAGGAGTGCCTTTGAGATACCGAACAACTCACAAAGCAGCCTCCCAATGCTCCGAATGAGGTTCATTCATGAACTGAGATAGAATGTGGACTGAATATGCTAGGTCCGACCGGGTTACAGCCAAGTAAATGAGACGTCCGACAAGGCGTCGATACTGTTCTGAATCTTCCAAAGGAACACCAGTAGCAACACCAAGCTTATGGTTTGGTTCAATAGGGAAGCCAGAGGGCTTTGCACCTAGCAATTCGGCCTCAGAAATAATATCCAACGTGTACTTTCGTTGGCACAGAAATAGACCATCAGGATTGCGAGCAACTTCAATGCCAAGAAAGTATTTTAGGGAGCCGAGATCTTTCATTTTGAAGCACTCACACAGGTACTTCTTGAAGGAGTGTAAAGTAGCGGAATCATTCCCGGCTATGATGAGATCGTCAACATACACAAGCACATTCGTTTGGATCGAACCTTGTGTGAAGGTAAACAGAGAGTAGTCGGAGTAGGACTGGAGGAAGCCATAAGTCTTCAAGGAAGTCAGTAACTTGGCAAACCAACAACGAGGAGCTTGCTTCAGGCCATAAAGAGACTAGTGAAGGCGGCAAACCGTGTTGGTATTTGGTGCCTCAAAGCCTGGAGGGAGTTTCATATAAACCTCTTCTGCTAAATCGCCATGCAAGAAGGCATTGTTAACGTCCATCTGATGTAATTCCCAATTCTTGGAAGCAGCAATAGCAAGAAAAGCCCGAACAGTGACCATTTTAGCCACAGGAGCAAAAGTTTCTGTGTAGTCGACACCTTCTTTCTGATGATTGCCGCGGAAACTAGCCGAGACTTGAGTCGTTCAACCGCTCCATCAGAATTATATTTGATCTTATATACCCATTGACAGCCCAGGGCACGTTTGCTAGGAGGAAGAGGAACCATAGACCATGTGCCATTGTCTTCTAAGGCACGAATTTCCTCTTGCATGGACTGTTTCCAGCCGTCATGTGCCATGGACTCGCGAAAGGATGTCGGCTCTTTAGCTACTGTAATGGCTGCAAGAAAGGTACAATATTTTGCAGAAAAACGATCACAGTTTATATAGTGAGCTATAGGATAAGGAGTACCTGAGGAATTGATTGGAAGCGGAGAGGCGGGGGATGGACTCGAAGAAGAAGAAGCAGTGAGAGAAACATAATCGCGGAGATGAACAGAGGGAGTTTTCTGTCTCATACCCCTCCCTAGAGTGCCGGGTCCATATACAACAGAAGGTACCAAAGTTGGTGCAGAAGGAGCAGTAGCCTCAGTGGATGCCGAAACAGGGGGAACCTCTTCCTGTTCATTAGGTAGAGCAACAGGCTCGGTTGTAGTAGGATCAACAGAAGGTGCAACGGAGTCTTCTTCAACTGGAAACACTATGCTGCCAAATGCATCCTCCTCAGCCAGAATATCAATAGAGTCCGGGACATGGGGATTATTTATATGAGAATACAAAAGAGTTGCAGCCAAAAGGAAACACCAGGGAATTGGGAAACACAAGAATTAGGAAACACAAAGGAAAAAGGAAACACAATCCTACTCAAAATAAACCAACCGAGATCTGGACAGTGGGAGTGTTGGAAATAGGTAACGGAAAGTTAAGTTTAACTTAACGTTGACCTAGGTTTCTAACGAAAGTTCGTTATTTGTTAACGAAACTAGTTACAAATGGTAATCTACATTTGTTGTAGATTATATATAACTCATTTAATGTCTCAAAACCATTTCCGTGTGAATGAGAAATTAATGACAAATGACTTGTAACTTAAATATTGGGTCAAAGTGTGATTTGGGTTGGTCCCAAAATTGGTTTGGACTTGTTGTGGCTAAAGGGCTGACGAGCAGGCTGAAGAAGCTTCTGCACGACCGTGCGAGTGCCTAGGACACGGCCGTGCACCGTGCCTTGCCTTGCCACTCGACCGTGCTGAGCCATGAACTCGACCGTACATATTGCCTTGCACGGCCGTGCAGTTCATTGGACACGGCCGTGCAAGTGCTGTTATACCCGAAAAGTTGTGACTTTTCAAGGGAAAAGCCACCAAACCCTTTGACTCTCTTTATATACTTCCCCTTCGAATTTCAATTCACATACACAGTCATTTGAGCCTCCCTACCCTCTAGTAAGATAGAAAAACATACCCAAATCATTGCATATTGTTGCATTCAATCCTTCAAAGTCCAAAGTTCAAAACAAAGTGTTGTTCGTTAGAGTAATTGATTTGGAGTGCTCCTATCATTTACTTGTAAGTCGTTTTATCTTACTAGAAGATTGCCATTCAAACCGTAAGCACCTGTGCGGGGCAATAACTTCTTATGGAGATTGTATTAAATACAAGACTCGACTTGATTTCTTTTGTTTCCAATCTCCGTTATCTTTCTTTTTTCTGTTAAGATTCTAGTTAAGTTCTTGAGAAGCCTACACAATTTTGTCCTACAATCGTAAGAAGTTATTAACGCTTCTTCAAGATCATCAAGATGGAAAACGAGAAAGATTCCACCGAATCAAGTCAAGGGAATGTGACGCCTCCTTCGCAAGGTGATACTACATTCAACCATGTTGCTCCCACTCCTACAACTCATCACCTCGGTCATGGTGAGAAACCCGCAAAATTCACTGGTGTGGATTTCAAGAGATGGCAACAGAAGATGCTCTTCTACTTGACCACCCTAAGCTTGCACCGCTTCTTAAAGGAAGATCCTCCGGCGGTGGAAAATGGTGATCCCGATCCCCAAAGGCAAATGGCAAAGGAGGCTTGGGCTCACGGTAATTTTTTATGTAAGAATTACATTCTGAATGGACTTGACGATGCACTATACAATGTATATAGCACCGTCGAGTTAGCCAAGGCATTATGGAACACCTTGGAAAGGAAGTACAAGATAGAAGATGCCGGGTAAAAGAAATTTGTCGTCGGTAAGTATCTTGACTTTATGATGGTCGATTCCAAATCGGTAACAACTCAAGTAGATGAATTCCAAATCATTCTACATGGGCTTGATGCCGAGGGAATGATCATGAATGATCCATTTAAGGTGGCTTCTATCATTGAAAAGTTGCCTCCTTCATGGAAGGATTTCAAGAACTATCTCAAGCATAAACGCAAAGAGATGTCCTTGGAAGACATTGTTGTTCGTCTTCAAATTGAAGAGAACACTAGAATGAATGAGGCCAAGGTTGCTAAGGGCAAGATGGAGGCAAAAGTCAATCTCG
Organism: Adenophora triphylla var. japonica; assembly: GCA_022495995.1. Lineage (NCBI taxonomy): Eukaryota > Viridiplantae > Streptophyta > Magnoliopsida > Asterales > Campanulaceae > Adenophora > Adenophora triphylla. Next base: position 334,558 of record JAFEMH010002302.1, on the reverse strand, counting down.
CCGAGGCTAGCACAAGTGGCACAAAGAGAAAGCATTCCGAAAATACCGGGAATGCTAAGAAAGGGAAGAAGAAGGGCTCGAAGAAATTCAAAGGGTCTTGCTATAATTGTGGCAAACCGGGCCACTTGTCAAGGGATTGTTGTCTCCCGAAGAAAGAGTCGAATAATGTTGACCACATGGACCTAGACTTTGCAGCGGTTGTTTTCGAGGCCAACGTTGCAAATTTGGAGGAGAATCCTAAAGCTTGGTGGATAGATACCGGAGCTACCCGCCATATTTGTGGTAACAAGGAAAGTTTCTCCTCCTACACTCCCATATCCGGAAGAAAGCTTTACATGGGAAATTCTGCGACCTCCAATGTTCAAGGCATTGGAAACGTGATTTTGAAAATGACTTCCGGAAAAGAAGTAACCTTGTTGGATGTGCTGCATGTTCCAGACATCCGTAAAAATTTGGTGTCCGGCGCTTTGCTTAGTAAGGCCGGTTTTAGACTAGTATTTGAATCCGACAAATTTGTACTAACCAAGAATGGTTTGTTTCTTGGAAAAGGTTACCTCGAGGAGGGCCTTTTTAAAATGAATGTAATGACTGTGATCCACCAAAGTGCGATGAATAAAAATTGTGTTTCTTACGTTTATTTGTCGGAAAGTTCTAATTTATGGCATGATAGATTAGGACATGTAAACCTCGACACCATTAAGAAATTAGCGAGACAAGATTTAATCCATATGACTAAATCTGACTCGACTAATAGGTGCGAAGTTTGTGTTGAGGCAAAAATGACAAAATCTCCATTTAATGCCATACAAAGAAACACAACTCCTCTCGAGTTAATTCACACCGACATATGTGATTTGAAACTTGTGCAAACTCGAGGAGGTAAAAAGTACTTCATTACATTTATAGATGATTGCACTAAGTACTGCTATGTTTATCTCTTAAGAAGTAAGGATGAAGCCTTAGGGGCTTTTGAGACTTATAAGAAAGAAGTTGAGAATCAACTTAACTTGAAAATTAAGAAAATTAGAAGCGATAGAGGTGGAGAATATGAAGCACCGTTTGAAGGATTATGTTGGGAATCCGGCATAATTCATCAAACAACGGCTCCATATACCCCTCAATCTAATGGAGTTGCTGAACGCAAAAACCGTACTCTCAAAGAGATGATGAACGCACTTTTGATAAGTTCAGGCTTACCCGACAACTTGTGGGGGGAAGCAATACTCACTTCTAATTATGTTCTTAATAAAATACCCAAGAAAGGTATTGATAAAATGCCCTATGAATTATGGCATAATCGTAGGCCATGTTTTAAATACCTTAAAGTGTGGGGGTGTTTGGCCAAGGTTGAAGTACCTAAGACGAAACAAGTCAAGATTGGTCCAAAGACCATTGACTGTGTCTTTATTGGATATGCCAATAATAGTAGTGCCTACCGTTTCATAGTGCACAAATCGGACATTCCTGATATGCATGTAGGAACTACTATTGAATCAAGGAATGCGGTATTCTTTGAAAACATTTTTCCGGTTAAGGACAGGAAAGATGTAGGTTCTAGTAAGAGAACATATGAGTCTACAACCGGTCCTTCTCAAATAGAAGATGAAGAACCGAGATGTAGCAAAAGGACAAGAGTGGAAAAGTCTTTTGGTCCTGATTTTCTATCTTACATGTTAGAAAACGAACCAGCAACTGTTAAAGAAGCTTTATCCGGTCCGGATAGTTCGTTCTGGAAAGAAGCTATTAACAACGAAATTGAATCCATAATGCTCAACAACACTTGGGAATTGGTTGATCTCCCTCCAGGTTGCAAACCATTAGTTTGCAAATGGATCCTTAAAAGGAAGTATAAGGCGGATGGATCAATCGATAAGTACAAAGCTAGGCTAGTTGCCAAAGGCTTTAGACAGAAAGAGGGATATGATTTCTTTGATACATACTCCCCTGTCACAAGGATCACATCAATTCGTGTTCTCATAGCTATTGCAGCAGTGCATAATCTTGAGATACACCAAATGGATGTGAAGACTGCTTTCCTAAATGGAGAACTTGATGAAGAAATTTACATGGAACAACTCGAAGGGTTTGTGGTTCCTGGTAAAGAAAGGAAGGTGTGTAAACTCGTAAAGTCCTTGTATGGACTAAAACAAGCACCTAAACAATGGCATGAGAAGTTCGATAGAACCATGTTATCGAATGGATTCAAGATCAATGAATGTGACAAGTGTGTCTACATTAAAGGAACATCTGAATCATTCATTATCGTTTGTCTTTATGTAGACGACATGCTCATAATGGGAAGTAATCATGATTTGATCATGAATACCAAAGGCATGTTAAAGAAGAACTTTGACATGAAAGACATGGGATTAGCTGATGTAATATTAGGGATAAAGATCTCTAGAACATCTGAAGGATTAGTTCTTTCACAATCCCATTACCTAGAGAATGTTCTTCGGAAATTCAATGTCTTTGATGACCCTCCGGCTAAGACACCTGTAGACTTGGCTCTACATTTAGCCAAGAACAAAGGGAACCAGTTTCTCAGCTGGAATATGCAAGAATAATTGGCGATCGATGTACTTAACGAATTGTACTCGTCCAGACATTGCATATTCAGTAAGCAAACTAAGTAGGTTCACAAGCAATCCTAGTACTGATCATTGGAAAGCACTAATGAGAGTACTAAGATATTTAAAGTATACATTAAACCATGGGATACTTTACAATAAATATCCAGCAGTATTAGAAGGATACTGTGATGCCAATTGGATATCGGACACGAAAGACTCTAAGTCCACAAGTGGATATGTATTCACAATAGGTGGAGGACCAGTGTCATGGAAATCCTCCAAACAGACATGCATAGCCAGATCCACGATGGAGTCTGAGTTTATCGCATTAGATAAAGCTGGGGAAGAAGCAGAATGGCTTAAGAACTTCCTGGAGGATATTCCTTGTTAGAACAAACTTGTGCCTGCTGTACTAGTCCATTGTGATAGTCAATCAGCAATTGGAAGGGCACAGAATAGTATGTACAATGGTAAGTCTAGACATATTCGTCGTAGACACAATGCTATTAGACAGTTGATCAAGAATGGCGTTATCACTATTGATTATGTGAAATCATGTGATAACCTAGCGGATCCGTTTACCAAAGGTATAAATCGAGATCAACTGTATAAACTGTTAAGGGGAATGGGTTTAAAACCCACAACAAAAGAACTTATAGCGGACACTCAACCTTGAGAAATGGAGATCCCAGGCCCTTGGTTCAATGAGACAACCAAGTTATAAGTTCTAGTAGAGTTACTTGGAAACAACAACTCGGTTTATTAACCTGGAGATGTTGAATACTCATTCCCAGAACATCCAAGTACTAGCACATGCAGCAGTGGTAAGGATAAGTTGAGAAAACTTTTAATGATTTCTATACCTACGGGTGGAGTAGTGCATGATACTCCTTATAATGAGAATCACCTATATAAGCGAGAGGTAATTAGGCCGCCTCTAATTGAACGCTTATGAATGAGATACGGTCCAGGGCCAAAATGGACAAAACGTGAGAACAACAATTGTTAGAGCTGTTATTATGTGAGTATTATTGTCTTGGTATACACCCAACAGTCACTGGTTCAAAGCGACTCGCTACCAAATGGCTAGTATATTCGATAATATTTCACTAGGGAAGATTCAAGGCCACAAGCTATCTATCCCGATGTAATAATAGTTTGCCGGAACTTTGGACGAATTTGCATACATGCATTAATTGTCATTCATGTGGGGGATTGTTGGAAATGGGTAACGGAAAGTTAAGTTTAACTTAACGTTGACCTAGGTTTCTAACGAAAGTTTGTTATTTGTTAACGAAACTAGTTACAAATGGTAATCTACATTTGTTGTAGATTATATATAACTCATTTAATGTATCAAAACCATTTTCGTGTGAATGAGAAATTAATGACAAATGGCTTGTAACTTAAATATTGGGTCAAAGTGTGATTTGGGTTGGTCCCAAAATTGGTTTGGACTTGTTGTGGCTAAAGGGCTGACGAGCAGGCTGAAGAAGCTTCTGCACGACCGTGCGAGTGCCTAGGACACGGCCGTGCACCGTGCCTTGCCTTGCCACTCGACCGTGCTGAGCCATGAACTCGACCGTGCATATTGCCTTGCACGGCCGTGCAGTTCATTGGACACGGCCGTGCAAGTGCTGTTATACCCGAAAAGTTGTGACTTTTCAAGGGAAAAGCCACCAAACCCTTTGACTCTCTTTATATACTTCCCCTCCGAATTTCAATTCACATACACAGTCATTTGAGCCTCCCTACCCTTTAGTAAGATAGAAAAACATACCCAAATTATTGCATATTGTTGCATTCAATCCTTCAAAGTCCAAAGTTCAAAACAAAGTGTTGTTCGTTAGAGTAATTGATTTGGAGTGCTCCTATCATTTACTTGTAAGTCGTTTTATCTTACTAGAAGATTGCCATTCAAACCGTAAGCACCTGTGCGGGGCAATAACTTCTTACGGAGATTGTATTAAATACAAGACTCGACTTGATTTCTTTTGTTTCCAATCTCCGTTATCTTTTTTCTGTTAAGATTCTAGTTAAGTTCTTGAGAAGCCTACACAATTTTGTCCTACAGGGAGCGGACGCTCCCCCTCCCTGGGAGCGGACGCTCCCAAAAGACAGAAACTACATGACGCAAATTGACTATATTGGGAGCAGTGCTCCCCCTCCTGGGAGCGGACGCTCCCATAGCACAGAAACTGTCTTCACATATCCCCTCCCTCCCAAAATAATTGTCGCACTTTTCATTTTGGATTGCCCAAAATTAATGTAGCATTTCTAAAAAGGAAATAAACTTGGTGCAATTCTTATCGTTGTACAAGCAATTTACAAACAAGTAAAGCACATTCCTTATGAATGTTGACAAGTCAAATGCGACATTTATTTTGGGACGGATGGAGTATCTAATATTAATTCAAACACCATTTCATAAATTCTTGAAAATTTGAATAACTTCGTTGGCTTCCACCTCCATCAAATGCAGTTTTACAGAGGCAGGGTTGCTTGTAGCATCGGGTGTTTCTATGCTATATGTCTCATCCGGGTTAGCATTGTGGTCATTAGTGGTGTATATGAGGAAGATATGGAAAGTTTTGCTGCTGTAGCAACCAACTCTGGTCACTTCAAGTTGACGCTTTCTGCCGAGGAAACATCATATAATGTAAAAGAAATAATTTATCCATTCATTGGTGTTCATATACCGTACGAAATACATTTTCGGGATTAAAGTAGTGTATTGCTTATTTTGTTTTGTGGGTAGTGTTAATAATAGCGCTTTTCTTGAAAGACTGCGACTAAAATGCATTTTAGTTTCCTTTTCTGGAAATGTTTAGCATATCAATACACAATTGTTAACATGATCATGTGTAAGGTTGCAAGCACTATTCATTGAAATTCTATCTAGTCCAGTTTCCCATTGAAGTTCATAGGTCAAACTATCCAAATAGTCCCTCTACCACTTATATCGAATTCAGTTGGTCCCTCCATCCAATTTTGTTAGATTTAAATCGTTAAATCATGTCATGTGCAGTTTAAGTGATATTTGATAAGTTCTACATGTATTATTTTCATTGATAAGTTCTTATATAAAAAAATATAATGTTATAGGGTTTCACACAAACAAAATATTATTGTGGATCTACAACCAAAAACTTATTCAAAGGGGATATCCATGCCCTAAAACAATCTAAATCCAAAAAGGAAAAATTGTATGAAAAATTACAAAAATACTTAAATTTACGAGCCTAATTAAGACACAACGTAAATGGTTCTTTAGCCTTAAAATGAATATCTAAAAGGGTATTTCTTTTGTTGCACGTGACATTATTTAACGACTTAAATCTAACAAAATTGGATGGAGGGACTAACTGCATTTGATTTGGGTGGTAAAGGGACTTTTTATTTTAAAACTCGGGTACATGGACTAATTTCATAAGAAGCAAATAGTAGAGGGACTATTTGGGTAGTTTTTCCTTTTAAAATAGATCAAAATGTTGAAACGGTTCAAGAAATTAAACCTATAAGAAAATGTGCTAGTTTGTAAAGTAATTGTATGACTTACAAAAGTACAAAGATAATGACATCAAACATTTTAATGAGTGGATTTAAACATGAGTGACTATGTCATTTTATTGATTAAACCCATAAATTATATGTTGAACTCGCAAAAACTCTAGTAAATTTGATCCGTGAATTCAAATTATAGGAAAACTAATAGACTCGTTGTTAAACAAGTCATTAGATAGATGATAAATTTTGAAAGTTAAGATGAAATAGCTAGAATTAAAATAGATTCGAGTTAATAATTATCACATGGATAAAGCTTGTGTTCACAAGATGTTATATTGCTAAAGTTAATAATCTTATTAGATAAATTTAATTAGGAGCAATAACTTAATACGTAATATGACCTATACAATTAATAGTTCACACACGTCTGCGTGCTCAGATACTTTATTTATTATACATGTAAATGTGTAGTCCACCAAAATTCCAAGATTCCCTCACTTGAACTAACACACGTGCAGAAGTATGATACATTAAATAATCGTATATCACATTATAAAACTTAGTAGAATATGCTTTACAGTATTGTGTCATCTTAAAGCAATCTGTTCCATTAGTCAAATTAACACAAGGATCAAAGAGGTTTCGTACTATTAGCGCAACTAGACCAATCAATGGTCACATATATCAATCTAACTAAATGACATGGATCAAGTATGGATGTTTAGCATGAAAAATACATGTAATGTGTTCTTCAAATGTCTATTTTGGTCAAACCTTATGAGATCAACCAAACATTTAGAGTGTTGAATATCTGAATAACTGTATAACTTTATTAACCAAAAATGAAATCTGAATAGTGTCATGACAATAAACCATAAATGTATAAATAAACTCCCACTGAATCTAGATATACTTTAACTATAAAACACCAACATCAGTTGTGTGCCCGTGAAAAGCTTTGGGCGTTAAACCCCTAATAAGCAAATCATCAGTCATTGAGTTGGTTCAAATATGCTTAATACAAATTTGTCCATTCTAAATTATATTCTTTAAATAACTATAAAATTGTTATCACAAAATAACTTAAGTGACTTCTCAAAGCCACCAACTCTACGCAGTCCGGCGACAAAATTTTCACAGTTATATTCCCTGATTAGATACATGTCTGCATCCTGCAAAGCTGGAATCCAAATATCTAAAGATCTCAAACTTATTATCTGACTTCCTATATGTTAGCATGTAATCATTTGTTCTCTACAATTAATACATAATATTTTTGGCTGCAGTCCAATGATCATTTCCAGGATTGCTAAGCTAACATATCTGCTTAAATCATCAACTATGAATGCTAGGTACGGAAGAGTAAATTAGGAAATAAGCGAGGAATCATTTGCTGAATAGGAAACTGAAAGGGGTGCGATCGCCTCCATTAAGGCAATAACTATATGACTTTCTGTAATTTGGGAGCGTGCGCTCCCCACCTTTGGTGTGTGCGCTCCTCATGCTTTGCTGACTTGTACCTTTCTCAGCAAACTTCCATAAGTTATAAATTCTTCATATGGACACTGATTTGGAGATGCCACATATTATTGGAAGCTCTCGTCGAGTACTATCCATTGGTACTGGTTGCTCAATGTCACATCCTATTTTTCTTTCGATTATTTTCATTCTTTCCTTATTTGCCGCTCTACTCTTAATCATTCTTTTTTGTACTCATTAATACCATAATCCATGAACTTCTCCTCCTATTCCCTGTGCTTATAAACACTCCAAAAAGACATTAAAACACCTGAGGTAAAACATCAAATAAGTCTAAAAGTATATTATCTAGATGGATAAAACCACATTCATTAGTGTCTAAGAAATACAACATACTTCTAAGTATTTTTCAAATAACGCAACCAATTTTTTAAACTAACTGTGTTAATTTTTTAACGAAACGCTGATGTCGCAAATGAGGTGTTAAAAGATCAACGAAATGTTGATGCAAAAGCTAACTTTCCATTAACTCCATCATCTCTTTGAACCGACAACCATTTTCCCTATCTTCTCTTTCGTCTGTCGACCCACTAGAAGTAGACCAAGAGAAGTATGCAGCGTTGCTCTAATAGAGCTGACCACTTGATGCGAAAGATTGTAATGGGGGTGATGGAAGATTTGTGTAATTGTAGTAGATTCTTTCCAAATTTCTTGGTGCTGATCTAGACTGATCTAGGGTATAATGTATAGGGTATAGTGTATAGGGTATAGGGTATACGGTATAGGATATGGTATATATGGTATACAATATAGGATATAGGGTATAGTGTATAGGGTATAGGGTATAAGGTATAGGGTATAGGATATAGGATATAGGTTTAGGGTTTAGGGTTTAGGGTTTAGGTTTTGGCGTTGCATTAGTAATTTAGCCGTTACATTAGAAAAATCTAATGTAACGCCAAAAAATCTAATGTAACGCTGAGATCAAATCCGTTGCATTAATCAAAATGTGCCGTTACATTAGCTCTGTCGTTGTATTAGACTTATTACATTAGCTCTGGCGTTGCATTAGATGCGTTACATTAGCTCTGTCGTATCATTAGATGCATTACATTAGCTCTGTCGTTGCATTAGCCGTTATATTAGCTCTGGCGTTGCATTAGATGTGTTACATTAGCTCTGGTGTTGCATTAGATGCGTTACATTAGCTCTAGCGTTGCATTAGATGCGTTACATTAGGTCAGAAATGTAGTAGTGTGATGAAACCTTAGATCCAGTCTTGATATGTCCATCCTTCAGATCTATAGACTCATACCAAGTCTTGGTCCACACAGGAGTACTCCATGACATTACCCATAATCCCAAAACAAGTCAGCAACAATGAAAGTTGCTTCTGCCGCCGAAAACTGAAGGAGATGCCTAAAGATTCTGCAGCAGCGACAGAATCATCTGACTAAAAGACCAAAACCACTAAAATTCTGATCTGAGCACCGCTGACGGGGACATGACACTGGGGGTGGTTGAATTGGAGGCGGAGAGAGGAGAGCGGAGAGAGAGAGAGAGAGCGGGTTAGGGGAAGGAAAGAAAGCCATTAACACCCGTTAAATATATAATTGACGTTAATTCCATAAGGCCCACTTCGCCATTCCAGCGACGTCTTTTGGCATCTCCGCTTCTTCTCCATCGACATCGTCGTTCTCCGCTACTTCTCCATATTTATCGTTGTCTGCTACTACTCTTTTTCGGCAACACAAATCTGTAAAATGTTAGATCTCACTTCCTCCATTTTATAAATCTCGAACATCGTCTCCCTATATTGTATTGTTCCTACTCTGATGAAGCGAACAAATAACTCTTATATCTTAAGGTATAAGAGTTATTTTTTCAGAATTTGAAAACAACAAATTACTCTTATATAAAATATAAGATATAAGAATAATTCTAGTTTTATACCCTTACTTATAGGCTTGGATTTTATTATTTTTTAAGAAAATATAAAAAATTGTGAAAAAAACTCTTATAGCTCGTTATAAAAATAATTCTAGTCTTATACTTTTAGGTAGAGGAAGGTATATGAGAAAATTGTTTAATAAAATATGAGTATTTTATTAATATTTTTAAGAGAAGATAAAAACCGTGAAAAAATACTTTTATACCTAGTTATAAAAGTAATTTTAGTCTTATACCTTTGGGCTTTGGATATAAGAGCGAGGGGGATGATAATGTGTTAGTGTGGGTTTGTATGAAATTTTACATCTCGCTTGAGTATTTAGGGCATCTCCAACCCAAAAGCAACTTTTGAAGCAATTTTTGCTTCAGATTTTGCTTCAATTTTTTTCTCTTCTCCAACCCACACCATCCGTTTTTACTTCAAAAAGAATATTTTTAGAATCTTTTCCTTTCCACCTCATCTTTCCATTACTCTACCAATTTCACAAACATACACAATGTTTAATGTTTTACATATTGAATCCTCTCTTTTATTTGAGATGATAAAATTTCAAATAAATATGTTATATGTATTTTAAAAAAAAAACAAATGAAAGGCTTGGGCGGTCGCCCAAGATGACTAGGGCGGTCGCCCAAGTGTCCAGTCCTTCAAAAAAAAAAATTACAAGTTAAATTCTTAACAATTTCTGTTAAGTTTTACAAAAAAGTTAATTTTTTGCAAAAAAGTCATTTAAAAACTTAACTTTTTTTTAAAATAAACGAAAGTATATAAAAGAAAAAGGGACGGTACCCTTAAATTTTATTAATTAAAATAAAATTACAAATGAGGGGGACAACCAACCTTACCCTTTTATAAATAAGGGGGGACATTTAGGAGCCTTTACCTCAACCTAACTATTACAATTAAATAAAAATAAACCTAATCTATAATCTAATCTATAAAATTACAATTAACCTAATCTAAAGTCTAAAGAGCGGCGTAGTTCATTCGGCTTCGCTCCCCGATGTATCTTCATCAAAGGCCTCCTCCTCCTCGGAACTACTTCTTTTATCTTGAAGTCGTAGTTCGGCTCTATGCCAATCACCGAGCAACATTTGATATTCTAAATTATATGGAGACAACCTTGACCTTTGATCGGATAAGACATTTCCTCCTACACTAAATACTTCTTCTACGGCAACGGTTGAGGCGGGAGCGGCTAGGATCTCCTTTGCTATCAATGATAGAATAGGATAGTTGTTTGCCCTTCGTGCACACCACCTTGCAATATCAAAATCGTCTATAGGCTCAAAAGAAGTGGTTAAATAATTTTCAAGTTCAATATAAGTGGAGCCACCTCGTTGACGTTTTTGAGTTCTAGAACTAATTAAATTATCTATAAAGTTAAAGGGATCGCTATCTTCGTGAGAACTACCACCTACATTTTCACTACTAGGAGGATAAACAATATTACCAAAAAGATCATAATATTCTCTATAAAGTTCATATACAATTTTTTTAGTCTCAATTACAACGTCTTTTGCCTTTGGGATAGGTCTATCTAAAAATAAATCAAAGCCGGTGGGAAATAGATTCTTATAATAATAATCTAGTATTTGTTCTAAACCATCTTCTCTTATCCTAGGATCTAATAGTTTAGCTACTAAAAACAATGGGGGAATGATCAAAAAATATTTAAGCCATTTTGTTCTCATCTTGTTAATACATTCACCTAAAATTTGATCATCTTTAAAATGCATAAATATGTAACTAATTTTAGCGGCGTGTTCTATAACTAACGGTGAAGTGGGATAGTAAGAACCGGATAATTGTACGGTAGCATTTTTAAAAACTTTCAAAATTTTCTTTAAATTATTACAAATATCCCATTGATGAGGCAATATTATAGTTGAATACTCTATTTGTTGAATAAACTGACACAATAGTTCACGAAAATCATAAGATTCAGATAACATTTTATAAGTGGAATTCCATCGATTTGGAACATCTAGGGAAAATCTTTTAGGTGGGATATTATTTATTTTACAAAATCTAATCCACAATTTTGTTACACTATGATTTCTCATTATATAAGCAAGAATTTCCTTAATTGGGGCTACATGTTCCTTTAAAGTTGTTAAACCATCTTGCACACACAAATTTAAAATATGACATATGCACCTAACATGAAAAAATTTACCACCAATAGATGGTTGACAAATATCAATGAGTGATGGTAGACTAGCAGTATTATTTGCGGCATTATCAAATCCAATTGAAAAATTTTGTGAACTAATCCATATTCTTGTAAAACATTAGCAATTTTACTACAAATATTTTGAGCGTTATGAACAGTATCAAAAGATTTATATGCAATTAATCGTTTTTGTAATTTCCAACTAATATCAACCCAATGACATGTAATTCCTATATAGCTATGAGTTTGCCAATGGTCACTCCATATATCGGCACATATTGACAATTTTTGGGGTAAATCTTTAAACGTATTAATTAAAGTTAATTTTCCTTGTAGATATTGAGCTTTAGTATCACGAGTACTTGTATTTTTATTAATTTCTTTAGCCGCGGGATTTAAACAAAGTTGTGCCATATGAGACCATAATCTATCATTAGTAAAATTAAAGGGTAATCCTTTAGCAGCAGTATATTTTGCCATTTCTCTTCTATACGTTGAATTATCAAATTTAAATAATTGCGAAGACGTACCTTGTGATGATCCCGTAAATCCTTGTAGTTGTGTTTGATCTTGGGCATCTCCAACTTGATCGGGGTGCCTTGTCGTCAAGTGTCTTTTAAATGTCCCATAACCACCTCCATGGGTAAAGGCAAATTTTTGAGGGCAATGGTTGCAAGAAACGGTGTATTGGTTAGTACCTTCAATTGGCACTTTTGAAAGTGCACGGTCATGATGTCCGACCTTCCCGTGGTTCGACCTCCTCGTCCTCGACCTCGACCTCGGATTTGAGTTTGACCACCCCCTCGCGCTTCACTTTGGGTTTGAGTGGTTTGAGTGTTACTCCCTTCGGTATGACCATGATCACCCATTGGAAATGTTGTATCAACTTCATCATCGCTCAAATTAAACGTTTCTTGTGGTAGAGGTTGAACATTAAGATTGCCCCAAATGGAATCATCGGCGGGGGGGAAAAATGGATGCGAACTTGATACATTCTTTCCCTTATCGCCACGGCCGCCACGAGATGAAGACATTTTTTTGGTGAAAAGATGAATTTATGTGAAAAAGAGAGTAAGTAATTGAGAGTTTGAGACTTGAGATTGAGAGATTGAGATGAGAGAGATTTGAGTCTTTGAGAGATAGAGAGAAAGAGAGTAAGTAATTGAGAGTTTGAGACTTGAGAGTTGAGAGAGAGTAGTGAAAAAAATAAAGGGAGGGGAGGGTATTTATAGGTTTGATGAGAAAAAGAAAAAAAAACGTTTTAGGGACCAAAATAAAAAAAAAATCGTTTTAGGGACCAAAACGATTAAAAAAATATATTTTTTTTACATTTTGGTCACTGACCGTTATTTAACGGTCATTAAACATGGACCGTCGGATCAAGAAATGGACGCACCAGATCATCTAGCCGTTGGGCGGTTCCGGTTCGTGAACCGGCGGTTCCGGTTCCGGTTTCGGTTCCGGTTCCGGTTTCGAATCCTGAACCGGCGGTTCACCGGTTTTTGAAATCTTGAACCTTAACCGGACCGGTAAACCGCCGGTTCGCCGGTTCACGGTTCGTCCGGTCCGGTTTCCCTCCGATTTTTATCCGGTCTGGTTCCGGTTCGGCCCGCCGGTTCGGAACCGTTTGGGCATCTCTACTCGTGGGTTTGATATCTCGTCAATGGGCTCTAGAGTACTTATCCCGAATATATTAACGCCATTCATTTTTTAATTTGAAAATTGCATTATATAAAAAAAATTATCAAAATACGTTGTATTTTTTAAACACCAATGAATACATTGATTTATTTGATACAAAAGGATAAAGTTTGTTACTTTAAGTTTCTTGACTCTGCTAAACAACTATGAGTAAAGTACCTTTTTCGTACTTAAACTTTTTAATTTTTTACCTTTTCGTCTGCAAACTATTTATTTTTACCTTTTCATTCTCAAATTTACCAATTTTAGGATTAATTGGTCCTTTTGTCAGTCAACTGTTTATATTGTCGTTAGTTAAGCTGAGTTGGTCTGAGTTGTTATATTGGTTGTTCATTTTAAATGACATGGTGCTAAGTAGGACATTACAACACATATAAACACAGACCGCTCACCATTTGTGGAATACACCCTTGTCACAAAATAATCTTCCTACTTTCTTTTATCATTAAATCAATCTATATTTAATTCTCAAAATTCGGAAAAAAAAGTAGGAAGATTATTTTGGGGGGAAGAGAAACAACAAAAAAGTAGAAAAATCATTTGGGATAGAGGAAGTACGACCCAAGGTTGGAACCAACACCATTTTTGGGATTTCTTCACCTATATACTCATAAATACTCATAATCAGTCAACAAACACAATGTTTAAACAATTGAACAAAACAACCAATCAAACAAACCACACCAAACAAAAATGTTAAAAGAAAATAGAACATCCTTAGTGTATTAAACTGCTTGAACAGTTTCCTAAGTTTTAAAAATAAAACCTTTGTAAGTCGGCCACAAAAACTCAACTCCCATCCATAAACACCATCATTGTCATCTACTAACAACCACCTTGTTAACGTAACATTCATTAGCTACCAAACATCAAAAAGAGTATCATAAATGTTTACAAAAGTCTGCCCATAGTTGTTTGTCCATAAACTTGAACTATAAAAAAAAAAAAAAACCTACAACCAACACTAGTAGAAATTTACCTGGTGATCTCCGAGAAGGTCCCCTGAGAAGTTGCCGGAGGAAAGAGATGTAGGGAGAGGAGTAGGGGTGACTAGAGAAGGCGATTCTTCTACCTTCGTCGCCTTCTCACTCTACCCAGAGAAAACATTTTGGGATTGTTTGATATTTTTCTTCGTCATTACGTTGTGTTTGGGGAAGGTGTACGACTAATTGTTTTCTCATTCCTAGTCATGTGTATTGCGTGTGCCTTAAGATATCTATGTATTACTCCTACTCAGCACCACGTCGTGTTAATTGAACAACTAATATGCCAACAATGGGTATCAAACTCAAAATTTGATACCCATGTAGGAGTATTAGTAACTCCAACAATGAAAAATCATGGTATCAAAATTTGGTGTAGTATTAGTAAAGGTAGCAAATATGCTACCTTTACTAATACTACACCAAATTTTTTAAAACTCAATTACTTCTTCTCTTTCTCAATAAATGTTCAAATAAAAAAATAATCATCTCAAAATAAATGTTATTTTTGTAATATATATAAATATCCAAAATTTAAAAATAAATTAAATATAAATAATTATTTTAATATTAATTTTAAATTTATTTGAATTTTTATATAATAATAAAATAATGATTATATTTTTTAATTAAAAAATAATTAATTAAAGCATAGTCATAGTTTAAAATAATTGATAATGTTGAAAACATTAATAAACTTAACAAATATAAAAATATACTTTGATACCATGAATTTGATACCTATTGTTGGAGATGAAATTTTTAATACTATGAATAGTGATAAGTAGGAATATCTAGCTAATACTACTATTGTTGGAATTGCCCAAACAAAACTCTGACCCGAATACGAACTGATCCAAGTACAATTAATGAGATTTTGTTGAAACTGCCATTTCTTATACCAAACCTGAACCCAAAACAGGTTAACGGCCCAATAAACACCCATTTTCAACTTCACACTCGAACCGATTAGAGCCTCCGTCGCCGCCGACGAATCAGCCATGGTCAGTTCTGTCCGCGTCGCCGCCGCTCAGATGACCTCTATCAATGATCTCGCCACCAATTACGCCACTTGCACTCGCCTTGTAAAGGTACACCGCAACTCTGTGTATGAATAATGAATACTTGTGATTTGATTTGGAAGAATTGATCGAAGTTTAAATCTTGAGTTGGTGTAATAGCCCAAATCAAAATTGGATAAATGTGTAATTGTATTAATGGAAGACGTAATACAATTACAGAGATTCGATAAACAGCTGCGAAAACAGAGACAATTACGCTAAGCAACTATGGCTACTCCTACAATTTAATAAGACGAAAATTAACAATATAATCCACACCCAGCTAATCCTCCATTCGTTGCTTAAATACATTCCAGATTCTGTATCCAGCGCCCCATTCACGCTTGGATAGCGTTGTTGGAAATGGGTAACGAAAGTTATGTTTGGCTTGTCGTTGACCTAACTTTCTAACGTAAGTTCGTTAACTTCCAACGGAGTTCGTTATTTGTTAACGAAGTAAGTTACAAAATGTATTCTACATTTAGGGTAGATAATGAAACTCATTTATTGTCTCAAAACCATTTCCGGGTTAATGAGAAATTAATGACAAAAGATTTGTAACTTAACGAGAGTTGTTTAAAGGGTTGTTTGATGAAGTTTGATGTGCTCGGCCGAGCAGAGTCCTTGACTCGGCCGAGCAGAGCATAGCAAAGTGGCCAAGTCTCTGGACAAGCTTGCTCGGCCGAGGCATATGCCTGCTCGGCCGAGCAGTATGATTGACACGGCCGAGATGGTCTCTTGACACGGCCGTGCAGCTTGGTGCTCGGCCGAGCGAGTCCCTTGACTCGGCCGAGCAGATCCTGAACAGTCACCAATTCAAATAGAAAAGTTGTGTCCTTTCGTGGGAAAAGGTACAAACCCTTAACTCTCTTTATATACTTCCCCTCCGAATTTCAATTGTTACACACAGTAAATTGAGCCTTTCCTACCCTCTTTGAGATAGATTAACATTGCCTAATCATCTTCATATTGTTGAATATACTTCCTTCAAGTCCAAAGTTCCAAATAGCCAATTGTTCGCTAGAGTTATTTATTTGGAGTGCTCCTATAGATAACTAGAAGTCGTTTTATCTCACGAGGAGTTTGCCATTCAACCGTAAGCACCAGTGCGGGGCAAATACTTCTTACGGAAATTGAGCCTTTCTCTTCCGTTAGTTTTTCAGTTAAATCCATAAGAAGCCTTATAAGCAAAAAAGTCCAACAATCGTAAGAAGTATTTTTACGTTTCTTAAGGCATTTCTACAATGGCAAGCGAGAAAGACACCTCCAAATCATCCGGGCTTACTCCTCCTCCTCAAGGCGATGCAACGCTAAAGAATATTGCACCCGATTCAACAACCTCTCAATCGGTACAAGGTGAGAAACCTCCTTCACCTGGCTCAGGTACAACCTCAAGTGTCGCACCTCTTAATGCTCCCCCTCAATCTCATGCGTTCGTGCATGCGGAAAGACCGGGTATTCTTACCAGGATGGACTTTAAGAGGTGGCAACAAAAAATGTTGGTCTATTTGACAACATTACAATTGGTGCGATTTCTTTGGGAATATCCACCATTGATATCCGAAGGGGATGAACCCCAAGAAAAGAATGACTTGGATACATGGAATCACAACGATTTATTGTGTTGCAATTATATTCTTAATGGCTTGGATGATGCACAATACTATGTGTGTTGTGGCATAAAGACCGCAAGAGAACTTTGGGAGTTTCTCGAGATGCACTATTCTATGTGTATAGTGACAAAAAGACGGCAAGTAAACTTGGCGGAAACAAGTACCGAAAACAAGAGGAAGAACACCGGGAAAGTAAAGAGGGGAACTACAACCGCCAAGAAGTTCAAAGGTAGTTGTTTTAATTGTGGCAAACCCGGGCATATGGCTAGGGAATGTCGACATCCTAGAATCAACAACCAAGATGGAAACCCTCTTCAAGCCAATGTGACTGAAGATCGATATGTTCCATTGGACTTTGATCAACTTAGCCTAGGGGCATAAGATTGAATTGACCAAATGTGGTCATTGTATTGTAGTTATCCGCCTAAGAGCGAAGAATAAAATATCAGTTTTTATTTCTTACTTGGCTTGTGTTATGACTTGTTCATTTAGGTCTTGTAAATTTAAATTCATTCCGTCGACTAGTGAATTTAAAATTACTACCTAAGATGAAGTTTGACTCGCAAACCAAATATGATTTCTTTTGTGGAAATCAGTTCTTCATTACTTCTATTGATTTTGCACTCGATAATGCAAAGTACATCTTTTGAAATAGTAAAGATGAAACCTTAAGAGGTTTAAGTAATAAAGAATGAGTTAGTGATTCATCTTAATTGTGGAGAATATGTAGTATTGTTTGAAAAATAATTATTGGGATGCTGACAATTATTTATCAAACGAATACTACTTATACACCCAAAGGAAGAATAGAACTTGTAAGGAGAGGTTGAACTCCTTATTGATAAGTTCCGTCTTAATTGACAAAATATGGGGATATCTAGTATAGGTAGAAATATCTAAACCTAAAGAGGTTAAGATAAGACCCAAAAACCTTTGTGAAGAACAAATTTAAAATTCCCGATATGACAAAGGGAACGGTTATTGAAGTGAAGTTGTTGTATTCTTCGAAACCAAGTTTCCTTAAAAGGAAAAGGGTTAAAGAAACCTCACTTGAACATAGTTATGACTAGGTCATAAGTTCATCTCAAGGAAAGTTGCTGTATTCTTCGAAACCAAATTTCCTTAAAAGGAAAAGGGTTAAAGAAATCTCACTTGAACATAGTTATGACTAGGTCATAAGTTCATCTCAAGGAAATGAAGTACCTTGACAAAGAAAAAAAAAAGATGTCTCATCATATATTTGGAAATTATTGAACTTCCTCCATAATACTAACCATTGGGTTACAAATGGGTCCTTAGAAAGGAAATATTTAAATGATGAATTTGATAAAAAAAACTCCTAACGAATTTGAAGTATTCGTAAGCTGTTTTATAAATACCTAAAATGTGGGGGTATTCGGCTAAAGTAGTAATACTTAAGCAAGACACGTTATATTCTTTAAGAATATACTTCCTTGAAAGGATAGGAAAGAAGGAAATTCTCAAAAGAGAACATATGAATCTACAAACGGTCTATCTCAAGTAGAAGATGAAGGACCTAGACGTAGTAAAAGGGCAAGAGTGGAAAAGTCTTTTGGTCCTGATTTTCTATCATTTATGTTGGAAAACGAACCAGCTACTGTTAAAGAAGCTTTATCTGGACCGGACAGTACGTTCTGGAAAGAGGCTATTAACAGTAAAATAGAATCCATAATACTTAATAATACTTGGGAATTGGTAGATCTCCCTCCAGGTTGCAAACTGTTAGGTTGCAAATGGATTCTTAAAAGAAAATATAAAGCTGATGGTTCTAGTTGTCAAAAGGACATGCTGATTCATGCAAGATTATCCCATTGACACAATTGACACAACAGAGCGTTTTATGTCGCACAACCGTGTTGGATCTACTTGTGTATTCATATGGACTAAAACAAGAACCTAAAACAGTGGCATGAGAAGTTCGATCGAACTATGTTATCAAATGAATTCAATATTAATGAATGTGACAAATGTGTCTACATTAAAGGAACATCTGAATCATTTGTTAATAGTCTGTCTTTACGTGAATAACATGCTAATAATGGTAGTCATGAATTGATCATGAATACCAAAGACATGTTAAAGAAGAACTTTGACATGAAAGATATGGGATTAACCGATGTCATATTAGAAATAAAGATTTCTAGAACATCAGAAGGAATAGTCCTATCACAATCCCATTATCTTGAAAAAGTACTTCGAAAGTTCAAATAGATTCTCGAGAGGTGTACTCTAGTAAGATAGAATCTTGAGAAGTAATCTCTGTAAAGTAGATTCCTGAGAGGTAGACTCTAAGGAGGTCAAACCACTTAGAGATACTGAATACTTGGGAAGTCGGAACGGTACAGCGATAATAACCACTCGAAGAAACTGACCGATAGAAGAATTTGATCACTCGAAGGGACTGATCATTCTAGATAGACTAAAAGTCTAATTGTAATTGTAATCAATCACTGGAATAGTATAGTCATAGTACTTGGTGTACTTAAAGATATACTTATGATTAAAGATTACAATACCTATAGTATTCAATAGTATGGAAAGAGTATACTGATTGAATATTCGACACTAAACACAAATTGAGAATACGCTCACATTAGTTGAAGAAAAAGTGTCATTATTTCCTTCCAAGATAATATGTATAACTCGATTCAATATGGAATCTGAGTTGATATCATTAGACAAAGCTAAAGTAAAAGCTGAATGGTCTCGGAAGATATTCCTTTGTGGAATAATTCTATGTCTGCATGACCTAAGGCATTGTGACGACAATGGAAAATAGGAAAAGGTGTAGAACATCGTGGTAACTCAAGACACAATGGTCTTAGACACAATACCATAAGACAATTGATCTCAAAATGTTACTGTCACAACTGGCCATGTGAAGTCAAAATCGGATCCGTCTACCTAAGGGTAGTAGTAGAGATCAACTGTACAATTGCAATAAGGGGAACGGGATTGAAACCCACGCATTAAAAGAAATCCATAGCGGTAACTCAACCATGATGAGTGGAGATCCCACAAACTTGGTTCAAAGAGACAACTAAGTTATGGACATTCTAGTAGTGCACTTGGAAATACCAAATCCCTTCTCAGAAGCTGCCCAAGTGCTAAAATTGAAACCCTGTTGACGTGTGGTAAGGATAAGCATAGAGCTTTTAATGATTCCTATATCTTTAAAAGGTGGAGTATTACAGGTTACTCTTGATAGGAGATCACCTATATAAGTGTTGAAGTGTGGCCGCTTTTTAATAAGTAAACACTTATGAATGGGATACGGTCCAAGGCCGAAATGGACAAAACGTGAGAACAATAACTGTTAGAGCTATTATTATGTGAGTATTGTTGTCTTGGTATACACCCGACAGTCACTGGTTCAAAGCGACTCGCTACCAAATGGCTAGTATATCCGATAATATTTCACTAGGGGAAATTCAAAGCCATAAGCTATCTATCCCGATGTAATAATAGTTCGCCGGAACTTTTGGACGAAATTTGCATTCATGCATTAATTGTCATTCATGTGGGGGATTGTTGGAAATGGGTAACGAAAGTTATGTTTGACTTGTCGTTGACCTAACTTTCTAACGGAAGTTCGTTAACTTCCAACGGAGTTCGTTATTTGTTAACGAAGTAAGTTACAAAATGTATTCTACATTTAAGGTAGATAATGAAACTCATTTATTGTCTCAAAACCATTTTCGTGTGAATGAGAAATTAATGACAAAAGATTTGTAACTTAACGAGAGTTGTTTAAAGGGTTGTTTGATGAAGTTTGATGTGCTCGGCCGAGCAGAGTCCTTGACTCGGCCGAGCAGAGCATAGCAAAGTGGCCAAGTCTCTGGACAAGCTTGCTCGGCCGAGGCATATGCCTGCTCGGCCGAGCAGTATGATTGACACGGTCGAGCAGGTCTCTTGACACGGCCGTGCAGCTTGGTGCTCGGCCGAGCGAGTCCCTTGACTCGGCCGAGCAGATCCTGAGCAGTCACCAATTCAAACAGAAAAGTTGTGTCCTTTCGTGGGAAAAGGCACAAACCCTTAACTCTCTTTATATACTTCCCCTCCGAATTTCAATTGTTACACACAGTAAATTGAGCCTTTCCTACCCTCTTTGAGATAGATTAACATTGCCTAATCATCTTCATATTGTTGAATATACTTCCTTCAAGTCCAAATAGTCAATTGTTCGCTAGAGTTATTTATTTGGAGTGCTCCTATAGATAACTAGAAGTCGTTTTATCTCACGAGGAGCTTGCCATTCAACCGCAAGCACCAGTGCGGGGCAAATACTTCTTACGGAAATTGTGTGATACACAAGACTCGACTATTCTCACTTGTTTTCAATTTTCGTTTTCTCTTCCGTTAGTTTTTCAGTTAAATCCTTAAGAAGCCTTATAAGCAAAAAAGTCCAACAAGCGTGCCCTCTCTTGATTGGCTAAGAAATAACGACCTCAACAACAGCAACAATACGCGTCTATCTCACCTGCTGATCACGTGTTCCCTTATTGAATGCAATTGACTAATTTGCCCCTGGTAGTTAATATAGCCGTTACAATTCCCTTCTCCTTAACAACTACCTTGTCCTCAAGGTAAGAAATTTGGAAATCGAAGATCAATATCCACAACATCCTCCCAGGATGCATCCTCTACTGCAGAATTGGACCAATGAATCAATACTTGAGGCACGGCAACATTACCTCTCTTGATTACCCTCCTATCCACAATTGCCACTGGTTGTAACTGCATTTGTCCTTCAATTCCTACTGTAGGAAGAGAAGTTGAAATGGTGGCCTTTCGTCCAAGCTTTTTCTTCAACAACGATACATGGAATACATGGTGAATTAGTGATCCCACTGGTAAGTCGAGCTTGTAGGCTACCTGTCCAATTTTCTCAAGTACTAAATAGGGCCCAAAATACTTCGATGCTAATTTCTGGTTGCTTCTGGACTGCACAGTTTGTTGCCTGTATGGATGTAACTTGAGGAAAACCCAATCTCCCACCAGAAATTCCCTTTCAGTCCTTCTCTTGTCTGCATAAACCTTGTATTTATTCTGAGCTTTACAAAGGCTGTCCTTCAGAATGGCATCCATAGCATTCCTATCCTTGAAGAAGGTCCCCACTGCAGCTACTGAAGTATCATGTGCTTGTGGAATGGTTGCTTGTCTAGGTGAAAAGCCATACAAGGCCTGGAAAGGGCTCATGCCTATAGCTGAATGAGTGGTGGTGTTATACCACCATTCAACTAAGGATAACCACTTAACCCAATGTTTTGGTCTGTGCCCAATCATTGCCCTCAAGTAAGCCTCCAAACATTTGTTTAACCTCTCAGTCTGGCCATCACTTTGTGGATGATAAGCTGTACTATGGTTTAGTTTGGTACCCATCTTTTTGAACAACTCTTGCCAAAATGAACTTAAGAAAATTCTGTCTCTATCACTCACAATAGACTGAGGAAGCCCATGAAGCTTGTAGACCTGATCCATGAAAACATCAGCTAGCCCCACAGCTGTAATAGGATGAGAAATGGCCACAAAATGCCCATACTTGGTAAATCTATCAATGACTACCCAAATGACATCCTTGCCCCCAGAATTTGGTAGTCCCTCGATAAAATCCATAGATATATCAACCCAAGCTTGAGCAGGAATAGGGAGAGGCTGCAGTAGTCCAGGAGAGGGCACTAGTTCTCCCTTATTCCTTTGACAGTTATCACATTCCTTCACAAAGGTCTGAACATCACCTTTAATACCTGGCCAATAGAAGAATTGCTTGATCCTTTGGTAAGTTGCTTCTCTCCCCGAGTGTCCTCCAAAACTAGAGGAATGCATTTCCTCTAACAGTTTATCTCTCATTCCTTTTCCCTTTCCCACATACAATTTTCCTTCTTTCTTTAGGACCCCTCGATGAAAATTCCATCCTTCTCTTCCATCACCATGTTTAGCTAACTCAATAAGCTTCACTACATTTTCATCTCCTTCATAACTCTCAATCAATTCTGACATCCATGTAGGGGTAGTAGCAACAATAGCATTTGCTTGAGCCTCTTCTCTTTCCACCCTCGACAATGCATCAGCCACCCTATTTTCACAACCTTTCTTATACACAATCTCATAATCGAGCCCCATCAGCTTAGCCAACCATTTTTGCTGCATAAGAGTGGTTATCTTCTGTTCCAAAAAGTATTTGAGGCTCTGTTGATCAGTTCTGATGATGAAGTGTGTACCTTGGACATAAGGTCTCCACTTGTTAACTGCCACTGCCATAGCTAACAATTCTTTTTCGTACGTGGACAAGGTTTGATTTCTTGGGCTCAACCCTTTACTGAGATAAGCAATGGGCCTTCCCTTTTGCATAAGAACAGCCCCAATGCCTTGGTTACTTGCATCAGTCTCAATAACAAAAGTTTCTTCAAAATTTGGCATAGCCAAAACAGGAGTGCTACTCATGGCTTTCTTGAGTCTTTCAAATGCCTCCTGTGCTTCAACACTCCATAGAAAGGAGTTCTTCTTAAGTAACATTGTCAAGGGTTTGCACATTTCTCCATAACCTCTAACAAACCTCCTATAATAACCTGTCAACCCCAAGAATCCTCTGAGCTGTTTAATGTTGACAGGAATAGGCCAGTCCAGCATGGCTTGTATCTTGGTTGGATCAGCAGCAACACCTTCTTCAGAGATGATATGTCCCAAGTATTCCAAGCTATTTTGGGCAAATGAACACTTACTCTCCTTTGCAAACAAACTGTTATTCCTCATTACCATCAAAACCTGTTGTAAATGTTGCATATGTTGCATATGTTCCTCTAAAGTCTTGCTATAAACCAATATATCATCAAAGAAAACCAATACACTTTTCCTTAAATAAGGTTAAAAAACCTCATTCATGAGTGACTGAAATGAAGCAGGAGCATTTGTGAGTCCAAAAGGCATAACTTTGAACTCAAAATGTCCATGGTGTGTTCTGAAGGCTGTTTTGGGAATGTCTTCTTGGGCTACTCTAATCTGGTGATAACCAGATCTCAAGTCCAACTTGAAAAACCATTTTGCCCCATGTAGCTCATCCAACAACTCTTCAATGATGGGAATAGGGAATTTATTTTTCACAGTCATCTCATTGAGTCTCCTATAGTCAACACATAACCTCCAAGTACCATCCTTCTTTAATACCAACAGAATTGGTGAAGCAAATGGACTGCTACTGTGTTGTATGATCCCAGCATCCATCATATCCTTCACTTGCTTTTCAATCTCTGCCTTCTGAAAATGAGGGGCCCTATAAGGCCTAAGACTGATTGGATTACTGCCCTCCTTGAGTATGATCCTATGATCATGATTCCTCACAGGTGATAAACCCTTTGACTCTTCAAAAACATCAGAAAATTGGCTCAAAAGGGTTGGAATATGCTGAACCATTGCATTCTGAACCTCATTGGCATTCATGTAAAGCAAGTATCCCACAATTCCCTGCTTGGTCTTTTTTATCAGCTTACTCAACCCCTTTCCACTAATAAACTTTAATGAACCCTCCTCTTCTGTCCCTTTCAATGTGACCTTTTTCTTTCCCACATGTATTGAAATCTCCAACTTCTTATAGTCCAATGTAATGGGACTATAAGTCTTCAACCATTCTACCCCCAAAATAATGTCACAACCACCCAAGGGCAACACCCTCAAATCTGTTTGGAAGCTGTGACCTTGCATTTCCCATTTGAAGCCCACACATAAGGCATCACTAGTGAGCCTATTACCATCCGCAACAGTCACATTCAGAGGACTAGTCTGAATAGCTAGGCTCCCCAGTTGTGCTGCTGTATCAGGGTCAATAAAATTATGAGTTGCCCCACTGTCGATTAGTATTGTCACTGATCTCCTCTTGACATTGCCTTTGACCTTGATTGTGTTGTGAGTGGGTACCCCATTAAGGGCCATTACCGAAATTTGAGCTTCCTCTTTCTCATTATCCTCCTCTTTTTCTATCTCTATCTCAGTCTCTTCTTCCTTCTGTTCCTCTAGTTCCTCACCTACTAGAGAATACAATTTAACCTTGCAAACATGCCCTCTACTGAATTTCTCATCACAATGGAAACACAATCCTTTCCTTCTTCTATCATTAATCTCGAAACTGGTTAAGGGCCTTTGGTTAGTACTAAGGGTAGGAGTTTTGTTGGGGACTTGGTTAACAGAATAAGAGTTGGAACTGGTGTTGCTTTGGTTAGGATAAGGCTTGGTGTATGGTGTTGGTTTTGAATAAGTTGTGGGTTTTGTCTGACTGGGGTAGAATTTAGGTTTAGGTACTTGGCTTATATTTACTTCAGCTTGTTTAGCTAAGTCCATAGCCTCATCCAATGACCTGGGCTTGGCCATTTTAACAACTCCTTTAATTTCTCCCTTCAAACCACTTAAGAAACTGGACAGAAAATAGGCTTCTGTGAATTCTTCCCGTTGCACAACCAAAGCCCTAAGCTCATCAAACTCATCTATGTAATTATCAACAGATCCCAACTGAGTCAGCTTGTTAAAGTCCTCCTGTGATTCCTTATGCTCCCTTGCAGCAAACTTACCCACCACATCATTAGCAAATGCTCTCCAAGTTACCATTCCCCTCCCTACATGATAAAACTGGTACCAATGGCTAGCCCTACCTTCAAAATGAGTAGATGCATATTTGGTTTTTCTGAATTCATCCATGGGATTGAAATCAAAGTATTGATCACATCTAATAACCCATCCTCTAGCATCAATGCCATCAAATCGAGGAAAATCCATCTTGGGAGGTTTGGCATGCCATGGGCCCTGCCAATTTTGGGGAATTTGGTTGGGTGGTATCATATATGGATTGGGGTACTGAAGGTTTTGTTGATTATTAGGCATATAAGTGGACATGGCAGGCATTAATTGGTTTTGTGGGATATTTTGGTTTTGGAATGTGTTGTTCTGGGGAAACTGAGCATGGTTCTGAGTGAAAGAGATTTGGGGTGGGACTGTGTTAGCAGTCGTGAAGAGTGGAACAGTGTTAATAGGCAATGGAATTGATGGGCTAGTGAACTGATTAGGGGATTGAGTATGAACTGAATAATACCTCCCATCTGGCTCAAATCTGACTTCATGTACTCCGTTTGATCCTCCTTCAACCTCTGATCCACTCGCTCCTCCATGATTTTTACCAGTACCCTTGTCTCTTCCAGCTCCTAATCCTTCAACCATGGCTCTGATCTCCAATAGAACAGCATCCATCTTCTCTATCTTCTGGTCTGTCTGATCCATCCTTCTTGCATTATTCTCCATCCCTTTGTTAACCAGTTCATTCAGATCATCCATACGCTTGTCCTGCCCTCCCATTCTCTTCTCCAATTCCTTCCATCTAGTACCGTCCGCCATTTGAATCAATTAGAAGCAATCCGTGGAAAGACTTGCTCTGATACCACTTGTAATAGCCCAAATCGAAATTGGATAAAAGTGTAATTGTATTAATGGAAGAGGTAATACAATTACAGAGATTCGATAAACAGCTGCGAAAACAGAGACAATTACGCTAAGCAACTATGGCTACTCCTACAATTTAATAAGACGAAAATTAACAATATAATCCACACCCAGCTAATCCTCCATTCGTTGCTTAAATACATTCCAGATTCTGTATCCAGCGCCCCATTCACGCTTGGCTAGCGTGCCCTCTCTTGATTGGCTAAGAAATAACGACCTCAACAACAGCAACAATACGCGTCTATCTCACCTGCTGATCACGTGTTCCCTTATTGAATGCAATTGACTAATTTGCCCCTGGTAGTTAATATAGCCGTTACAGTTGGGGTTGGTAACGTCGGAGCTCTGTTCTGGAAATTTGGACTAATTTCATTTCAATTCAATAATATGGCGTTTTTTGTTCCTCAGAAATTGTTTGCTGGATATTCAATTTCGGAACTAGGTTAGATTGTTGTCTGTTGATATGTCCCTCCGTCCCATAATTCTAACAACCTATTTTCATTTCTATCACTAACCTCAATAAGATTTACTTATTACTCCATTACTCTATCTTCTTAATTGGTTAGCACCCATCCACTCCTCTCCCCCTCTTCTTCCTTGATTGACGATTTAGGAAGTTCAATGATTTTAAAATAACAATCTAGGAAATGGGACAATCGTTTTGGGACAAACAAAAATGGCAAATGAAAACATCTCTAGGGGACATAGGGAGTACTTATGAATGACTTTAGATGTTGACTTTTCTTATGAGCGTTAACTTTCATTTCCTATTGTGTGGTGACCCTCATTGGTTTGATATTAAGAGTCATGAGTCATGTCACTGGTTTATATGGAGTTCAAGAACATTTTGAGGTCTTACCCTCAGTAGAAGCAGGCAATAGATCAAACCAAAGTACTCATGTGAATCTATTATGAGAGGGACAGGGGATGTTTCGTAGTAAGTACTCATATTGGTAGTGAGACCAGCTCATGAGGCCCTTGGAGAATCGTCAGAAATGGGAGCCCTGGCAGGCTGGATTCTAGTGGGCAACATGTTATTAAAAAGCTTGTGTGTTTTATGGGGATTTAGGTACATTGGAAATCAGAAGTTTGAGGAGGTTTGTCCCTGAGGGATTATGTAGTGGTCAGCCTCTTAAAGCTCACAAAGCATTAATTCCCTACCGTCCCCTTTCCTTAGTAGGGGGTACTTTTCACTTGGTACTTTCTAGACCTTTGCATTCTATGCCGATGAAGCAACATGACTGATAATACTGTTGACATTTATTTCTCCTATTAATTAATTTCAGTGTATAGGGAAGAGGGAGGGAGAGAATTTTTGGCTTCTTCACTTGGTAGTTGGCCCTTGCTTTACCTTCTTATTCAGATTTTCTTCCTGTTCAGAATTTTCACATTGGCAATCAACCTCACTAGCATAATTCTATCAGCATTTCTTCTTATTTATAGTAGATCATTAGTTATGGTAGATATAGTTGGAATTCAAATTACACGAGTAAATTAAACAATGAATCAAAGGGACAATCGCACATTCAACAATAACAAATGTAGTAAACCAGTAGTAAACAGTACAATCAATTAAGCATAATCAGATAACAAGAAAACTAAAGAGAAAGTTAGAAAACTTATCGAACAAATTAAGTCGCTTGAACAAGACTTTCCTAAAAGAAATTATTGCCCCCTACTCATGCAACTTCGAGCTCTAGCAAATTCTTCCAAGGATAAAACGATCTACATAATACGTACCAAGAATAATGCTCATATACATCCCTTGCGTCTGCTATCACACTTCGTCTGAGTTTCTCGCAATCTTACTATAGATCAAGAACTTTTATATCATTGGAAAAGGATATCAGCCACGAGACGAAGGAAACAAAAACGATCAAAGAAAACGGAGAAAAAGGGAACTACGGCATGCACGGGCATAGTTGTTAAAGGCGAAAGGCGAGAGGCGGGAGAGAAGTTCCGAGAAAACGCGAATGACGAGGCAGTTGAAAGGCGGCCAAAAGGCGAGCAAGGTAAAAAAGAACAAAAAAATAGTAAAATAATATATATGTAAAATAAATTAAACAAAACTTAAAACATGTTAAGAACAAGAATTTTGCATTAAATGAAGGTCACAATTTCACATTTAATAGCAACTTAACACAACTAAAACACCCCAAAGTGAGAATTCTAAGACAAAAAAACACATTTTATGTTCAAATCAGTAAACAAGTAGCCGTTTAAAAGTGTGAAAATAGTTGAATTCGAATATATATTTTTAAATGTACAATTCCGTACCTAGAGATGAACATAAGATATAGTTAAAACTTCAAATGACAAAGGAGACCCAAAGTAAAGCGAATAAACAAATTAAATTAGTAAACATATTAAAATTTGCAAACCTCTATTTAAAAATTTGAATAAAGCAAGCTATTTGTAGTGTTTTTGTCCCGCTCATTTGTCATCGTTCTAATTTTTTATTTATCACACTTATTTTCTTTTGATCGCTCGAGAAAAATTATGGATATATTTCTTTCTCATGCACGCCACAAGCTATCTTTACTCCATATTATCCCAAAATAACGCATTGGGGCTCTCCACACCTCACACCATAACCAAGAAACGCCTCGCCTAACAGCCCGCCATAAAACCAAAAGGCGGTCGACCCCTAAAGGCGCCAAAACGGCGAGGAGGGCGAGAGAGGCGCTAGCCTTTCACAACTATGCCTTGTATCCTACAGTGATGAAAGTGATGATGAATAATCTATTTTTTTTTTTGGTCCCAAAATGAATGACAGTTTTTTTTTTTTTTTCAAATTTGCTCTTGATTGATTAAGAGAAAATTTAAAAGAATATCGGTGATTCATTTTTGGATGAAAGTATGAGTATAGTATAGAGAAATGTAGGTTGTGTTCCTCACCAGCTGAGCTGACTGATGACTGATAAATTATGTGAAATCATTGCTTCCTTCCTTCCTTCCTACCATTACCATTACCATTACCAATATAGACAGACATTGTTTTAGAATATAGATGCTCCCTCCCTCCCACTCTTTGTGGATATTACGTTACGGGTATGTGCAGTCCGATTTTCCAGTTTTAAGTCAGATTTTTATAGAATTTGAGTTTATTTTAGTCTTATTGTGTGTTGAAAAGAGTAAAATGCGTTATTAACATGAGTTACAATGTATTATAAATAAATATATTGACGGTGTAAAGATGCCAAATCCGAATATCTATAAATATATAAAGACAGAAGTGATTTAACATACTGTGTTTCCTGCCCGGTTATAATAGAACATTCTAGAGTACTTGGGAGATATATCGACCCGTCTTTTCATTTCCCCCTCATTCTCTTCTCTTCTCTCTCGAGAACTCTGTATACGACAGTCATCTTCCCCTGTTCTCCAGCACCTCATTTCTCTACGACAATCATAGTCGTCTCCATAGCGATCAGAGTCCATTGCTTCCATCCCTTTCTATTACCAGTAAATACTCTCACCTCTTTAAATTGAGGGTTGCAATTTCAATATCAGTTTATAGATTTAAATTCATGGTTTAATTTTTTTTTTTCTAGGTTTAGGTTTAGGCATTTTTCACATATTGTTTGGCAGAATTTTGAGGAAGATGAGTGCAGAAGCAAGGCCAATATCAAAGGTAAACTCTTATTTTTTTCTTTTTCTTCTATTGGCTTTATGTTTGGTTTTGATTTACCCCATTGATTTGTTGTTTAAGATTTCTGATTGCTATTTCTTTGCGATCGTATTCATGAAAGGAACCATTGGTGGAACCCTAAACACCCCTCTTGCTCTTTGAATTCCAAACAAAAAACACAGAAAGGCGAAGATCAAATGCTCCGTTTTCACAAGGCAAACAATAGACGCTTTGGGGTTATTTTTTCTTCAGGTTTGTGACTATTTCTTGTACTATTTGTTAATTAAATTGTGCAATTTTGTATGATTTTTTATCACTACTTCGTCATTTGATTCAAATAATGAAGTTATCAAGGTGCTTCATGATATGGATATCAAGAGCTAATTTTATTTATTTATTTTTATACATTTTGGGACAGAGATAGTAGCATTTAGCAGTAAATGAGTTGTTGTAAAATGTGAAAGCTATTGAATATGTAACATATATGTCTAGATTGAAATTGAAACCTCATTAGCTCGAAACTGAAATTCATTTTGTTTTGTGTTGAAATGGCGGTGTAGGATACAGTATGTAATTAAAAGCGTATACAAGAGCAATCTTAAGTATAATGAGGGTCATTAACACTTGGATACACTAATCAAATATATAGTGTATCCAAGTGTATTTTTAAAAAAAGGATGATGAGATATTCTATTTTTACACACTATTCAAATATATAGTGTATCCAAATACAATGTGAATACATTTCCTATCAAAACTTTATACTTTGGATACACTAGCATTTGGGAAAATTGCTTTTGCATGCAAAATATAGTTATCAAGTGTATCCAAAGTGTAATGTAGAACATTACAGTTGGATACACTTTGATAAATATGCAGTGTATACAAGTAAACTATTTAAGCTGGATACACTATCTAATTAGATACGAGTGTCTAATTAGATAGTGTATCCAATGATTATTATATTTAATAAAGTACATATTTAAATACTTACGTATGCATCAGCTTCACCTTCTTCTATCCACTTGTACAATGCCATTTCATCAATGGTTACTTCGGCTTCAATGTCAATTACTCGTTGCTTGTATGGAGATTTCAAACTACCCGAGGGCTGTGTTCTACGTTTCTCCTTTTGTTCATCTCGCACGAGATTCACTGTCCTCCTGTGAGGGTGTCAATAATTCAAAACTTGGTGTAGTCGCACTTCTCTTTTTCTTTCCCTTTCTTTCTTTATCTTCTTTTCCAATGGAACTCACAGCCTGCTCAGCCAATTGAAACAACATCAACTGTGGTTGTAGCTTCAATGCTTTTTCCTTTTAACTCCATTTTCAATGCTCTTTCCTTCTCATACTTTTCCGGTGCCTCTATACTTAATCTATCAAATTCCGGTGTCACGAGAACTTAAGCG
Organism: Adenophora triphylla var. japonica; assembly: GCA_022495995.1. Lineage (NCBI taxonomy): Eukaryota > Viridiplantae > Streptophyta > Magnoliopsida > Asterales > Campanulaceae > Adenophora > Adenophora triphylla. Next base: position 302,974 of record JAFEMH010002302.1, on the reverse strand, counting down.
TTCAAATGTAGTTGTAGCTTCAGACGGAATTGGTTGCAGGCTCTGTGTTGGGGACCTCTGTGTAGATTCTTGCAATTTCTTTTCTTCGTGCAACTCACTGTGACAGGTCGGCTAAATCAGAGTATGTAACAGAATCATCAAAAGGGTCGGACTGTGGAGGATTTTGAGATGTTACATTTTGTTGACTGTCAAAAGTTCCAACCAATTGAAGAGTTTGATGCGTGATGGTCTCTAGTCCACCCAATTGAAGAGTTTGAGATGGAGGGCACTGAGCGATTCTTTGTTATATCTTGATCAACTCCATGAGTTGGAGATGGTGGTGGGGATTGGTGTGATGGCTCGTAGTTCATTTTCGGCCCAATTGAAGAGTTTGAGATGGAGGGGACCGAGCGATTCTTTGTTATATCTTGATCAGCTCCATGAGTTGGAGATGGTAGTGGTGATTGAGCTGTGATGGCCTGTAGTTCGTTTCCAGCCGATTGAAGAGTTTGAGATGGAGAGGACTGAATTGTGGTTGTACGAGTAGTGATGGCCTCTACATCATGAGTGGCTGTACGAGTTGGAGAGTGAGCTGTGATGGCCTCTAAATATCTATTAGTTGGTGATGATGGAGGGGATTGAATTGTGGTGGTGGGGTCATCTTGAGCACTTTTTTCAGACAAAAAATGAGACTGGAGTAGCTGTGTGACTGAGGTATTGATTTCTTGCACTTCCTCATCTTTCTCATCACATAAAACATGTGCGCTTTTATATTTAGCTAATGCAATCTTCAAATCATCAGCACAAGTCTTGAGAGTCTTGATTGGGTCATTTTCCTATATACAGTAGATATGTTATTAGTGTATCAAAGGGTAATTTGTAAAATTAACATTGGATACTGATGACGCCACAGCTTTTGGGGTCAGGAGCGGTTCGAGGATATCTGGCTAGGATATATTTATTGGTTTGATGTACCTAGATCACAACACAAACAAGCACCGTTAAGGTCAAAGTTGGACGTTACTCCAACTCAGGCCCTCGGGTGTGAGAGTAAGAATACTGAGTAATAAGGCTTTGAATACCTTTGGAGTGTGTGTGTTTAGGTTTAGAGAGTAAAAGAGCTTACTCAATTGTCTATGGAACTTACCTTGCCCAAGGGGGTAAAGGCCTTCTATTTATAGGCAATGCAATGGTGCTTGTTGAGGTAAGCAATGAGATCAAACCCTAGGGGCACTTTGGTATTTGACCGCCTACACGTGTCCGCAGCCTAATTGGTCCCGTCGGGGAGGGAACATTGACCGGCCCGCGGACACGTGGCCGGGAAAGGGATACGAGCCGCAGAAGCGGCTTATTGCATTAAATGGAATAAGTAGGCGCTGGATCGAGCCGCACAATGCGTGACGGGGAGCTTGCAGGCCTGCCCGTCAGAGCGCAAGCTAACTTGCTCGCAAGGCTTCGACATTAACCGGGAAGAAGATGTGCCCATGCGGTCAACGCTTGTGCCGCGGTCAACGATATAAGACGCGAGCACGGTTGGATGCGGCATGACTCCATGCGGCACGGATTCAATGAAAGGCAGGTCCCAATGGTCCTCGACTGGGACGATGCGAGGAGGGACACGGTCTTGACCACAAGGGCCTATTTGTCCGCGCTCTTCCCTCCACCGGTCTAGGAACTGCCACGTCACTGGTTCCTTGGACCAGATCGAGCGCGGGCCCGGTCCAGCAGATCCGGGCTCATCAATGGCCCCTAGCTCCAAGTGTGATTATTTATGGTCTGAGTGAGGAGCTACTAGAAGCTCGGTTCGCCTCACCTGCTCCTCGAGCGAGCACCCAGCAGCTGCTGTTGTCTCGTTGCTTGGCCCTACGGGGCCGAGAGGGAACGTTCGGGAGGCACCGTGAGTGACACGTGGTCCTCGTACGGCGTGCCTCCCTGCTAACAGGTGGGTCCCTTAGCCGAGATGAAAAGACGGGTTAGTGGTACGTACAGGGGTACGTGTCGCCCATTTAAGGGGGCAATAAATGCAAAGTGGTATTTAATTTTTTGAATTTTCAAACGCTTTGGAGACGGTTCAGTGGTCCGAGGTAGGATTTGTGGGCTAATTAATACGGGTTAACGGGTTAACCCGTATAGGTAGGCCTTATAAATACCAAACCCTTAAACCTCAAACCCTTTTACCGTTTCCAAGCCTTCAGAGAGCCTTTGAGAGAGGAAATTCTTGCCGCGATCCTTGTGCTACCGCTTTCCGAATCCTTTTCTCAATCCTTCTCTCGTAAGTATTTGGGTGTTTTTCTTCTTCATCTCCTCTATTTTTTTCTTTTCCGGGTTTTGAAAGATGACCACCCGTGAATTTGGACCCCGCCGTCCCGTAGAGAACTAGGAGATGGAGCCACCCCGATGTCTTTGCCGTTTGTAAAAGACCGGGGATTTTTAGGAAGGTAGGCTTGGGGTGGCTTAGGCTATCCTCAGGTGTTTCCTTCGTATTTCGTAAGAAAGACGATTGGGGGCCTTCGTCCCACCGGTTGTGGGAGGGCAAGAGAAAATATATATATAACCGGGATGTATTGGTGTTGGGGGATCACCGTAGGCTAAGAAACTTTGTAATGGGGGTTTGTGTGTTTCCCCGCGAGAGAGATCAGGCTCGAACGCCGTTGAACTAGTGAGGAGAGCGATTCGTGTCCCCGAACGTATAACCGATTGGGAGAAGTGTGAGCTAATGGACCCTCATCAAACCAATGCCGCGCGGCACCCAGTGCATGCACTGAATGACCCCTTGGATGTCACGCCCCCGAGAATTTGTATTTCCCAATGTGGTGCCCGCGGCCCGGTGCGAACCCATTGAATCGAGTAGTAGCGAGGAGCTTGACCCCTCGATTTCGAGGTGACCGGAACCGGTGAGGATGAATCGGAGGCGGCCCCCGCCCGCGGTGACCCCACCGGTCTCTTTGGCTCCTCGAGCTCTGAGACCGAAGAGGATGACCGCGATTTGGGGGGATAGGAGGGCCACGGGGACCTCCAAGAAGGCCGCCGAGACCACCAATATTGTGGATGCCTTCGAGAGCTCGACTCCGAGGAGGAGGAGGAGATTGTGGCCCCCGCCGAACAAAGGCAAGAGGCCGCCAGGGATGTGAATCCCGGTCGTGGCCGTAAGAAGGCCAAGGAGGTGGCCACCATTGATCGGGAGGAGGACATTTACGAGGTTTACAATGTGGACCGCAACGCCTACCGTGTCCGCACCCTAGTGGCATATTCATCTCGGCTGGACAAGGACAAGCTGCGGCCAGAGATCAGAAGAGATGTCCGCGGGGACAACCGAGCTCGCGTTTTTATGGGGCCCAGCTTTGAGAACGGATTGAGGCCGCCCCGGACCCTTTCTTTATTTCTTTCTCGGAGTTCAATTCATGCCCGCCTACGCACTCCGACTCCCAATGCCATTCGAGCCATTGTCTCCTTCATCGTGTGCGAGATTCTGGGCCACGAACTACCACCCTCATGCGGGGCTCTATGCTTATTATCGTAACCAAATTAGCCGTAGTATCCCGAGCTCAAGGCTAGGAACTACTCCACCAGACATTCTCTCCTCCCTCCAACAAGTTTGACCAATGGAACCAGAGGGACATCTTGGTCATCGAAGTCTAGGTTTGGATGGCCCTTCTCAAACCCTCAATCCAGTCCCGATGAAGCGCGGCCGCGAGTAGCTATCCGAGACCCTCTTCTGCCGATGCTCTGCCGTGTGCCTTAGAGAGACACCCGGCGCCTATTTGGACAACGGGGAGGAGCCTCGTTTACGATGTGGGCGCCATAGTGGAAGATGAGCCCCTCATCGATCTACTCGGGGTGGCTCAGGAGGGCGCCCACATGCCCCCTGCAGTAGCTGATAGAGCCTTCGCCCCGCGACCACGATTGGCGGGTGCACGAACATTACCAGCTTCGAGGCGCATTGTAAGACCCGTATGCCGGGCGCCGAGTGCGATCCTCCCGAAATAATTGGTCTCGATTCCTCTATAAAATTGTTGCCAATTTACTTTGCCTTTGATTTTTTGAATCGCTTTGCTAACCATTTTTCTTTCCCTCAGTAGATCCTGAGGTGTATAATTTCGATGGCTCCTCCTCTAAGTGCCGCTCAACCGAAGGCCAAGAACCAGAGGGCCAACAAGGAAGCCGCCCGGAAGAGGCGTAATGAGACGGGAGGGGTTCCCACAAAGGACAAGACTGCTCGTAGTGAGCAGGAGGACCGGGAGACTCTAGCCGCTCCCTAACCATTCTCGACCACCGGAAATCCGCTCCACCTCCCCGGGTCCTCCTCCACCCAATGCTCTCCCGGCATCATCTCCCGGCCGTACTATTGCCTCCGGCATAACTGTGGAGCAGTCCCAAGAAAAGGACCGAAAGAGAGGGCCGATTCGACGCACAGGAGAGGTCCTCCAAGACCCGGAAAGTGGGGGATACCTCTACCCGTAGCCTCCAAACTCGCCGCCACTACCTCTTACCATCGCTCCCTCCACCGCGGGGACCATATGCTCGGTGGCCTATCCGATCTCCTCCCTAGCCACCCGCGAGGAGACTCCGGGAGAAGAGAAACAAAGCGGGAGGGCGCGGGCCGCCATCAAGGGGGCGGACTCAGCATGCCCGCTTCCGCCCATAACTCGCCCGGCTGGGATAGGGCTCATCAATGTGCTTTTTGCCCCGGATTTCTATCACTCCGTGGCGGAGAAGGAGAACCCATCGCCCCGATGGGAGACATCGGGATTGCCCGACCGAGGTTTGATTCTTTCCGTCCGTCCTTTTGACATTTTTAGGCTTTCTCCTTCTAACTATCCTCCTCGCAGCGGGCAATAAGGCTATGCGGCTCCGGAGACTCATGATAGCCTGTCCCGCCGAGCTTGCCAAAGAACACCAAGGACATGGCGGGCAAACTCGCGAGCCGGAGCAGCCCAGGAGAAGGTGGGGACTCGAGCTCCCTCCCGGATGCCAAGGAAAAAGAGTTCGCGACTCAAGGAGTCCGATCTCGAAGGGCTTCCGTGGAGCGGTGACCGAGCTAGGGGAGCCTTGCAAAGGCAAAGGGCCACGGGATGAGCCTGGGGGCCACAAACTTCACTGGAGCAAAGGAACTCCGAGCTCATGGCAAGCCGGATGCCTCCCAAAAGCAAGTGGAGATCCCGGAGGCCAAGGCCGATGAACTCTCCGAGAAGCCGCCGCCCGACCCAGTTCACTTGGAGAAGGAGAGGATGTCGGCCGAAGCTCGCAAAGAGGCCATCGAGGAGTATAAGAACTCCGATGAGTTTAATGCGCGGAGTGCCTTGGCCCAAGATGAGGCCGGTGTCCGGACACGTATCCGGAACTTCGCGGCCACGGTATGTTCTCCGTGCAGCCAGCTGGCCGTGATCGGCTCACCGGTTGCTACCGACGCGGAGTGCGTGCTCCGGCATGCGCTAGTTCCTTCCGTCCGAGGACGAGGTCAAGGGTCTGGATCTCTCCGCTGCGGCCTCTCGCTCCCGCGGCGAAGTGATCGCCTGCCTCGATCGCGAACCGGATGCTCTGCGATTCGGGGACAACCCTTTATCTTTGGGGATGCCCTGGCTCAGTTCTTCTGCAGGGGCCAGCCTGAGATCTATTCCCCGGGCGGGCAGCCCCGCTTCAGCCCTCCGCCGAGCAACAAGCCGCTCCTACCACCGAGGTGCCTCACGGGACCAGCCTTCCCAACTCCGGACTCGAAGCGGGCACAGGGGGGTGCGGCCACCGAGGAGCCGTAAGCGGGCACCGATGGAGCGGCCACCGAGGAGCCCAAGGAGAATGCTCCCTTAGTATAGGATTTTATGCTTTTTCTTGTTTGTAATAGTTTTAGGATTTTGTAAATACTTTCTTAATCATCAATAGAAGCATTTTTCTCCACTCGCTCCTTTACTTTTATCTTAATTGCTTGTCTCGTAGGCTATTTTGAGTAGTTTGGCAATTTTCGAGCACCTTAATACTTGCATTCTTGCCTATTACTTTTTCCAAATGCTTTTGACTTGCAATTAACTTTATATTCTCTCCTTCGCGGCAAAGCAGCCTTAGTAGGCCCTTTCGCCCGCATTTTTTGAGTTTTCCTAACTCTTTATTCAAAACCCTTAGGTTTTTTGTGAGAGTCACTTTATTCTTCTATGATCGCGTTTGTTTAGCCTTGTGGCAAACTTTGAGGCCTTAACCTCGTTTGTCTCTGCTTTGGCTTTGTTAAACTAGTTTGATCACTCTCATCCATTTACACTTATTCCCACCTTGCGAGCCATGGTGTAAGTCAAAAGTAGCCAAGGCAAGCATACTTTCATGTGGCATGCAGTAAGGTGGCCGTGAGGCTATTGTCCGCGCAATGTAAAGGTAGGAGCATATTTTAGCATAGAGGCCCTTTAACCCCCTGGCATCTCGTATCCCCTTATCGGAGGTTCTCACTTATTCGACCCTTTATTCAAAACTCCCTAGGTTTTTCGTGAGGGTCTCGTGGCGATCCGGTGAACGGGCTAATATGTAGGCCTTTGTCACATACAGCATGCATGCGAGTAACGGCCCTAACGAGGTCCTTTCGCGCAATTAGCGGGTCCGGACTGTGTCATTTGTCCCCACTAGAATCCGTAGTGCACGGGCATCACGGCCTTGCACCTACGTTCATCTATATCCACTTATTTTTGGTGGTGTCACGCGAGCAGAGAGAGTCCTCCCCGCGATCATAGTACGGATCGTAATGGATCTTTGTACATATATAGGCATGCTGGATCCTTAGATCTTTGCGCATCGCAAGCAGGAGCTCATATGTTGGCTCGAACTCACCGGCATCCGCACGCGGGCATCCACCTTAGCTTTTGAGGCCATGGGAATTGATTTTTGCATCAAAATATGATGATAACTTCTCCCTTATATATATATAGTCTATACTCCTTCCAAAAAATTACAAAGATTTTAAAAGAAGTATCTCTTAAGGTGGTCGCTATTCCAAGCGTGCTTAAGCTCTTCTCCCTCTTTGGTCGCAATATGTAGGTGCCCTCTCGACTATCTTTGTGACCTCATATGGACCTTCCCATTTCGGGACACTTGTTGAAACCAGCTGGGTCCCTCGACCTCTACGCTTCGAGTACCCGGGCCTCCAACCGAAAACTCCTCTTATTTACTCTTTTATCATGGTGTTTCTTCGCTCGTTTGTAGTTCACCATTTTTTCATGTGCCCGCATTCTCTTTCCTTCGAGATCGTCCAGTCACACCTTCGTTTGCCTCGCTTTGAGACTCGTCGAAGTATGTGACTCGTACGAGGGTAGGGCTACCTCAACCGGAGCCATTGCCTCTCGACCCATACGTGAGCGAGAAGTGGAGTTTCTCCCGTTGAATTTCTTATTGTGGTGCGACAACCCATAATGCGATCCGGAGCTCGTCCAACCAACGTCCTCCTCGCCCTCCAAATTTTTCTTTAAGGCGCTTAGGACTAGCTTGTTCGCGGCCTCGCCTTGACCATTTCCCGAGGATAGGCAATCAAGGACTTTACGGTAAGCCGCACCTTCATTCTCACACATTCAAGAAGTTGAATTTTGCGGAGAATTGGGTGCCATTATCTCGAAATTATTGCTCTGGGAACCCCAAATCGACAATAGATGTGGTCGTGGACAAAATCGATAGTGTTATCCTCGAAATAGTGGCCAAGCTCCTTTGCTTCCGTCCACTTGGTAAAATAATCCACTGGCCACCACGGCATACTTGATGCTTCCTCTAGCAGCTTGGAAATGGTCCAATAAGATCTATCCCCACGTATCAAACGGCCACGATGGTACCACCAAAGTCTCGCTTCACGTCATGGTAGTCTAGTGGATGTCCGCAAATCTCTCGGCACTTATCACATTTTCTAACATACTCCCCGCGCATCCCTTCTCATCATGGGCCAAAAGAATCCTTGGAATTTGATCTTGTCTCGAGAGGGTGCGAGCACTGGATGTCCGCCACAAACTCCTTCATGAACCTCATAGAGTAAGTTGGTGACCATGTGAGTTTTAACACATCTTAGTAAAGGCTTGGTGAATGATCGCCGAAAAGCATCCCATCGAGGACGAGGTATTTCGCGGACACCGTTCGATGGCTCTAGCCTTTACCGGGTCCCTGGGAGGGTTTGCTTCTCGATGTAATCCTTCATTTCATCCACCCAAATTCCTTACTTGATCCTCAATATTGTTTATCTCGTATTCGATCTATAGCAGTCTCTCCGTGAATTCAATCCGGCAATTTGTCTCCAACTCACCAATTTCTTGCTCCTGCTTATTCTTGAGAGAAGGTCGCCTTCCACATCGTCCTCTCTCATGACTTGGTTCACCATAGTAAGTGAAATTTTTGATGAGGGTTTTTGCAAGGCCACAAGATCGAGTTAGTACTGGGTCGATAGTATCATACTCCCCTAATTTGATTAACTATGAGCCGAGAGTCACTATTGATCTCAATATTCTCGAACTCCCAAGTCTCTTGCCAATTCCATGCCCGCTATAATCGCTTCATATTCGCCCTCGATTGTTTGATGCCTCGAACTTGAATCTTAAGGCCCTCATAAATTTCTCCCGCAGGTGCGATCGTAAGCATGCCCGCTCCACCGATTAACTTGCTCGCGGAGCCGTCCACATATAAAGTCCATACCTCTTCCGGACGCTCCCCGGGTTGAACAATTTCGTGCTCGGGCCTTCGGGTCATCCTCCGATTCTCGCTCGCTTTCTTCCCGAGGTCGCCGTCCCGCTAATTTGAATGATGATTCTACTACAAAATCAACTAAGGCCCGCGCTGATTGTCTTTCTGGGGAGTAGGTGATCCGGAACTCTGAGCTCTATAGACCAAGCTAGCATTCTCCCCGAGGACTCGGTTTATGTAAAACCTTTCTAAGCGGGCCTCGCTAGTACAAGCATAGGATGTGCGTAAAAGCAGGCTCTTAATTTTCGAGCGTATACAAGCAAGGCGTAAGCTAACTTTTCTATATTAAGATAACGCCCTTCTACGGCGGACAAAGGCCTTTACTTACATAATAAACCGGTTTTTGGGAGTTATTCTCCTCCCTTACAAGAACAAAGCAGCCTACCGCGTATCAAGTAACGGCTAAATACAAAAAGAGCTCTTCTCCGGCACCGGCCGCCGAGTAGAGGTGGCCGCCCGAGGTATGTTTTGACTTCTTCAAAAGCCTCGATGGCACTCGCACTCCATGTAAATTCACGCCTCTCTTCCCCTTTCGAGAGTTTTCAAGAAGGGGAGGCATCTCTCTCGCCGACCGCGAGATGAAGCGGCCAAGTGCGGTGATGCGACCATCGAAGTTTTTGTACATCCTTCACGCAGCAGTGAGGTTTCATGTCTAATAGGGCCTCGGATTTTCTCCTCGGATTAGCCTCTATCCCTCTTTGGTTGACCATGAATCCGAGGAACTTGCCCGCCTTGACCCCGAAAGCGCACTTAGGGGGGTTTAGCTTCATGTTGTTGTGGCGCAAGTTTTTGAAGGTTTCCTCCACATCGAGCTCGTGGGAGTTTTCCTTAGTTTTTATGACTATTGCCGTCAATGTAGGCCTCCGCATTTCTCGCCTAGTTGGTTTTTAAAGACCAGATCGACTACGTACTGACATGTGGCTTCGCATTTTTCAAATTCCCAAAGGGCATCATAGCGTAGCAAGATGTCTCGCCCGCAAAGAATGAAGGCTACAGAGCTGACATCTTCGTGGAGCCATCTCGGATCTCACGGTAGCCTGAGTAGGCATCAATGAAGCTTAGAACTCGTGTCCGGCTATAGAATCCACCAACTGTCTACGCGAGGAAGAGGGAAACAATCCTTGGGGCATGCCTTGTTGAGATCGGTGAAATCAACACACATCCTCCATTTGCCATCGATTTCTTAACCATGACCACATCGCCAGCCATTCGGGGTAGGAGATTTCCTTTATTATCCCCGCTTTTAGCAATTTTTCCACCTCTTCCTTGATGGCAATCTCTTTCTCCTGGGAGAAATATCTCGGATTTCTCGTGAATGTTTTCAAGGACGGGTCATCGTTGATTTTATGGAGGATCACGTCCGCCGATGCCTTGCATATCTTCCACCCTCCAAGCGAACACATCGCAATTTGCTCTAAGGAACTCAATAAGTATCCTTCTCTCCTCGTCGCAATTTCCGCACCCCAACCTTAACCGTTTGCTCTGGGAAGCTGGGATTGATTACCACCTCCTCGAGCTCGCTGCTAGGTTGAAGGTCGCCGATTTCACGATCGTGCAGGGAGTCAATGACAATAGTTGGGGCCGACCCGAGCTTCTGGCCAGGCTTGCCATTGAATATATGATATCACTGGTCACTTTCCCCTCTATTCCTCGATCAATATAACCTCCTCAACAGGCAGCCTAATCGCTTCGATTTTCTCGCTCATCTTGAAGCTTCACCTTTGTGGAATGGAAAGAAAGCATGCCAATCGGCACGGGTGGCGGCGGGAGTGCAAAGAAGCTTTCCCTTTTGACTTGTCCTCGCTCTTTCCTCTATCATTTTGTCCTCGCTCTATCTCGTGAAGTCTCGGCCTTTCTCGTTCTTTCCTTTTTTCCTCCAAAGGTTTCTGAGGAATCTCCCCGGCCGGTTCTTGATGGTAGCAACCCCGCCCGGGTGTTAAATTTCACCCTTTGGTGGGGACGGACGCAACTATTCCCAATTCTACCCGAGCAGCTTACGCCGAGAATGGCATTTGTGATTGGGAAGGAAGATCGACCACCATGAAAGTTATCTTGGCCGTCTTCTCGCATGGGTTTTTCACCAATAGCTACGTCAAACACAATCGTCCCCTTTACCCTTACATACGTGGTTGGTGAAGCCTTCGAGCATGCCCGCATAAGGAGTGAGATGTGCTTCCGTCATTCTCATTCCAACCAAAGTACGGGTAGTAGAGTATGTCGCTGGCACTCCAAGATCTATCAACACTCGGCCTATGTTTGCCCGGGGTTGATTCTCATTCCGAGGGTGAGTGGCCGTGTGGAATGAAAAAGGGTGGAGGCAAGTTCACTCCTTTTGAACCCAATTTCGCTTCTTCCTCCGGAGCAGGGCTGGATGGAGAAAACCTTCTCTAATGTCCGAATTTGGAGGGACAACCGCTTATTTGAGGGAGGTTCCTCCCAATGAAGTTAATGTCATAGTCCCCAAAATCGTCATCATAATTATCTCTTTCATTTCTCTCTACGGTCCCCGCGCGTGTCGTGCCGGCAGCCGATCATTGTTATTGGGGGCAAGATTGTTTCCTTAACCCACTAAGTTAGCTCCCCGTTATTGATTTTCTCGTCGGATTACTCGCTTCACTGAAATGCCCCGCCCGTGCCCGTGGTCGTTGTGATACTCACGTAACTTAAGTCTACTCCTCTCATTTGGCTTTCGAAGCATGGGGGAGGAGCAGAAAGTCTCGAGGCTCTCATGATCACCACCCTGGGCTCGGTGAGCTCTGTAAACCTGCTTCGGCCATAGCCTTCTTGAGCTTTTCTCGATCCCCGACCTCTGTTTTTGCCCCGATTACTGGTGCAGCCGAAGGTGCTCGGGGTGGTCTCCGGACTTGGCTTATCCTTTCTTTCGCAGAAGCTTCGAGGAGCGGGCACACTAGGCTCTTCGGCGGAGGCAATGGCCGAGGCCCTTTCATACATTTCCTCCATCGATTTAGGTTTGCTGAGGCAAAATTCATTTTGAGGAAGCGAGGAACTTAGGCCGCCCTCAAAACATAGTCTCGATATCTCCTTCGTCCAGTCCACAATCTCCTCGCTCACCTTCCCGAACCGGGATATATAATCTTTTGTAGGCTCGTTTGGTGCACGCTTGACACGGACAAGATCTGTCTTTGGTCTAGCGGGCACACACTGCTCCGGCAAAGGCATTGAGGAAGAGAACTACGGGCGGGCGAATATTTGGATACACGGGGCTTCGAGGGCTAGCATCCCAAGATAGGGCCTTGCCGCTGAAAGGTCGCGGCCCAAAGCTTTGCACATCACGACTCATCCGCGGAGAATAAAGCCATCGGCAGCCTCAAATCTTCCCATATGACTCTTGGCATTTTTGGATCCGTCATAGGTGTCCATGCGGGTGGTTTGCCCTTACGGATCCAAGTGCCCGCGGCAATTTTATCGGCGAAGGCGTCCATGGTGCGGCCACACTTTCGGGCGGCCTTCGATGGGTTTCCCAGCATCTTACGCATGAATTCCACAAACTCGGGGTTCGATCATCAACCTTCGCTTTTAGCTCGTGGAGCCACGGCCTTCTCCTTGGCCGGAGCCAAGGGTACGGGCTTTGGACCTTGCACGGCGGTTTGTATGTGCCTCTTCCCCCATTTCCTCGCTATCCTCTACACGCACCACGCTCATGGGCCAGTCCAGTCCGCGCTCAAGGGGCCGGTTCAACCCGGTTTGCCACAGCCCCCACGACTCGACTAGCAAGCCGAGTTAGCGGGAGCTCGTTAGGAGAACCTATGTGACCCTTGAGGAACCGTAGCCCTCCATTGGCCTCTATTTCAAACATTTCCATCTCCGCGTCGTTGATGGGCCATGGCCTCCGCGACCGCCTGACTTGGAGGCTAGGATTTCCTTCCTTCTCGTGGATTTGCTCTGGGGAAAGTGGGGTAGTTAGAGTGGTGTTTTTTACGTGAGCCTGGGGAGTTTTTGGGCTATTGTTTAGTAGGGCCTGGGCTTTCTCAGCACGGGCTTCCTCGGTTAACCGGTGTAGGACTCGTTGTGCTGGGGATTTTTGAGGCCGAGAATGGGCCCCCATTACATTGAAAACGAGTTGGTTTGCTCTTTCCCTATTGATGGTGGAGGGTTCGGCTTGGTTCTCCTCCTCTAGTGGTCAAATGACCGGCATTTTTCGAAATTTGAGACATGTCTCGGAAAGGCGAAAATAAGCGAAAAGAAGTGTCCTTTGTGATCGGTTGTTTAGACTACAAGGTGTGTTCGAAAACAAAAGTTTTAAACGGGAAAAACTTAGTGATGTAAAAAGAAGAGCCTTTCGGCCTTTGGATTTGTTTAGGACACGTGAGGTGCCTTGAAAACAAAAGATTTTTAACGAGAAAACGAAAGAAAGTCGGGTTCCCGGCAATGGAACCACTGATGACGCCACAGCTTTTGGGGTCAGGAGCGGTTCAGGGATATCTGGCTAGGATATATTTATTGGTTTGATGTACCTAGATCACAACACAAACAAGCACCGTTAAGGTCAAAGTTGGATGTTACTCCAACTCAGGCCCTCGGGTGTGAGAGTAAGAATACTGAGTAATAAGGCTTTGAATACCTTTGGAGTGTGTGTGTGTTTAGGTTTAGAGAGTAAAAGAGCTTACTCAATGGTATATGGAACTTACCTTGCCCAAGGGGGTAAAGGCCTTCTATTTATAGGCAATGCAATGGTGCTTGTTGAGGTAAGCAATGAGATCAGCCCTAGGGGCACTTTGGTATTTGACCGGCCTACACGTGTCCGTCAGCCTAATTGGTCCTGTCAGTGGAGGGAACATATAGTCCAGTGGGACATGGTGAGAAGGTGACATGAGCCGTGTAGTCGGCTTAGTGCATTAAATGGAATAGTAGGCGCCGGGCGAGCCGCATTGAATGCGTGATGGGGAGCCGGCAAGTGGCTGTCGAGCCGATAAGCTAACTTGCTCGGTAAGGCTTGACATTAGCAAGGAAGCGGCATGTGCCCGCAGTCAATCGTTGTGCCCGCGGTCAAAGATATATGACGCGAGCACGGTTGATGCGGGCATGACTCATGCGGGCACGGATCCAGCGATTGAAAGGTGGTCCCAATGTACGGTGCTCGGGATGGGGACGATGCGAGGAGGGACACCTGGTCTTGACCACAAGGGCCTATTTGTCCGCGGTCTTCCCTCCAGCGATCTAGAAAATGCCACGTCACTGGTTCCTTGGACTAGACCGAGCGCGGGCCCGGTCCAGTAGATCCGGGCTCATCATAACTCAAGTAGTGTACACTATATTTACCATTATTAAGAAAGAGCTTCACCTTTTTGTACCTTAGTAGATTTGCACTAACATTCATGCCTAAATTTAGAAATGGGACATACTTTTTGGAATAAGTCAAAATGACAAATGGGACAATCTTTCAGGGACGGAGGGAGTACTTATTTTATCCAAAGTAAAGCAAAAAATGTTAATGATTTTTTTCATCAAAAATTAACATTTTTAAAATGACTGTTAAATTCAAAATGATCATTCATTTTGCGATATTCATTTTGGGAAGGATGCAATACAACATCAATGGAATGTGTATCTGAGAAGGAACTTAATGACTTTGTGAAAAGAAGTGAACTCCTCAAACGAAATGTAGCAATCCCCGTCCGTATCAATTTCAGATCTGAACTCAAATTGAAAAATAAAAATGGGCAGCGCCAGAGAAGATAGAGGGACGAATGTGGTAGCCGGAGAAGAGAGCTTCACCGGAGTGAAGGTGGGGGAGGCGGTGAAGTTGCTGAGTCAGATATTAGGTTTTTATGAGTCTTGGACGGCGAAGACCGTCAAGGGAGGGGAAGGGGTGACCGGAGTTGTGGAGGGAGACGGTCGCCGAAGTAATAGTTGACCGGAGGGAGGGTAGAGAGAAAAAGTAGAGCAAGAGGGGGGTGAGTATGTGTGTGTCTGATGATATGAAGGGTGTGGATGTTTATTTAGACTTAGGGACTACATGATTAATTATTTTGTGGCTTGAGACTAAATGGTAAATATGATAAATTTTTGTCTAAAGATGTAAATTAGGTTATACTACTGATGGACTGAATGGATTAACTGCTTCCTCACCGTCCCCCTAAATGATCCTCACCGTTCCCCTAAATGAAGGTCGAAAAAAAAATATGATCAAGCCACTTCAGAAGGATCCAACAACGTTCCCCTAAATGAAGGTCGAAAAAAAAATATGATCAAGCCACTTCAGAAGGATCCAACAACAATCAGACTATCACGCAGTCCAGTATCACTTGACTCAGACCTAAGTAATATAGTCCAAATAAAAGTTACTCAAGTCCGCTAAAATGTTCAAACACAAGTTAAAGTGAGACAAATATACAAGCACTTAGTCCAAATAAAAGTTACTCAAGTTCGCTAAAATGTTCAAACACAAGCTAAAGTGAGACAAATATACAAGCACTTTGTGCTAGATATACAAGCACTTTGTGCTACACTTGTTGTCGACACCGCCAAGCTCAACCAGATTTGAAAAGCAAAACAGCTTTCGAGTCCAAATAGAAGTAAACAAAATGGTTTGTCTCGTGAGTCACATACGAACCTACACACCACAAAAACCCAGATATTTATGATGGTTATATGCTAAAGATAAAACTATTCCATCCGTCCCAAAATGAAAGTCCAAAAGAATTCAAATTTGAGCTTGATCAAGAGCAAATTAGATTCTTTTTTTGGACTTCCTTTTTGGGACGGAAGGAGTATACAAACCTTTCCATCTCAATCAACTTCAAACAAAGTATCTCCAAAGGAACCTGATATTTAAACAGCTAAAACTAAAAGTAGTGATTCAAATCCATATAAGAGCTACTTTTCTCTGACTAGTTAAGGGTAAAAGGGGAAGAAACATTTGGTCAAACTAAAACCATTATACTTATTGAAGTGGGCTGTTGATTGATTCTAAGAACTAAACCGACATTAAAGATAGGCATACCAAAAAATGAAAAGTTAATAAGAATAATAATACAACAACAAAGTCTTAGTCCCATAATAAGTTGGGGTTGGCTAACATTAATCTTCATATGTAATCTTGAAAGAAAAAAAATGTTTAAAAAAAAAAAACATCAACCCCCTTCACCCACATGAATTTTTTCCCTCTACTCCAGCCTCTTAAACGCCATATTTTCATCCAATCCAAATAAACTCATATCGTTTTCAATCACCCTAATCCAAGTTTGTTTTTGTCTTCCTCTACCCCTCGCCATTTTATCACCTTTTCACTCTTCAAGCCTCCTAACCGGTGCATCACTCGGTCTCCGTCTCACATAACCAAACCACCTTAGACGATTCTCCCTCATTTTATCCTCAATGTGGGCAACTCATACTTTACCCCTAATCACCTCATTTCTCAATGGATCATTCCTTGTATTACTACACATCAATCGTAGCATACGCATCTCCGCTACATTCATCTTTGTTAGGATTTTGGTCCCAACCACAATTGCTAGATTGATAAAGATGATAGCACAAAATAACACAATAGCAAGAACAAAAGAAATACGAAACAATAATAAACAATGAACACAAGAGATTTTACGTGGTTCACCAACTTGGCTACGTCCACGGGCGACGGAGAATCAATCCACTATAATCAAGAAGAGTACAAGGAGAATCAAGGTGAAAACCTTTCACACAATCTCATAATAGTAAATAAACTAGCTTGTTTCTCTCTCTCTAGACCACACGGAGGAACAAAGACAAAAGGATTAATTTATAATACAAGAGACAACCAACCGGCTGAACCCTAACCTTGGCCCAGCCCACGACATCCGGCCTTGAGGCGCCCGCCAGGCCATATCCCAGGCGCCCGCCTGGCGTTGATCCATTCACGCCCAAAGCTTCTGTTGTCGAAGCGTCCGCCTCACCAAATCCTTGCGGCCGCCTCAAGAACACCACCAAGGCTCACCAATTCGGCCAATGAGGCGCCCGCCTCAGCCCAGGCGGGGCGCCCGCCTCACCACCAGACGAACCATCCTCCTTTTGTCAACAAATTGAGAGTCACACCCAACAATTCTCCACCTTGACGATCAATCCCGAAACAAGCTATCTCCAAGAGAACATCTCTATCTCCGCCGCCACGCCCCGAAGGGCATCAATGACTAGTAACACCCACTAAGTCCAAGAACTTCTTGAACTTAGCAATCGAAACCTTCGAACCCGGCTTTGTCAACATGACCGCCTCCGTTGTAGTCATAACATACCCAATACAACTATCATCAATGTTCTTCGCCATACACAATGCACACACAAGCATTTGAATACGGAACCCGTGACACATCATCTTTAGACTTGGGACTATCTAAAGAATATAACCATTTCACCCGGTAAGCACCATTGATATCTATCGCAGCCACAAGAATGCCATCGACATAAACAAGATAAACCAATGTGCCATCACTACAAACCATCAAGTAAACACAACAATCATATCCACTACTAGCATAGCCATGGGTACCAATAAAAGTGTCGAACCTTTTATACCCACTGTCGAGTTAATGCTTCCAAATCATACAAGGACCTCTCAACAGCAAACATGATCCTTACCTCGACAACAAAACCACTTCAAGCCGGTGCGTGTAGATCTCCACCTCAAGCAATAGATCTCGCATTACCACAATGCTCAACAAGTGAATAGATAAGTGTCTAACAACCGGTGAAATACTATCATTGTAGTCTACCCCAAACCTCGGAGTACCATCTTTGAACTTGTAGATCCACTTGTGGTCGACTAACACCTCATTTGGTGGTGCGATCTAACAAATTCCAAGTATCGACTTTCAAGAAGAGATACCATCTTCTCATTCACAACGGCCGACCGCATAGCGCATTTATCACACGATATATCTTCATTGAAAGAAATCAATTTATGCATACTTACTTTTCTCGCGGCGGACAATGCATAAGCCACCATCTCCTCCAAATCATATCGAACTCTACCAAAAACAATGGTAGTCTCCACTGCATGTAGGTCTCCTCCTCTTGAGCTGGAGCTTCAATTGGAGTCGCTTCATCAGACACATCATTTTCATCTAAGTCAAGTTCCACCACTTCTTTATCATCTCCCGCAAACTCCACTGTTTATATATCCGTCCTGCAGACACCCTTTTTCACTGAGAAATAGAGAAACATCTCTACATGTCGAAACTTAGATGCCACCGGATCCCATGACCGGAATCCTTTCACTCCAGTTGTATCATCACACACAAAGGAACATCCTTTGACCCTTGGTTCCGATTTATTGTTCCCACAAGCATTCACGGGACACCCACCGATATACAATCTTGAGTAATCTCCTCAGAGAGCCTGACCATATCTCCTTGAGTCTTCATCCCCGGTACCGGTATTTAGAGTACGATTAGCCAAGTGAGCGGTCATCCTAATCGCCTCCACACAAAAATTCTCGTACCTAACAATGCTTGTGCCAACAAATACCAAGACTTCTCTCGTCATCTCATTCAAGCCAATGTAACCCAATGTCATGTCCCATGGTTGAGTAACCTCCGCCTCAATCGTTGACCACTGTTGCAATAGATACATCACCAACAACCGTAGACCCAAGAAGCTTATACAATGTCCCCACCTTCTTTCCTTCAATGCCACCAAGTCACCTTTAATAGCCGATAATTCGCCATTCGCAATGGATAAACTATACCCAAGGCTATCCAAGATACCTAGAGGAATCAGGTTCTTCTTCAGTTCAGGAACATACCTGACATTCTGCAATTTCCGCACTACTCCATCAAACATCTTAACCTTAATAGCCCCAATACCAACAACCTTACATACGGTATCATTCCCAACAAAACTACTTCACCAGCTGACCTTATATGAGCAAAACCATGCTCGATTGGGACTAATATGATAAGAACAACCCGAATCCAAAATCCAACTATCACGAACTTCGGTACCGGATCCTGGCGATAATGCATCACCATTATGTCATCATTTGGTGTTTTCAAGCACCACCCCAACTTCACCCTTGGCTTTAGCGGTTGTATCATTATCCACTTTTACCTCTCGGTTAGGGCAATACTTTCGAATGTGTCCCTTCTCCTTGCGGCCATGACATACCACATCTTTAAACCTTGAACTTGGTGACCCGAATTCCTTGAATTGATCCCTTCGCCTTCTTACCGCCTTTAGCAATTAAACCCTCACCTTGAGATTCAGCACTTGGGAAGTCAAGTGTGTCTCAATAACCTCACGGCTTAATAAAGCGGTCTTGATTTCTTCCAAAGCAATCTCTTCCTTGCCATACAAAAGCTGTCTCGCGAAAGTGCATGTATTAGAAGGTAGAGAACAAAGCAATTTTACCGCCAATTGCTCATCATCAATTTCGACATCGACATTCTTGAAGTCCATGACCAAGCCATCAAATTCATCAAGATGTTTCTCCAAGGACTCACCCGTTTTGAGTTTACGCTCCTCGAGTTTCTTGATAGTAGCAACCTCGTTACTAACACTCTTAGTCATGTATCTGATTGCTCAAGCCTAAGCCAAAGCCTGCCGCGATCTTCTCTTCCACAACCTCTCAATACCTCATCTTTGAGGCTCGGTGTAAGAGAGATAAAGCTTTCTCGTCCATGTCATCAAACTGTGCATCCGTCAAGTTTGCCGGTTTCTTCGCCTTCCCAAGCAAAGCCTTGACGCAATTTTTACCCACCAAGATTGCTCGCATCTTTACTTGCCATAGCCCAAAGTTAATCTTGCGATTAAACTTCTCAATTTCGTACTTCCCAGACATCGTTACCAATAAGCAATACAAGATCCACAAACCGGAGCTCTGATACCAATTGTTAGGATTTTGGTCCCAACCACAATTGCTAGATTGATAAAGATGATAGCACAAAATAACACAATAGCAAGAACAAAAGAAATACGAAACAATAATAAACAATGAACACAAGAGATTTTACGTGGTTCACCAACTTGGCTACGTCCACGGGCGACGGAGAATCAATCCACTATAATCAAGAAGAGTACAAGGAGAATCAAGGTGAAAACCTTTCACACAATCTCACAATAGTAAATAAACTAGCTTGTTTCTCTCTCTCTAGACCACACGGAGGAACAAAGACAAAAGGATAAATTTATAATACAAGAGACAACCAACCGGCTGAACCCTAACCTTGGCCCAGCCCACGACATCCGGCCTTGAGGCGCCCGCCAGCCATATCCCAGGCGCCCGCCTGGCGTTGATCCATTCACGCCCAAAGCTTCTGTTGTCGAAGCGTCCGCCTCACCAAATCCTTGCGGCCGCCTCAAGAACACCACCAAGGCTCACCAATTCGGCCAATGAGGCGCCCGCCTCAGCCCAGGCGGGGCGCCCGCCTCACCACCAGACGAACCATCCTCCTTTTGTCAACAAATTGAGAGTCACACCCAACAATCTTTTAAACGCGACTGTTTCACGGCCTTTTAAGGAAGAAAAGGGAGTAATGAAATAAGAATTAAACCTCATTAAGGTTAGTAATGGTCCTAATGGAATGAAAATAGGCTGTTTAAATGTTTAAATAGTCAAATAGGACTATCATTATGGGACAGATGGAGTATATGCTAAATTCAGCTTATTCCTTTTAACCAGCTAATTAATCAGTTCGACAACATGCACAGCCAGAAAAACATGTCCGTCTTTTGCAACTTCATCCCTCATTTTTCTCTTAAATACTCTTAATCGTAAGTGCAAAAGGAATTACAAAATGGGTAGGACTAACTGCTGCAATCCAACCCAACTTGAGCACAAGGTAAAAATACCACAATATATGAACAACTCAGAAGAAGTTTATGGGTGCATGACTGAAAGTGGTGCGGCGGGGGTTGGGAGGAGCTAAGGGAGAGATTTGACAACTCAAATTTAAAAATGAAAACTAACAAAATTCAAAGACAACAAAAAAATGATACCCCAGTCCACAAACGATGATGCACAACGTAACTTAAATTTGAATTGTGCCAGATGGGGCTACCATTTGGTCAGACAAAATCGGAAACCGAAAAAAGCATTCACAAACTTTGTTACACCAAACAGATACTCCCTCCGTCCCAAAATGTTTGTCTCATTTGACTTTTTTGTTGAACTTTGACCACAAATTTATGAGAGATTAATCATGTTCATGAAATTCTAAAAATTGTTGTTGATAATATTATTAATGGTGAATCAATAGGAATTTTTAGAATTTCATGAACATAATTAATCTCTCATAAATTTGTGGTCAAAGTTCAACAAAAAAGTCAAATGGGACAAACATTTTGGGACGGAGGGAGTACGTGATAATTATAATTTTTAGGCCAAGAAAACCTCATGTTTTAAGACAAATCCATTCTTTCTATATTAGCACCAAGATATGGGAGAGCGAAGGAAAATTAGAATCAAGAAAACCTTCCAGCAATCAACAGAAGCCATCTTACACTTGTTTCTGGAGCTGTTCATTAGCTTAGACAAACCAGTCTCTACTCTCGGTTTCTTTGCCTCTATTTGTAGTCAGTTAAGAGCATAACTTTTCTTTGATTAGTAATGTTGTATCTAGTTCTGTGTGTAACTAGAGCAAGAGTAGTAAGAAGCCAAATAGAGGCCAAGAAACCGAGTATCAGTCGACCTCGACATTCAGGGGAATTATTCTACATCCGACTATCCACGCACCAATCATCTTGAGTATTCAAACAGTGATCCTCGATTTAATAGTAGAAAGCTCGAGCAAATTTTACTCTTTATCCTCTAGATAGTCCTCGAAGAACAAGGAGTGTGGACCTACTGAAGAGATTATTATATTCTACTCCTAATAGTACACAAGCCCACAGGGACAAAAATGTAATTTGAGCATATTGGAGGCAAGACTATCCACTTCCCTTAATAAATTCAATCTTACTGCAATAAAAGTAAGTCTTTCATACCCTAAAAAACACTATCCTCTCTATATTCATATTAGAGAAACCAATAATGATTCTCACGTCAGCGAGGTCTTGTCACGAACGCCTCCCCACACCACAGACGGGCCTCAGAACACTCCCATATTGCACATTCACCGTTAGATATCCAATTCCAACAATTTTCATACATGGTGACCCCCATTATGTGACCTTTTTCCGTCATCGCAACGTTTTCAACAATGCCAGTGAAATTCATATATTGAAACAAAGAAGTTGGGCCTTTAATTTACTACTTAAAATGGCTATCTGTAAGAATACTTGAGTACTTCCAACCGTTCGAGAAGCCAAATATTGACGTGATATTAAAGGGAAAAATATTTAGTGGCCCTTGAGCACCATGTCATCAGCTATTCAACCCTAAACTTTGAACATTTGAAAAAAGCGCTCGTACTAGCATTTTTATGGTCTCTCGGTTCTAGAGACCATGCGAGCTGATGACATAGTCCTCAATGACCACCAAGAAAAGTTACTAAAGAGCAAATTGAAACAGCGGATAGAAGGAAGAGAAACACCCAAATGAGGGAGAAGAGAGTGGAATAATGGAAAAGGAAGGGAAGCTTTTAATGAGCAAGTGTTCACCAAATAAAGACTTACTCCAATCGAATTGATGAAATTGGTTAGCCTACCTCCGGCCCGCGAAATGAACAAGGAGACCCTGAAAAGGAGGGATAAGAGTAAATATTGCGAATATCACAAGGACATTGGGCATGTGACAAATGACTGCCTTAATCTCAAGAGGGTGCTTCAAGCCAAGGTAGACAGAGGCGAATTGAATGAATACGTTGATCGAGATGAGGTTAGGCAGGATGGAGGCATAAGGCGAAATGAAGAGATGAGGAATGTGATAGATGTAATCAATGATGCTATTCCTAGCATTACCCAACTAAACAACCAGGTGATGAGCCTTTCATAGCTTTCATGTTCCAGCGTACTCGCCAGGAGAGGATAGAATCATAAGATTTACGAGTAGAGAGTTGGCGACTTCGACGCTTCATGCAATCCAACCGTTAGTTATTTCAATTTTCCCTACAAGTAACATATTTCAAAGAGTGCTGGTTGACACTAGAGCCGGTCGGAATATACTTTATTATGAGGCGTTGAGAAGAATGGATTTGACGGACGCACACCTCACTCCATATGAGGGTGTTCTAGAAGGCTTTACCAATCATACAATCAGAGTAAAGGGTACCATAAATTTGAATGCGCAGATGCGAGATGATGATCCGAATGTTGATAGGAGGAGAGCAAGGAGTGTTGAGTTCATGGTGATCGATCTCGTCTTGCCATACAATGCAATAATTGGTGTTCCGTTTATGCAAAGTTTTGAAATTGTGGCTTCCGTGCCATATCAAAGGGTGAAGTTCCCCACTTCAAAGGAGATCGCTTGTATCAGAAGTCAACCTTTGACAGCTATCAGGAAAAAGATAGAGATGCAGAAGGCAAACAAGATTGTCATTGTGGCAAATGGAATTGTGATAGGAGAGCCTCGGATTCATATGATTTCCAATCCGTTTGAAGGAGCAGAAGAGTGGGAAGAAACTGAAAGTGTGAAGGACGGGTCGGCAATCATATGCTCATATGCTGGTCAGGTCTAGAGCAAGCGAGATGGAAATGTATGGAAGTTGGAGATATAGAAGATGAAAGCGAGAATGTCCAAGTTGAGCCTATGTCAACGCTGGTAGAGGAGATGGAAGTAGAAATAGAAGAAAAAATGGTTGAGGAAATTGTTTGCGAACAGGACTCTAAGGCAAGTTCAGTGGAAACAGAAGGTGCTGAGCTAGTTAGGCGAGATGAGCCAGCCCAAATAGAAATCGAAGTCCCAAACCGCGAGATTGAAATTGAGTCTTTAAAGGTGCGAGATGAGACGGAGATACAAGCTTAAGAAGAGTTGGAAGAAATCATAGTCAACCCAAAGTTTCCAGAGCATAAGATAAAGATCGGAAAAAGTTTATCTCGTGAAAATCGGAAACGTTTAGTGGAATTCCTTGAGCAGAATTTAGACGTGTTCACTTATCAGGTGAAAGATACGTGCGGAATCAGAGAAGAGGTTGCAGTTCATCGCTTAAGTGTGAATACAGAGGCGAAGCCAATCAAACAGAAGGCGAGGTACTTAACACCAAAAAGGGAAAAGGCCATGCAAGCAAGAAGAGGTTGAGAAGCTTCTCAGAGCAGGAATTATTGAGAAAATTACATATCCGAAATGGCTGGCGAATGTTGGAATGGCTTTAAAAGCTAACGGGAAATGGAGGATGTGTATCGATTTTTCAGATCTAAATGAAGCTTGTCCAAAAGACAGTTTTCCGCTTCCAAGGATAGATAGATTGTGGATTCAATAGCTTGTCACAAGGCGGGGTATAGCAAGCTCAACCCAAATTTGAAAGGACCTTTCCAGATCTCCAGAATAATCAGGGAGGGAACCTATATGCTGAAAAAGCCAGATGGAACAAAGCAGAGAAATCCTTGGAACGTGAATCATTTGAAACTTTATTATAAATAGGAATATGTAAAGAGGGAAGTCGTTATGTAAGTTTGCTCAATTCAATGAAAAACATTTGATCTTGTCTATTTCGCTTTTAACAAATAAATTGGAATCTAGAAAAAACTAAATATGAGAAAAAGAACACAAAGGACTTGGAAAAATTCCAAGGAAACTTCATGACGAGTTGTCATTCAAACCACATCTCGTTGGAAAACAAAACCCTGGCTTCAACATACCAGGTACCTCACTTCTGAGTAATAAGACGCCTTCGTTAGCGGCTTGTCAAAGTGATTTCAATGGAAAGGAAACGAACATGTCAAAAAAAGGCATGATTAACGGATTTGGAAAACTTGGGTCATCCCCAAGTAAAATCTCCACGCGAGATTAACGGACTTGGAAAATTTTGAGAAAATCTCCACGTGAGATTATACGGAATGGGCTAACATGATGAACTTGGATAGGTACTAAGTCAACTTCATGGCGAGTTGCTATTCAAACGGCAACTCGTAAAAAAACAAAACCCTGGTTTCAAGGTACCAGGTAACCCGCCTACGGTAAGGCGTCTTTATTAGCGAATTACCAAAAGGGCACAAGCACATGACCTCTCTGAGGCAAGGCCGAAATATGGTTCATGGCGAGTTGCTATTCAAAAGGCAACTTGGGAAAAAATAATAGAAACCTGGTGTCAAAACCAGGAATCCGCTCGCCGCGAACTGCCTTCATTGGCAGAAAGCGAGTTGAGCAAACCAGCATGATGAGCTCTGATAGGGCCTTAGCAAGATTCATGGCGAGATGCAATACAAAACACAACTCGTACGAAAAGAACGAAAACCCTGGTTTCAAGGTATCAGGTAATCAAGCTCACAATGAAATGCCTTCAATAGCAATTCATATGTTGAGTTATTCGCCTGGGGAGGCAATATGATGAGCTCGGGTAGGTACTGAGCAAAATGCATGGCGAATTGCTATTCAAACTGCAAACTCGTAGGAAATATTAAAATCCTGATTTCAAGGTATCAGGAAATGAGCCTATGGCGAGATGCCTTAAATAGCAACTCGCAGGTTGGGAAAACATGATGAGCTTGGGTAGGTCCTAATTAAAAAGCATGTCGAAGTGAAATTCAAACTGCAACTCGTAAGAAAAATCAAAAACTTGGTTTCAAGGTATCAGGTATTGAGGCGAAACGCCATCATGTGGGAACGGAAATGGAAAAACTTGGGTTAATCTCAAGTTATATCTCCACGCGAGATGAAATGAAAACGGAAATGGAAAAACTTGGGTTAATTTCAAGTAACATCTCAACGCGAGATGAAATGGAAATAAAAATGAAATGGAATACTTGAAAAAATGCCAAGTAATATCTCTATGCAAGATGAATGAAAGCGAAATGGATATGAAAATGGAATACTTGGAAAAATGCCAAGTAATTTCTATGTGAGATGAATGAAAGCGAAATGGAAATGGAAACGGAATATTTAGAAAAATGTCAAGTAATATCTCTATTCGAGATGAATGAGAGCGAAATGGAAATGAAAACAGAATACTTGGGAAAACAAAATACTCGGCGAAATGCCATATTTTTTATGGAAAGGTTCGGCGAAATGTCATTTTAATTGAAAAAGGTTTGGCGAAATGCCATCTTTTTAATGGAAAAAAGTTGGCGAAATACCACGTTTTAATGGAAAAGATTCGGCGAAATGCCATATTTTAAATGGAAAATTGGCGATATGCGACATTACAAAAGGTGTAAAATTGGCGAAATGACATGCATTGAAACAAAGGAAACAAGAATAAATACATTTACAATTTTCTAGCAAGGCTACCTAAAGACAAACCTTACTCTTTCGAAGGGGGAATAAGGGGTATACACCCTCACAAAGGCTAAACGGATTTGCTAAAAAATTTAGCACCCGCTAAAACAAATTTACTAGATAAACAACACAAAGAGAAATTTTATAAAGTAAAAACGGTGACATAAAGTTAATTAAACTAAAAAATAAGAAAGAAAAATTGTTTGAAAGCAGCACGCAGGCCGCAAGTCGCAAACCGCGATATTCCCAAATAAAAAGAAAAGGAAAAGATTGTTTTAACTTGTCACGCAGGCCAAATAAAGAAAGTGTTAATGATGAAGAGGCTCTCTCCCTAGCCATATGTGCCTTCCTGGCTTCAATCCGCTCTTCCACCTCAAAAAGAGCTGTCAATGAAGAGATCATAAGCATTTTCTTCTTCAACTGTTGGTTCTTCCCAGACAGGATTCCCATAGCTAAGTCAAATTGGGTGAGTTCTTTCTTCCCTCTGTCATCGAATGGAAGTTGTGAAGGGCCAAGTTTAGCCAAGTCGCCATAGATTACCTCTGAGAGTCACTTCACCACCTTTTCTTTTGGGATTCCATCCCCCAAAGCATTTCGCGCAGTCACAAAAGAGAAGCGTTGAAGTAGATCATAAGTTTTCTCCTCAACATCATTTTGGAATTCAGCAGATGCCTTATATTCATTTTACAGCATTTGCAGTAGCGACTTCGGCAACTCGCTCAAGCTCCTTAATTCGAACGGCTTGAGAAGCATTTTCTTGAGTGAGCTGGGAGTTTGCGAGATCAACTTCGGTCTTAGCGATTTCAGCAGCTTTCCTGGCTTCCTTAGCAGCATTGCGATCATTTTCAGAGTTGATTATTTGTTCGCGAAGTGAAGCATTATCTTGCTCAGTTTTAGCCTTAGGCTTCCAGAAATTTGTCCCATTGCTTTTTCAGGGCTTCTTCTCCTTTCCTGGCTTCAGCAAGCTTCTTTACAACCTTATCCTTCTCTTCCTCCATAGCCAATAACCCTTGTTTATTTTTCTGTTTCTCATTTCGCTCTCTCTCAAATGCCCCTCCCAAGCAACCTTATCACTAGCCAGTTTATTAAATGCCTCATCAAATTTATTAAAGGCCCCAACAATGGCCCCACTCATCTCCCACTCATCTGAAAAA
This sequence comes from Adenophora triphylla var. japonica, assembly GCA_022495995.1. Classification (NCBI taxonomy): domain Eukaryota; kingdom Viridiplantae; phylum Streptophyta; class Magnoliopsida; order Asterales; family Campanulaceae; genus Adenophora; species Adenophora triphylla. Next base: position 275,908 of record JAFEMH010002302.1, on the reverse strand, counting down.
ATGAAAGGGAAAAAGTCATGACAAGAATAATCAGAAACCCAAACATGAAAGGAAAGGAGAAATTATGAGAAGTAATACCTCCATGGCCATCTGCCCATAGAGTTTTTCAAAGAGGGCAGTTTTTCAAACTCAAGTGAAGCGACATGGTCCATATCGCATATTCTGGTCAAAGCTGCGGCTCCAAAAGCACTCCGTACGGGATCACGAATTCGCAAATCAAAGACTTTGAACTTGGGCACATCCATAGTTGCGAAAGGCTAGCGCCTCTCTCGCTCGCCTCGTCATTTTGACGCCTTTAGGGGTCGACCGCCTCTTGGTTACGGCGAGAGCCGTAAGGAGTCTACCTTTGTCAAAAGGCATAATAGGCGTATGTGTAGTGTTAAACTAGGTCATTTTGTAATTTTAGTTTTAATAATTTAATTTACCCAATGGGTTGTTTTGGGAAAACATGGAGGTAAAGATTGATTGTGGCGTGCATGATAAACAAAGATATTCGTTATTTCTCACGAGTGATCAAAAGAAAATAAGTACGATACATGTGTTTTTTGTCTTAAAATTCACCTATTTTCACGCTTTTAAATGACTACTTGTTTAGTGATTTGAACACATTTTTTTAACATAAAATGTGTTTTTTGTCTAAGAATTCTCACTTTTGGGTGTTTTAGTTGTGTTAAGTTGCTATTCCATGTGAAATTGTGACATTTATTTAATGCAAAATTCTTGTTATTAACATGTTTAAATTTTGTTTAATATATTTTACATATATATTATTTTACTATTCTTTTTGTTGTACTTTAACGCCTTGTTCGCCTTTCGGCCGCCTTTCAACTGCCTCGCCATTCGCCTTTTCTAGGAACTTCTCGCCTGGCTCTCGCCTTTCGCCTTTAACAACTATGGGCACATCCTCCATCTCCGCGGTCAATCTCTTCATGCCATCCAAGTCAATGGGAAACTCAAAATTTGGTGTCAGCCAGCTGGGTCGCACCCTAGACTCAACATCAACAAACTTGCTCTTCCCCTTTTCAGCACTTCGCTCAGTTTGGCGAGGTGGGCTCATACTAGCCTTAATACGGCTTCTCTTCATCCCCCTAGTCACCAAACCTCCACTTCCTTGAGACTTACTCTCAGAAACCTCCTTGTTAGTCTCAATAGCAGCAGCGTCAACCTTCTCTAAGGTTATAGCTTCAGTATCTTTGCCATCATTGGAAGTGGGAATGTTGACATTTGCGGTCTCAGGAATTTGTCTTAGTGCGGCTTATCGCTCCTTGGCTCGTCTCTTTTCTTCCCTCAGCTTTGGCGACATGAGCAGACCTCTTGGAAGCGAGATCAAATTAAGTGGATGTTAGAAATCAAACAGCATTTATCTTCGAAAGAAAGCAAAAATAAAGATTGTGAAGAAAAGAAGTTCACCGATTAAGTTGTGAATGGATACACAAATATAAACATTTCCATGACATGTAACGCAATTGGAGGCAAATACTCCATTATCATGAATCACCCAAACTTCGAAAGAAGCTGAATACGCAATTGGAATTAGGGGCTCCACTTCGCCAATTAAAGAACGCGATATCCCAACTCGCCAAAGAATATCTTCATCCCGCAAAATTAGCCTCCAAGAAAATAAAGCCTTACTTCCCATCCTAGGTAAAGTCCGAGAAAAATCTGCTTTAGCTTGTTGTTCATCAGCGGTTAAGCGAGGTTTAATTCTAGATGAGTGATTAAGGGAGATAGTCCGATCGGATGATGCCAACCGCGGCTAGATGTTACGGAAATGGGGTTATCATATAAATGGTGGATTTTATTGGGCCCAATAGTCATTAATTTATTCTTGGTGTTTGTTCTAAAAGTGATCCTATGATCATCGGCTGAATGTACCTTCATAACATCAAAGTATTCTCTCAAAAGCGGAATGGTAGGTTCATGGCGATGTCCTCTGCAGATGGCTATAAAAGAGACGAGAATTCTTATGGTATTGGGATGAAGATCCATCAAGGCGGCGGACAATTCGCTAAGGAAAACGCCCGGAGGGATCTAAGGGAAGTCGCAATCCTATCTTAAACTGAGAAGGATATGCAATCACAACATCTTGGTGCTTCCGCATTTCAGCGGGATCCAAGGGGCCAGTATAAGGTGCGAGATGGTAAACTGTGGGATCTATGTAATACTTAGTATAAAACTCAGTCCAATCCGAGGATTGCGAGATGTTCCTAGCTGCGGGATCTCGCGCCACTGCATCTCGCCTCCTCTTGCTTGTATTTGTCTGTAAAAAATAGTATTAACATCATTCTCAACCCAGTAGTCCTCATCTTAATCATCAAGCTCCCCACTCTCCTCACTCTCAGTCCGTTCTGAACTAACACTTAAGCTTGAGCTTTCTAGGCCCAAAGGACATCCCGCCTCTTTACAAATGTACTTACAAAAAGACTCCCTATCTAAAAACCCTCATGGCGTCATGGGAAGAGGGAAGATGTGTGGGCCCTTGAATTTTTAAAGAATCTAATACTATTGTTCCAGCACCCTCAGCAATTAATAGGGTATTTAATTCAACTATGGTTAGTCTAACCCAGTTACCCTTCTCCCGCTTATAAAAACCTTTTGATATTTTGCACTGTCCAAATTTAGTATCCCTAGCACATTGTTTTACCCGGGCCATGATCATACAAATCTACAACTACAAGAACAAGGAAAGAAAGAAGATTACCTGAAAATCAAGAAAGTAAGGTCCCAAGAAGATTTCGGCAATGTCTCCGGAAAAAATGGAAGGAAAAGGTTAGAGACGAAGTTTCCTCTTTAAACCCACAAATCAGTAATCAAAACTATCTAAAAACTCTCTTCGGACTCACTAAGGATTTGTTTGACAGGAGTCAAATGGGAAAAAGGATGATGGATTAAAGGATTGATGCGTCGCCGGAGGAGGACAGCCGTTCGCCGGAGAAATAGAAAGAGAAGGCAGAGAGAAAAAGTGAATTTGAAAAGTAAAAGGGTAAAGTGGTGGGGCATCCCCTTTTTTTATACCCCTTGATATGAAAGGTCAAAAGATGAAAGGAGTTCATTGCGATTTTGGGAGCCAAAATCGTCATTAAATTCAAATTTAAGTGGTCGTTGCAGTTATCAAGAAGTGTGGGCACTTATCGCGAAAACGGCGGCCAATTAAAAGCCGTGTCAGCTCAACATTTTAACACGTGTCAAAAAGCAAGCGACATCCCCAGATGAAGATGCGAGATCCATCTCGCCCATTCCACTTATTTGGCGAATTCAATCCTATTTGCAAGTCAGGCGATTTCGTACAATAGCGAAATGAAGTTCACAACAGGACCATAATTAGCCCCAGTTATGAACTGAGGGGCTACTGATGTGTACAAATAAAATGTAATCCAGTTGTCAGATAAAATATAAAGACCATGGATGAATCAGCAATAAAGTAATGACATACGTGGAAAAGTCAACTATAATAGTCAAACCGCCATGTTGGAGCCAAGCGACTTAAGAATACCACGTGAAGTCGTGGACAAGCTAAAGGGAAGTAGAGCGAGATCACTGACTCTAGGAAATGGTGATCTCGCTTCATTAAAATTGATCAGACAAAAGGAAGGTGGAGTGAGATCACCGACTCTTGTGAAATGGTGATCTCGTTTCAGTCAAATTGATCGAAGTGACCAAGGGGAAGCAGAGCGAGATCACAGTCCGACGAAATGGTGATCTCGCCTATTTTCCCAAGATTCCATTACAACATACGCCAAGTCTGGCAAAATCATCTATTCCGACGAGATGGTGGTCCCGCCTAAGAGATATCTAGAACATTTCTAAAGGTTCTCGACAAATCTTCTTTTTGGCGTCCCATTATCCCACATGCAGAAGTGGTGGAGTTGAATAAAGTATGTTGGGGCTAACCAGGAGGAGACGTGTGTCATGTGTTCCAAGATGACCGTGATGACGTCATATCACCTTATTAGAGTATATATACAACTTTTACCTTGAAGGTTAAGAAAAACCATTTTTCCTACACTCAAGTTCTTTTCTTTTCAGTTTTGAGCTTTCTTCGTAACCAGATACTTACTCTCACACCAGAGGGGTTTTAGCTGGAGAAGCCCTCGGCTTAGCTTACGGTGCTGATTGTGCAGGTCCGAGGTGGACGACCGTACCAAATATTCTACCGTGGAGTCAACGTTTGGTGCAGTCAACAGAGCTCGATTTCTGGTAGCATAATATTTCAATTATTTTTACATTCTCTTGAGTTCTCACAATGGTTATAAAAAAAGTCTTCTCTCTGGATCAGCTGATTTACCTAATACTTATGTTCATAGTACAGCAGTAAACAAGTTATTCCACGCGGTGCTTCTTTTTTCCTTTTCTGATTAGCAATAACCAACTCATATTCTGTTAAAATTATCAAAGGACTTTACAGTGGAGATCTTTAGCCAAAACACTTTACACCCGACTAACAACTAGTAAGAACCAGAACACGCACTTCCTCAAGGAAGAATACTGCAGCATCTGACCAATTACAGTATTGAAAGCAAAGACAAAACAAAAACAGAACTGTCTCGAGTTCTTGCTTAGTTGATCATTTTTCACTATTTTTAAAGGATTTGACACTTTGCATTATAATAAAATTGACTAAATAAAGGTATAAGCAATCAACAACAGTAAAATATACTTTTCATTTTGTTTCTTATGCAATGAGTGTCAGGTTGCCCGATAGGGAGCTGGCTTAAAGTTCATTGGAGAATAATATCCACACAATTAAATAAAAAAACTAGAAAGCCAGTTGTAATATGTGATTCATATGTTTTATGATTGCAGTGCTTTTTCTTTCTAGATTCTCTTCAAGAAATAAGAAAATTAACTCTACAAAACATTCTACATCAAAGTACCCTGAGTCCTAATTCGAGGACTAATTAAGCCTAAATCTGCCCTATTAAAATCAAACTTACCATACTCTCGTGTGGCCAAATTAATTACAACAATTCAATCCAACGATTTAATCATCCATCAAGTTAAATCTAAAGAGGTAAATTAAAAAATAAAAAAACTTACCGAAGTTTTTCCCCACGATGCAATGCCAGGTAGGTCCATGCTTCTTATCGAAATCCTTCTTTATCTGTTCAGCAGCATCCTTCTCAACGCTGTACTTCTCAAACGCCTACATTACAGTCAATCAATCAGTATAATTTCATAGAGAAAAGCGTATAGAATTGAATAGAGACAGAGACAGAGACAGAGTTGAAGGGATTACAGAAATGGCGATATCGACGGCTTCCTTTTGCATGTCGTCCTTCATATCGGCGCTTTTGATGGTAATTTTTTTTCCGACGGGGGGAGTGGAGGCGGCTGAAGATTTCCGATCAACGGAGGAGGTTTTGAGGAGTAGTAGAGACTGTACAGCATCGGCTCCGGTTCTCATTGAGTCTTCGCTCATTTTTTTTTCAGTTTGATTTGATTTTGAATTTGGTAAAGTGTTAACGGAAGTGTGTGTGTGTGTGTGAGAGAGAGAGAGAGATTGAAATGGGTTGTGAGTGTTGTGCGTTTCGGTGTGCGTTTGAGAGAAAGAGGAGAGAGAGTGTTGTGTTTTGCTGAAATTGGATCCTCTTAGCAGAATTTGGCACGCTCCGCTGCAACGCCCCAACAGACAGGTAACAGGCCCCAAGAACACAATAACTTTGGCGATCACCAACTCTCTGACGATTAAATAATTGAGAACTTATCTAAGCTATTAAAAACACGAATAATTTCGGCGACCTCTCCGGTAACCAAACAACTGAAAACTTAACTTATTAGAAATTTCTCAGTTGTCAACTAAACTACTAAAAATACGATTAACTTCGACGATCACCAACTCCGGCGATCAAACAACTGAGAACTTAACTTATCAGTAAGTTCTCAGTTGTTAACTAAACTACTAAGAACACGATCAACTCTGGCGACCAAACAATTGAGAACTTATTTTATTAGTAAGTTCTCAGTTGTCAACTAAACTAATAAAAACACGATCAACTCCGGCGACCACCAACTATGACGACCAAATAATTGATAACTTATCAGTAAGTTCTCAGTTGTTAACTAAACTACTAAAAACACGATCAACTCCGATGGCCTCCAACTCCGGCAATCAAACATCTGAGAACTTAACTTATCAGTAAGTTCTCTGTTGTCAACTAAACTGATAAAAACACGATCAACTCCGGCGACCACCAACTATGACGACCAAATAATTGATAACTTATCAGTAAGTTCTCAGTTGTTAACTAAACTACTAAAAACACGATCAACTCCGATGGCCTCCAACTCCGGCAATCAAACATCTGAGAACTTAACTTATCAGTAAGTTCTCAGTTGTCAACTAAACTAATAAAAACACGATCAACTCCGGCGACCACCAACTATGACGACCAAATAATTGATAACTTATCAGTAAGTTCTCAGTTGTTAACTAAACTACTAAAAACACGATCAACTCCGATGGCCTCCAACTCCGGCAATCAACCATCTGAGAACTTAACTTATCAGTAAGTTCTCAGTTGTCAACTAAACTACTAAGAACGATCAACTCCGACGACCACCAATTCTCGCGACCCAACCAACTGAGAACTTATCAATAAGTTCTTAGTTGTCAACTAAACTACTAAAAACATGATCAACTCCGGCGACGACCAACTTCGATAACTAAACAATTGAGAACTTATGAATAAGGTATCAATTGTTCTCAATTGTAATTCTAAGAACACGACCAACCACTACAAGGAAAATCGATTTTGGCCACGGCAAATTCCGTAGCTAAAATGAAGATTTCGTAGCTAAATCGTGTTTAGCTACGGATTTGTTCCGTAGCTATTCCGTGGGTGCAAGTTTGTCGCTAAATTGGGCGTCGCTATTTTGTAGCTATTTTAGGGACGGATATGTCCGTCTCTAATTTAGAGACAGATATGTCCGTCTCTAAATTAGAGACAGATATGTCCGTCTCTAAATTAGAGACAGATATGTCCATGTCTAAATTAGCTACAGATATGACCGTCTACGGATTAGCGACAGATTTTTCGTCTCTATTTAAATTCTCGTTTTATTTTCGAACCATTTTAGCGACGGATATTTTCGTCGCTAAATTGATAATTTTTTTTAAAAAAATATATATATATATATATATATTTAAAAATATATATTAATATATTTAAAATATATATATATATATATATATATATATATATATATATATATATATATATTAAATCAATCCCTTAATTTTTCTTATTCTCATATCAGTCTCTTAATTTTTATTAATTTCAAATCAGTCCTTGATACTTCATAGTTATACTTTGCACCCCTAAACTTCTTTTATACTCAAATCGGTCCTCACAAACTTCCACCACCGGCAACCATTCACCGCCGTCTAACCACCGGCAACCATTCACCACCGTCTAACCACCAGCAACCACCGCAATCCACCAGCAACTTCAAAAAACTCAGATATAGTATTGATTTAGAATGAATTAAAGGACAGATCTCAGACCATTTATTCAATCCCTCGACTTCTTCATCCGTTACCTGACCTCCAAACACCACCTTACTGATCCCATTCGACGTCTGTCAAATTCCACCCAAAAAACAATCAAATCATGTAAAAAATCGTAAATATCACCATATTTCAAAAAACAAAAAGATATATGAACAGACCTCTGATGAGAACGGGGAGCAGAGCGGGCCGAACCGTTGGCAGGTGAATCGGTGGGAGGAACTTCCGACCAAGTGAGCAGATCTGCGGTGGATGTGTGAGGCTTCCTTACCGGAGTAGCTCTCTCCATTTTACCTTTTTTCGATTGAATCAAAACGAAGACAGTCGAAAATGTTGCTCGAAATGGCACAGATCAGTGATTGAAATGAGACGGCGGTGGCTGTGGTGGCGCCGGAGGAGGCTGAAGGGACGGTGAGGGAGCTGAGGGAAGAGAGAGAAAACGGTGGTGGAGCAGGCGTTGTGTAAATTGAAACTGAAGAGAGAGAGAGAGAGAGAGAGAGAGAGTGAAATGGGGAGAGAAGAGAAATAGGGAGAGGGAGTAATTGTGTTTGTTTGGAATGTTTTGGACCGTTTGATCGAATGTATTGAATGGTCAGATCTTGCTTTGGCCCATAATCCGCGTGAAATTTTAAAATCCAATCAAACAATGCCACATCATACATACTTATATTTATTTCACACTATATTATACACTAACTAAAATATTTATGTCTAATATTAAGAATAATAATATTTATTATTAATATTATTTATTAATAATTATATAATTAATTAATTAATATTAATATTAATTATATAATCAGTAATAATATTAATAATAGTATTAATAATAATTAGTAATTTTTATTATTTTTTATTGAATAGGAAAAAATATTTTAGATTTTTTTTATTACTGAAATTTATAAAAAGTTATCTAAAATATTTACATGCTTTTATTTGATTTATTCAAAATTTTAGTTATAGTAGTATGCCTAATATCAAGAATAATAACATTATCATATAATTAGTAATAATACTTAATAATAAGGCTAATAACTTATAATCTCAGATTTATGGTCATTCTGGACGAGAATTCTAATTTATTGTCAAAGAGGCGAAGAAATAGGTGTCTCAGTTATTGTTAATTATTCAATTACATAATTGAATATATTAATAATTATTATTATATAATTAATAATAATATTAATAATAACTAGTAATAATCCATAACATAAAAAATAATAATGTTATTAATTAATTATAATACTCATTAATTTAATAATTTTAAATTTATTAATAATAATTTAATAATTTAAACTTCTAAGAAATATTAATATACCTAAGTAATAATTGATATTAATAAATTATAAAAAAATACTTATTAATAATAACAATAATTTAATCTTTAAAGAAAATAGTAATTAGTAATAATACTTAATAATAAGACTAATAATGATGTTATTGTTAATTATTCAATTATATAATTGAATATATTAGTAATTATTATTATATAATTAATAATAATATTAATAATATCTAGCAATAGTACATAATATCAAAAATAATAATGTTATTAATTAATAATATTACTCATTAATTTAATTATTTTAAATTTATTAATAATAAGTTAATAATGTATAAGGATATAGGGTTTAGGGTTTAGGGTTTAGGGTATAGAGTATAGGATTTAGGGTATAGGATTTAGAGTTTATGGTTTAGGGTATAGGGTTTAGGGTTTAGGGTATAGGGTATAGGATTTAGGGTTTAGGGTATAAAATTTAGGGTTTAGGGGTTAGGGTATAGGGTATAATGTATAAGGGTTAGGGTATAGGGTTTAGGGTTTAGGGGTTAGGGTATAGGGTTTAGGGTTTAGGGTATAGGGTATAGGGTTTAGGGTTTAGGGGTTAGGATTTAGGGTTTAGGGTATAGGGTGTAGGGTTTAGGGCTTAGAGTTTAGGGGTTAGGGTTCAAGGTATATGGTTTAGGGTATAGGATTTAGGGTTTAGGGTATAGGATTTAGGGTTTAGGGGTTAGGGTATAGGATATAATGTATAAGGGTTAGGGTATAGGGTATAGGGTTTAGGGGTTAGGGTATAGGGTTTAGGGATTAGGGTATAGGGTTTAGGGTTTAGGGGTTATGATTTAGGGTTTAGGGTATAGGGTGTAGGGTTTAGGGCTTAGAGTTTAGGGGTTAGGGTTCAAGGTATAGGGTTTAGGGTTTAGGGGTTAAGGTTTAGGGGTTAGGGTGTACGGTTTAGGGTTTAAGGCTTATAGTTTAGGGTTTAGGGTTTAGGGTTTAAGGTTTAGGGTTTAGGGCTCAGAGTTAGGGTTTAGAGTTTAGGGTTTATGGTATAGGGTTTAGGGTTTAGGGCTTATAGTTTAGGGTTTAGGGTTTAGGGTTTAGGGTATAAACCCTAAACCCTAAACCCTATACCCTAAACCCTAAACCCTAAACCCTATACCCTATACCCTAAACCCTATACCCTATACCTTATACCCTAAACCCTAAACCCTAACCCCTAAACCATAACCCCTAAACCCTATAATGTATACCCTAAACCCTAAACCCTATACCCTATATCCTAAATCCTAAACCCTAACCCCTAAACCCTAATCCCTAAACCCTATACCCTAAATCCTAAACCCTATACCCTAAACCCTAAATCTTATACCCTATACCCTAAATCCTATACCCTATACCCTAAACCCTAAACTCTAAACCCTAAACCCTATACCACATACCTTAAATCCTAAACAGATGAAAGTATATAGAAGAAAAGTAAAAAAAGGGACGGACTACCCTATATTTATTTTTTATTTTTTAAAAAAAAATTTATTGACTAGAAAACAATATTTTAGCCTTTGTCAATTAGTGGTTTTTTTAAGAAAAAATTATATAAAAAAGATATAAAAACTAAACAAATGAAAGTATATAGAAGAAAAGGCAAAAGAGGGGCGGACTACCCTATATTTATTTTGTATGTTGTTAAAAAAAGTTTATTGACTAGAAAACAATATTTTAGACTTTGTTAATTGGTGGTTTTTTTTAGAAAAAGTTATATAAAAAATATAGAAAAAAACTAAACAAATGAAAGTATACAGAAGAAAAGTCAAAAGAGGGACGGACTACCCTATATTTATTTTTTATTTTTTAAAAAAAAATTTATTGAGTAGAAAACAATATTTTAGCCTTTTTTAATTAGTGGTTTTTTTTAGAAAAAGTTATATAAAAAAAGAGAAAAAAATTAAACAAATGAAAGTATATAGAAGAAAAGTCAAAAGAGGGACGGACTACCCTATATTTATTTTTTATTTTTTTAAAATTTTTTATTGACTAGAAAATAATATTTTAGCCTTTGTTAATTAGTGGTTTTTTTTTTAGAAAAAGTTATATAAAAAAAGATAGAAAAAACTAAACAAATGAAAGTATATAGAAGAAAAGTCAAAAGAAGGACGGACTACCCTATATTTATTTTTTATTTTTTAAAAAAAAATTATTGACTAGAAAACAATATTTTACCTTTGTTAATTAGTGTTTTTTTTTAGAAAAAGTTATATAAAAAAAGATAGAAAAAAACTAAACAAATGAAAGTATATAGAAGAAAAGTCAAATTTAGAGACGGATACTAAATCTGTCTCTAAATTTTAGAGACAGATGTTGAATCTGTCACTAATTTAGAGACGGATTCAAAAATCTGTCTCTAAATTAGAGACGGGTTAAAATCTGTCTCTAAAGTTTAGAGACGAATTCTGAATCTGTCTCTAATTTTGAGACGGATTCTGAATCTGTCTCTATTTTAGAGACAGATACAAAACCCGTCTCTAAAATTTAGAGACGGAATCTGAATCCGTCTCTAAATTAGAGACGGATTCGGATTTCGTCTCTAAATTAGAGACGGATTCGGATTTCGTCTCTAATTTAGAGACGGAATCTGAATCCGTCTCTAATTTAGAGACGGAATCCGAATCCGTCTCTGATTTTTGGTTCTGTCTCTAATCTGTCGCCAAATTAGCTACAGATTCCGTTCGTCTCTAATTTTCCGTCTCTAAATCTGGTTTTCCTTGTAGTGAACAATTGAGATTTTTTTAGTTGTTGTCTGTTGTACACCTATAAATGTCACCCTTTTAATGTTATTACAAAGGAACTTTAAACATTAATTATTAATTTTAGGTTAATTTAAGGAAAATTGCAAAAAAAAAATACTCAACTCTTAGGATTTTGTGGGTTTAATCACTCAATTGATTTTTTTTTTCATCCAATTTTTTTATTTTTTTCATTCATGTTAACTCTCCTTAACGACATCCATTTTTTCCCATTATCTTATCATGTGTATTACATGTGATAAAGTTTGTAAGGGTAAAAGAGTCAAATTGTGTCACTGAACATTCAAAGTTATATGCAATATTCATAAATAGAAAAGGGTCCAAGTGAAAATAAATAAACTTTGACATTATTTACTTCCTCTTTTGTTCCTGTTTATCACTTTTCGTTCTTTTCTCTCTCTCTCTCTCACTGGAAACTCACTTCTCTCTCTTTAGAAACCAACACCAAATGGGTTCAATTTTTATTTTTATTTGATTTTGTTATATTGTAAAGCAATCATTAAGCATTGAGAAATTGAAATTTTTTTAAGCATTAGTTGATACTAAATCAAAAGAAACAATTAAAAGAACATAAACTTTCAATAAATCTATACGGCATCTTACTTGAACCGAAAAACATAACCTCATTCTTGCTACATTCAATTAGCAAAAAGAACCATGTTGAAAAAAAACACCAATATTTGCAAAAGTGATAATTAAAAATAAAAAGGAGACAAAATAGAAGACAATGAGGAGACGACAAGCTTATTGTGTGTGTGTGACAGCAAGATCCGGAGAGTGTTGTTGAAGAGGGAGGCTAAAAAGAGTGAGAAGGCGGTGATGATGCACCGGAGTTGATTCACAACGTTTGGAGATCCAGATCTGGCCGAAACTGCAGTGGTCTGGCGAAGAGACGGTGGTCGGAGAAATAAAGGGGAGGGGAGGGGTAGCCAGAAGGTGAGAGATAGGGACTTTCAGACTCGCCGGAGGTGGGGAAAGACGTCGTCGACAGTCGGGAAAAGAAGGGACCGAATGTGAGGTGGGGAGGTAGAGAGAGAAAGTAGAGAGAGAGAGAGAGTGCATGTCTGGAGGGAGGGGAGGGGTGGGGAGGGGATGGGAGGGGTGTATTTTATTTGGGGTAATGGGGTAGTTTTGACATTTAGGAAAATTATAACTAGGTTCGAGGATCATATGGTTTTTTTTTGAAGTAGGACGAGGTGGTAGATATGATAAGTCGTTGTTTTATAACGTAGATAAGATTATAATGAGTGACTAGGATGTAATTTTCTCTTAATAAATCTATAACTAAATAAAAGCTGAAGTGCAAAGCACTTCAGCACACCCCTATTTTCCCGCTCAAACTAGCACCAAGACTGAATTGAGACCAGATTCATTCTCCCCTAATATCAATTACTGATTATACCCCTTTTGCTATTTTCTAAATCCCCAAAATATCCCCTTACAAAACAAGATAGTCCTTTTGTATTCCACGTATTTTTTTTCTCCTCTCGATCTATCTCTTCTTCTCTCTCTAGGTGAAACCCCCCCCCCCTTCTGGCAACCCAGCCCCCCCCCCTCTCTCTCTCCTTCCATGGTTTCTTCTTCTCGATCTATCTATCTACTCTCTCCAGACCGACTCTCTCTTCACCTTTTCCAGGCATCACTCCCCTTTTTCGGCGATGTTGTACCCTTGCCAATAATTCAAAGCCTCAAAATCAAACATCCCAACGGAGCTCCGTTCAGAAATCCCTAGCGTTACGATTCTACTAGAAAGGCGAAGCCGCCTTCCTCAACATACTTACCTTGATTACAAAATGACAAATTTCTTGGCTGCTATCATTATTGCATTCACATTTGGGGAGATTGGCAAGAGCTCACACGAAGCACCCAATTTCCTAATTCAACTTTCTCAGGTGATTTTCCTTCACGATTGCAACATATTACGCTTGTAAATAGATGACTTTTTTTTTTAATTTGGTTTTGATTGTTTTAAAGATGATAATTGAACGGAATATTCTGTGATGGGCCGAGCCCAATACTTTCCTACGAGCCCAGAGGCCCAACAGGCTCATCAAAAGATCGACCACGAAGGAACAGATCAAGGCAGGGTCATGACCCGTCTAACATTGGTTGGCAGTCGTCGCCATTGAGCGACCAAGCCCATCCAAACGACGAGTCATTGTACCATTGAAGAAGAGGTTAGCTTCTAGCCCGTCGATATGCCAAGAAGAGATCGTCGACAGTGAGCCAGGCCCATCTAACGACGAGCCTTCCCTTGGCGCGAACCGACACTCGCCCAAGAGTGAGGGTCGTCACTGAACGATTAACTCTCTCTCGTCGAGTCACCCTTCAAGGAGACGACCCAACTGGACGGACAACTCCAGGTCGTCTCTTCTATTAAGCTTCCTCGATAAGCTTGGTTAATTAGCTAGTTTGGGATAATGTCAGACCTTCTACAGTGTCTTGTTACACGTGCAAACATGCAATCAGTAATAACTACAAAAAGGTGTGCAGGTTGACTTTCCCTTATAAGGCAAGCTGCTTATCAATGTCAGAAGCTGCAGTGTCCTTACATAGACGGACCAGTCCCAGCGTGACACGTGTACGCCTAGAAGACAGAGCTGATCTAACGGTTGGAGATCACCCAATCCAACGGCTCTGGTAAAAACCCTAACATCACCATTCCTACTATAAATAAGAGAGTAACAACATGGACATAGGTAATGTTCTACTACATATTTATGTACCCTCACACATTCCATATTATCTACACCATATTTCCGGTCCATCATCTTACTCTCACGCCGGAGGGGCTTGCCGGAAGACCCCCGGCGCAGTTTCACCCTTGTTTCTTGTCTTGTGCGAGATCCAAAGCTAGCTCATTCATTCTGGACACAAAGAACCGAGCCCACACGCTTTCTGCGCGATCGGATTGGTTCCATTGCCGGGAAACGTGTTAGTGATCTCCGAGTAGAAGGAATACGGCCGAAGAGTTTGAAAAATGGTGTCGAGATGGTCATACGGCCGGCAAGTCTACGACGGATGAAGGCGTACCTCCTCAACAAGAAAATCCTAGGCCACCCTCACCACCTAGGAACCCTAACTTAAGGGTTACAGTCGCGAGGGATGGTTGACGATACGAGCCTTCAAACGGCCGGGGAGAAGAGAGAAAGGGCTGCTGGCGAGCGCCAGAGAAGACCTCTACTGGAAAGGAGGCCTGAGACAGCCGCAAGGTATGCAGGAGGTCCCTCTAACCCTAATCTCGACAGAGCAGCTTTCCTCGTCGAGAGAGATAACGCCCTCAAAGAGTTCTTGCAAATCCAAGACGAGCTAATTCATATGGCCGCTCCTCAAGCTCCCCAGGCATCCCACCAAACAATCTCGTCAGGAAGGAGGAGAAGAAACCAGAGAGAGAATGCTGGTCGTCGTGAAGGGACTGCCACTGGGAATGAGCGTGTTGTACCACAGCTTGACCTAAGGGATCACATTAATGAGAGACGGAGCCAAGGAGCACCGTCACAGCAACGACGAGTTGGGGAAGCAGAGCCTCGTAGAGCTTTAGCCGTCGAGAATCCTGAAGCAAATCAGAATCAAATTGTCCGTGGTTGTCTACAGACTCCGTCATCAAGAAATGAACGAGCGCAGAGCCAAAGAGAGAGAACTCATACCCCACCTCGTCATGAACGAGAAATGTCAAGATCTTATAGGCGTCTCCCTCCTAGCTACGGGAGCGATCCATCTCACGACGACACCGCCCCACGAGAGGCAACGATCTAACACCGATTACAGGGGGCCGTCAAGATAGGATTCCCAAGCCGGCCCGGCGGGAGGGGTGGATATGAGAGAGTTCTTAAGTGAGGCGCCAAGTGGAGGAATTGACGAACAAAAGAAAGAAAACGGACGGCGACGACTACGATGACGATGGCGGCACTATGAATCCCCTTGCACCTTGGATGTTGGAAACGGGACCCCCGAGAACCGAGGCTTTAAGCTACCCGACCTTAAACAATACGCCGGCTCTACCGGTGCCATCAACCACATCTGACACCTTGAGGCACGAGATGTACGTAGTGGCAAAAGCTTCGGGCCACGACGACGTCATGTGCAAGGCTCTTACGAGCACACCGGTCGACGCAGCCTTTGAGGTGGTTTAGAGGCTTGCCCAAGGGGTGTATCGAATCATGGAAGCGAGATGAGAAAGAAGTTTTAGGAAGGTTTGCTACGGCGGGAGAGCGTCGTAAGAATGTCAACGACCTTAGCAACATATCCCAGGAGCCAGCTGAAAGCTCGATGAGCTACTTCAAGAGATTCAAGAAAGCGGTAGATCAGATTGATGAAGACCTAACGAGACAGGGAAATCATAAATTGCTTCGAGGCACGGTGTCATTTCCCCCACTCTAGACTACGAGCTTCAAGTCCATCCCGGCCAAGTCCCGCAAAGACCTCATGCCAAGGCGTACGCGCGTCGCCGAGGCTGAAGAAAGAAAGTTGCAAAGAGAGGGAAAGGCCGTCGACGAGGTTGAAGCGACAAAATCCAAGAAGGATAAGGTCGGAGAGAAAGGAAAGAACAAAATGAAAGCAGAAAAAGTCCCGGAGTCGTACACTCCGCTTACCGTGTCTAGAGCAGAAACTTTGAGCAACGTTGATTTTGGCCCGGCGCCAAAGATGAATCCCAACGGGAAGGGAAAGAAAAACATGAACAAGTATTGCGAATATCACAGAGATAAAGGACATGATACCGAGGAATGTTTCAGCTTGAAAAAGATTATTCAAAGATGGATCGACGATGGACGACTTGGAGAATATGTAAGAAAGGATCGTCAGGCGGCCAACACACGAGTTGCTAACGACGACCCTCCACAGAGGAATCCAAGGATGGTGTTAGTAATCTCCGAGGAGACGAGCAAGAATCGAGATTAAGAGCGCCATCTACCATCTGAAGAAGGCCCCACATGTCCCCCAAAAATCAGAAACTCCAAACGACGTGATAAGTTTCTTTCCTACTTTGCCCGGCCAATCCATTAGCTCGTCAACAAACTCTAGTCATACCTGGCTTCATCGATAACTGCGAATCCAGGAGAATTTTGATCGATACGGGAGCGGCCAAGGACATCTTGTTTTACAACGTCTACCAGAGAATGGGTCTACCTGATAGCCATCTAAGTCCTTACTTAGGTCGTCTAGAAGGATTCACCAATCACAGGGTAGATGCAAAAGGCCAGATCGACCTTCCAGTCGACATCGGGGAACACCCATTGAGAACAATCAAAACAGTAACTTTTATTGTGATCGACGTCGTCAGTGACTACCATGCTATCCTTGGCCAACCCGGTCAAGCCGCTTTGGGGATCGTCGCCTCAGTGCCCCATCAGCGAGTTAAATTTCCTTCCCGTGCCGGAGTAGGATGTGTGTTGGGGGCGGCCCCAGAATTCCTAGAGCACGTCTTTGAAGGCAAAACGGACCATTGAAATCGACGATCCAGATCACATCGTGAAGCTCTCTAAAACTGTCAAGCAAACGACGACCTCGTACACCGGCATCTCGACAATCAAGTGTATAGACGACCCAGAGGTCATTGTGGAAGTATTCATGGACGACCAAGCTGCAAAGCCACAACTTTTGGTCGCCCAAGAATCGGGGGCCGAGCTGGATAGATTGATTGACGACGAGGTACCAGATCTGACACCTGAAGCAAGAAGGAAAATTAAAGAGATCGTCATTGAATCCATGGACTTTAGGGACGACGCCCCTGAGATGAAGCCAGCCGACGAGCTAATTGAACTGGTCATTAACCCTGACTATCCAGAGCAGAAAATCAAGTTGGGGTCTCAGTTACGCACTGAGGAGAGGGAAGAGATAATATCCCTACTCAAACAGAACCTCAATGTTTTTGCTTGGAAGGTGGAAGATGTGAAGGGGATCAGAAAGGACGTGGCAGTTCATAGGCTTGGAGTGAACCCCACCATGAAATTCAAAGAGCAAAGGTGTCGAATTTTTCAACGAGAAAAGAGATTGCTATAAAGCGAGATCGAGAAGTTCTTTGAGAAATTTGGAATTATTGTGAGCATTTGGGTTCACAACTTGGGCGCTAACGTGGTCCTTGTGAAAAAACCAAATGGAAAATGGAGGCTACGTGTCGACTTTACCGATCTAAACTTGGCGTGCCCCAAGGACGATTACCACTTTGCCCCGAGAATTGACAAGCTCGTCGATTCTGTAGCCGGTCACACTACTTTGAGCTTTCTTGATGCTTATTCTGGCTACCACCAAATCAAGATGGCTGAAGAAGACATTCCGAAGACGGCCTTCCAGGTCGCAGAGGGAACTTATTGTTATACGAAGATGCCTTTTGGGCTTAAGAACGCCGGGGCCACTTACCAAAGGATGATAAATAAGGTATTCAAAGACCAGATCAGCGATAACTTAGAGGCGTATGTTGATGATATGGTCGTCAAAAGTAGAAAGAGAAAGCATGTCGACGACCTCCAGCAAACATTCACCAATCTACGAGCCAATGACATGGTCCTCAACCCAGCTAAATGCGCCTTCGGAGTCGCAGCAGGAAAGTTTCTAGGATTCATGCTCTCTCAGCGGGGAATTGAAGCCAATCCTGAAAAAATTAAGGCTTTGATAGACATGGCCGAACCTACGAGCATCAAGGAAGTTCAGCGCTTAAATGGACGAGTAGCGGCCTTAGGTCGTTTCATTGCCAAGTCTGCTGAGAGGTCGCTTCCGTTTTTTAAAGCTCTCCGAGGTGCAAAGGACTTCAAATGGACGGATGAATGCTCTCTCTCGTTCAAACAGCTGAAAGAGTATCTTGGCTCCCCACCACTCCTTCAAAGCCCCGTAGCAGGAGAAGACCTTTACGTATATCTCTCGGCGAGTGATAAGGCCATCGCCGCCGTATTGGTTAGGGAGGAAGGTGGAACCCAGAGGCCAGTTTACTACGTCAGCAAGGCTTTATCGGATGTGGAAACTCGTTACTTCAACGCGGAGAAGATCGCTTACGCTCTCGTCATCACAGCACGAAAGCTACGAGCATACTTCTCTGCTCACCCCATCGTCGTTTATACGGATGCCCCACTGCGCAAGATCTTGCACCGTCCTGAAAGCTCTGGTCGTCTTCTCAACTGGAGCATTGAGCTGACTAAGTTTGATATTGAATATAGGATGAGAAAGACCCTACAGGCACAATCTTTAGCAGACTTTCTAGTTGAGACGTCGTTCACCATCGACGACGATCAAAGGCAGCTACAGCAAGCAAGCAAAGGAAAGGAGGTCGTTGAAAAGCCAGTGGAGTTAGTTTTGCCCGTAGGCTGTTGGAAGATCTTTTCAGACGGGTCAGCAACCAGAAATCTGAGCAGAGCAGGGATCGTTCTTGTTGAACCAGAAAGCGGGATAGTTTTTGAAGAAGTATTGAGGTTCAAGTTTCAAGCATCTAACAACCAGGCCGAGTACGAAGCGCTCATAGCAGCCATTGAATACGCCAAGTGTTTTGGAGCTACCAAAATCGCAGCTTATTGTGATTCTCAATTGATCGTGAATCAAGTAAGGGGAGAATACCAAGTCGTCGATTCCACCCTGCAGAAGTACCGTTCATTGGTCGGAGAATTGATCCAGGTGTTGGAATTTTGGGCCATACAGAGGATAGCTCGTGAAAACAACGAACACGCCGACCTGCTCTCAAAGCTGGCTACGGACCAACTCCCAGAGGAGGAGCATGGCCATCACCTAGCCTACTTAGAACAACCAGCCTACGAGCGAGTAAAAGTCATGTGCAACGTCGACGGTCCAAGATGCTGGATAGACGAGCTAAAAGCTTTTATTGAACGGGATGAGTTGCCAACAGGTGAGGTTTTGGCAAGGCAAGTCAAAAGAAAGTCCCCCAGATTTACGGTCGTAGAGGGAGAGCTCTACCGATGATCCATTACCAGACCATTATTGAAGTGCGTCCACCCTGACAAGGTCGTTCAGTTATTGTTCGAGGTACACCAAGGAGAATGCGGGGGACACCCTGGGGCCCGCACATTGGCTGATAAGATCATTACCATGGGATACTACTGGCCCCACCTCCGTGAAGACGCCAAACAGTTTGTGAAAAAGTGTGATACCTGCCAGCGTTTCGCCGACCTCCCCAAGCTACCAACTACCGAGCAAACCCCTGTCATGGCGCTTGGCCGTTTGATATGTGGGGTGTTGACCTGATTGGGCCTTTTCCACCGGCCAAGGAGGAGTCAAGTATGTAATCGTGGCGGTTGACTATTTTTCGAAGTGGGTGGAGGCCAAGGCCTTAAACAAAATCACGAAAACAACGCCTAAGCTTCATCCATGATTCGATATGGTGTCGCTTCGGAATCCCAAGGGTGATCGTTTCGAACAATAGCTGCGGTTTTCAAGAAAGTTCGAGCAAGAGTTGAACAGGATGGGGGTCAAACACTCCAAGTCGTCGGTTGCCTATCCCCGAGGCAACGGGCAGAGTGAAGCGGCAAACAAGCTTGTCTTGTCTGCTTTGTGTAAAAATCTGGAAGGAAGAGATACAAGATGGTTGGACGGACTACCCTCAGCACTCTGGGCTGTCCGCACAACCACCCGGGGGCCTACGGGGGAAACCCCATTCGCTTTGGCCTACGGCTCAGAAGTCATGGCTCCCGCCGAACTTCAGCTGCCGACGGACCGAGTTGCTTTATACGAGGTAGAAAAGAACATCCATAACCGACAAGTCGATCTGGACCTCATAGACGAGCGGAGATTGGACGCCCAATTAAGGATGGAGAATTACAAAAAGAAAACCAAGGCTTATCATGACAAGAAGGTGAAGAGAAGGTTCTTTAAAGTAGGTGATCATGTGCTCAGGAAGATCGAAGCGACGGGACTCAAGGCCCGCCAAAACAAACTCTCCCCCAATTGGGAAGGACCATACATTGTCACAAGTATGGTCAGAGAAGGAACCTACCTCCTAGCTAAGCCCAACGGTGAACATCTCAAGCATCCATGGCACGCCAATCATCTGATGAAGTATTACTTTTGATCGTCGTCGTCGATAACATTCAGCGCCCTCAGGGCACCCATTTTGTGGTTCTCAATTTGAACTTTTGATTGTCATTTTGTGAAAAGTTTTTGAGGTCTGTAATTTTTGAAGTCTGTAAGGGATAACTTTGTAAGTCCCAGTCGTAGGAAGTAAATGAGTTGTCAATACGCAGTTGTTAATCAGAAGTTATTAATGGAAACTCACCACTTCGCCGAACCTCGTTCATTGCAAACCAAAGCTTAAGGCGGTTGAAGCCTGACTTCGACCCCTACAACTACTTTGATCAAGTATAAAGATCAGTCAAAGCAAAGACTTCGACACTTACACTCACTTTAGCCAAGTATAAAGGTTAGACGAAGCCAGACTTCGTCGAACGCTATAACGGAATAAGACGACTCGTCCATAGAATCTTGCCTACGAGCAAGAAACCTATGAACCTTCGTACTATTCCTACGAGCCATTGAGAAGTTGAGAAAATACAAGTTTGAACAAAGGGCGACCACATTAGGACGACCCAAGTTCTGGCCATCTCTTACAAACGACCATTCACACTTGTACTCAAACTTACTCGTTCAATGAGTTATCACATGCCCTCTACGTTAACACAGATTAACAAGCAGAAAACAAAGGCATCGAATAACTTAAAACATAAAATAAACAAATATTGTACGACCCCCTCTAAACAACGAGGAAACGGGTCAACCATATCACAAGCATTAAAAATTGTTTTGAAACATTGTTTGGAACCGCCAGCTAAAACTAAACATTGTTTGGGAACATTACAAAACTTTTCAATGAAATAAACTACTGAGCACCGCCGGCATTTGAAGGAGCTGCATCAGGGTCGGGGCCGTCTTCAACGAAGTATTTGTAATAGGCATCGAAGTTCCCTGGGACGACGGCAGGGATAGACCACTCGTCTTTTCCGGCTTTGGCATCGTCCTCCCTTATAATAAGGAAATCATTGTCAGTATAGGGGACGAGGGGATGGGCCAGCGTGCTTCGTCGTCGTGAGATTCCTCCGTGCAAAGGTCGGCCAACTTCCGGACGGAGAGCAGATCTTTTATTGCAGGGTCCAACAAAAGCCGCCTAGCCATGTGCTTAGCCCCATCTTTGAAAAACCCACTAGCATGCTTGGTGACCAGTTGAAGGCACTCGGCGCTTTTCTGGAAGTCGTTGACAGCATCAATTCTGGCTTGAGCCAACTCGGCATCGCGGCTCGTCTTCATTGTTTCAATCTGTGCCCCCGCCTTCTTAAGTTTGCCTTCACTAGCTCGAAGGCCGTCCTGGAACACCTTCGAGTCAGCCTCAGCTTTGGCTTTCCCTTCCTTCAAGGCATCCATCTCCTTCAAAAGGTTATCCTTTTCATTCACCAAGAGCTCGTGGGCAAGAGTGAGCTCACCGACGTTGGTCTCCGCCTCCTTCAACTTCTGCTCAGCCGTCCCCTTATCACCGACGGCCTTCATCAGCTGCTCGTTGCCCCGAAGCTCGGCATCAAGACATTCCCTGTAACCCGACGTCATGGCGTCCATCATCGACGACAGCTGCAACAGTTAAATTATTAGCACAAGTATAAAGAGACGTAGAAAAACATAAACTTTAATTCGAAGTACCTCAGTCTGAATTAGCCCCAGACGGGCATGGTAGGTTTCAGGGGTAAGATTGGCCTCCTTCATCCGACGGGTCAACTCAACATCCCGTCCACGCCTTGTCAGAGCCGTCCCCAGCAGGAGCGCACTGCCATTTCTCTGCAAATAAGGGATCCCAGCTATATGAGAGGCTTTAGCAATTGAGGTCGCCATCTCTTTGGCCTTGGTCTTAGACAAGACCGCTGAAGACGAGCCTGGAGCATCGGCTCTTGGAGTAGAGGGATCCGACATGCTAGGAGGGTCGACGAGATGCCCTTTTCTCTTTTTGGAGGCACGACCATCGGCCTCACGAAGTTCGGGGTTTGAATCCGTGCTCTCCACCTCAATATGCTCGGCCTCGTTGGCAACGGCCATTCGGGCTCCACTAGCTTCCACATTTGAATCAATCTCCATCCCTACCGCTCTCTCAGCCGCATCAACAATGGCCTGACGACCTCCAGTGTTCAGCCCCTCAACGACGGGCTCCCTCTCAATCATTGGGATGGCACCCGTAGGATCTTTGGGAAGTTGCTCATTCCTCGTCGTCCGCTTCTCCGACGATCAAGTATGGCACGGGTCGCGGCCCTTTCTTTCTTCTTGGTGCCCTGTCGCTAGCTCACGATGGCTCCGTCCATTATCCTTTTCTCAATTACGTCTACGTCTTCTTAGGTAAGGGCCGCAAAACAACCAAGTAAAAAGAGATGAGTCTTTACTCACGACGAGACAAGAAATGATCAAAATTAAAAAGATAGCAGGAGCCCAACCCCCATTCATCTCAAGATGGTCGCAGCTCTCTTCAATACGACCAGTTCGTGCCGTCGCACGATTCACACAATTATCTTTAAAAACAAACTCCTGGTGGACGACCCAATCAGGATAGCGGGCATCCAGGTCAATCTTCACTAAAGGTTCAGGCCCCATTAACGGCTTAGACATCATGCCGGCCCTGATATATCTCCATTGTGAGGCCTCTATGTCTTTGTACGAGACCCATCCAAGATCCAACAAATCATCCAACTTTTTCTTTAGCTCGTTGGCCCACGGAGCTTGGAAGATGTACTTCTCATCAACTGGCTTATTGCCCTCTGGAAAGGGGAATTGCCACCCCACTCGGCTTTCCACCAGTATCAAGTGGTTCTCCCATCCATACACTTTATTAGGGATATCCAAGAAAAAGTTCCGTGCGTTCCTGATCGAAGACACACTCACCGTCGTTTTCCCTTTGGAAGTATTCCGGGTCGTCCGATAGTATTGACGGAATACTTTGTTGCATGGCTCGTAGCCAAGGAATCTGCATACGACGGCAAAGCCAGACAAAATTCTGATGGTATTGGCACTGACTTCCATGGGCACACAGGCGGAGTCCTCCAAGAATTCGTTGATGAAGGGGTCTAAAGGCAATCTTAGGCCGAACTCAAACTGTTTATAGAAGAAGCCCACCTTCTCCTTGCTGGTCAGTAAGGATTGACGACGAGGCCCATACTCTGCTAAGCTGAGATGCTCCAGCTTATAGGTCGAAGCTTGGACTCTGAATGACCCTCGTAGAGCGTCGATCATTTGCTTCCCCACATCCGGTTTCTTAAGCTCGATCTTGGGAATAGCCCATCTCCCTCCTGCTCCACCTCCAAAGTCGCTGTCACTTGATCCAATTTGTACAAATGTGTGAAAGGCCTTAGCCGTCTGATCACCCCCAGCACTTGTGCTGCCTCGTTTACTTTTGGGGCCGGCTGGCTAGGACGCCCGTCTTGATCCATTTCTACAAAACAAGGAGATAAAAGAGGGGAATCAGTCCTAACATCCGTAGGCGACGACCTACCTAGTGGCGACCTAGATTCCCCTACGACCAAAGCCCTAATTGAATCACGACGGAACAAAGAATAGTGGGTCCTAATATGGGTGGGCAGATCGTTCATTGACCTGAAGGGAGTTACCATTGGGTCACCGTCCTCAAAATCCCCTAGGATGTCTCCCTCTGGGAACCCCAAGGGCTCATTCTCAAAGTTGAACTTCTCCAAGATTGAAGAACACTCAGTTAAAGGAATCTCCCTCCAAATCCCCTTGGCACATTTATAAACCCTTTGATTCAACCCAAAGCCAAACTTGACACCTCTCTCGAAACTGATAGTTCTTGGTCCCATTTGACTAACCTCTACAAACCCAATGAAAAAACCCAGAAAATGAAGAACAGATGAAGATATTACCTGGTAATGGGTTGGAAGATGCTCTTTCCAATGAGTTTTCCGGCGGAAGTTCAAAGAAATCTCTTATCCAGGCGCCTAGATACCTCACAGACGGAGTTGCCAGAACGGTTATGGTTGCCGGAGACAGTGATCCTTGTTGCCGGAATTCTTTCTGATGGTGGTCGGAAATCGCCTCTCTTACTTTGCTCTCACTGATCGAGGGTATGAAAAGTTTGAAATGTTGGGGGGTGTAAGTACCCCAATCTGGATCACTCCCTTTCAAACACACGGGAAACACCGTAGACTCATCCACGCAGTCTCAGAGACCTCTCTCACTCAAAACCCTCTCAAAACCCTCTCAAACCCCCAAACAAACCAAGGGAGGAGCCTTTCTGGGATAAAAAGGGA
This sequence comes from Adenophora triphylla var. japonica, assembly GCA_022495995.1. NCBI lineage: Eukaryota > Viridiplantae > Streptophyta > Magnoliopsida > Asterales > Campanulaceae > Adenophora > Adenophora triphylla. Next base: position 251,095 of record JAFEMH010002302.1, on the reverse strand, counting down.
CAAAAGGACCTTTTGGGAATTTTCAGGAAATCAGAAAAGCAATTAAGGTCCGTACGGACCTCTTTGTTTCAATGATTACTAAATCCCCTTAAAGTCCACAATATTCCCTCAAATCCCGGAAGAAATGATGACTTCCCTGCAGAGTTGGTCCGTACGGACCTCTTTGCATGCAAGATGGTCCGTACGGACCTTATTGCATGGGGGACATCATCATTCCAGAATATTCTCCATCATTGCAGATTCCCTCAAATCGAGGAAATCCAAAATTCTGGATAACCAAGAAGGTCCGTACGGACCTCTTTGCTCCGAAATTTTTACTATAAATAGAGGGCTCCCCCTCCTCATTTACACACACCTCCCTCTTCTCTCTTCCTCCCCAAGCCTTCTGGCTCCCCTTCTAAGACCTTTCGAGGCATTCCCGGCCCCTTCGGATCCTTCCGAGGCCTTCCGAGCTCCCTTGTGGTGCTCCGAAGCCTCCCCGAGCGCTCCCGAGACGCTCCCGCGCTGCCAGAGGCACTCTCGAGGTACTACTGAGGCCCCTCGTGGTACTCCGAGGCCTTGCACAGTCTTTCCACGGTGTCCGGCTCTTTCCGAGTCAAACCGACGATCCCAAATCACGCCGAAACTGCCCGAGTGACTCACCGCCACCACAACGCACGCCGAACCTGCCCGAGTGATCCCGACGATCCCCACGCACGCCGAACCTGCCCGAACGCAGCCTACAACCTCAACTCACGCCGAAACGCTGTCCGCGGACAACCGGCATCTCCCGAAGCAATCCCGATCCGTGCAGGAACGCTACTTCGACCTCAAACACCATTCCCAAGCGGAAGACGAGACACGAACCAACATTGGTAAGGCTTCCTTCCTATACTATTTCAATACATTTCCATACATAGCATACAATGTAGACATCCGATACGGCATGCATTTTTAAAAGCACACACACACACACACACAACATTTAAAGGATATTAGGGGTATCAGAAAGACTCGTTTTACGAGGCTACTCGGGTGAGCTCTAATATTCTAATATTCTCTTCCCGGGAGTCATCGACCTCCGAACTCAAAATCTCATCACACAAAAACAGTTTAAAATTTATCTTTAAGCGATGCCCTTTTCAATGTTTTGGGCTTAATAAAAACGGCGTGGCGACTCTACAAAATGCGAAAGCAAAACGGCGAGACACCTCCAACACGCAACGCTAAAACGGGATAAGCCGGATGCGGGGCGCGATTGTCTTGCCTCTCGGATCGGGCGACTTCCCGGCGACGAATGCGAGATCTGGGGCTCCGCGGCCGGATCCGGGTAATTTCGGTTGGCGACTCACATTGGGAAATTTTGTTTTAAAAACTTTTAAACAAAACAAAAGATTTTTAAAACGATGATGAGGGTCAAACTTTCATTTTACCCCTTCCTTTAAGCTGTTGTGTGTGTGTGCACGTGCTTCGTTTTATTTTACAAAAAAATAAAAATACAAAAAAATGCATCAATATACATACGTGCATACATTTAAAATTCTTCAAAATTTTCTATTTTACTCGGAAAAAGAATTTTAGAGACCGCACACTACGCGCCTTCTTTGCCTCGGTTACACCGCACTCTACTCACACTTCTTTGCCTCGGTTACGCGCACACCTTGTATGCTTCTTGCCTCGGATACGGCTGCACACTGACAACCCTTAACCGGAGTGGTCTCGGTTGCGATCCGTTTGGTCTTCCTAGGCCTCTTGGCGCGCGCGGGATCATTCCAAACATCCCATCCTAGCGAGCGTCAACCACGCACGTTTGAGTCTTGAGTCACACTCTGTCCGGACTCGGTTGGTTTTACCCGGTCAGGTGTCATACGGCTGGATACATATACCATGCCGGCCATTTTCGAGTCAAGGCTCGGAACTCAAGATCCCTTGCGCAAGCCAGCGATGAAAAGGTCATGCTAAAATCTTGACACGATCTTGATTTCCGAAGCTACGCCGGACGATGTTAGTCCGGATATACATCCATGCTCGCGTGACACCATGTCATCACGCCTTTGATACGTCGGCCATGACGATATGACCCGGCCAACGCCTAACGTCACGAGATCCCTTGCGCAAGCAAGCAAGAGAAGGTCATGCCGAACTCTTGACGATCTTGACTCGGTGGCCGGCTCGGTTCACTATTCAGCATGGCTAACGCATCAAAACGAACATGACAGAGCTCGGTCCTTAGGTTCGATTTTTCTTTTAGGCCGGTGGAAACCGCTTGCACTATAGGACCCTCGCACAGGCTGTCCACTGGGATGTCGAAATACGGGTGCAAAACGAGGGGCTTATAGCCGCGCGAGATGGTCTCCGTGACCCGGGATCTAGCATAGTTGCGAAAAGAAGAGCAATCTTTTCCAACCTACCTAGGATTACGAGAAAACATGTTTTAAGTAAATTAAAACAACAAAAAAAAAAAACTCAAAAATAAAAGAAACGGAAACCACATGCCACGTGAGCTTTCCCCTTTTATCCCGTTAGGCCATTCCCGTGTCTAAACCTTGCCCATCACCCCCTCCGGCTAACGAGAGAGTGGTCGAGAATACCAGGGAACCCGTCTCCCGGTGTCAAAACGGCAAAGTCCTACCCTCTGTCACCGGGACGGTCAGTCAATTCCCCGTGGCCAAGTCGGTGGATAACAAGGATGAGAACGGGACCTTACCCCAAGAAATTTCCCAACATTGGAAGAAGTTTGGCAAGTCCTCATGGCTATTGAGAAACGTCAAGGTGAGCAACAAGCCTGGATCGAAGGTGCCATGCACCACCGGAACCTTAGCCGCTGACTACAGGGCTTCCCGAGCCATGGCTGCTCCTCGACCTCTAACATCTCTCATTGTCTCCCGAAGTCAACTTTGTTACCCTCGTACGAGCCATGCGGTTATGACGTAAGACCACAAGACCTTCCGGAGGAAAGCTTGCCCATCCGGCCTCACGAGGTCCCGGTACCACCGCCGAACAACGAACACATACGGTGGGACGTCTGCGATTGCGGTGCTTGTCTGGAAATGGAATTCCGGGATGCGATGAATGAGGGCCGTCCTCGACGAAAGAAGAAGCTATCTTCTCAACAAAAGGCGAAAAAGAGGTATGAATGCGGTGATCCCACAGTCGGAACCCTTGGAGAACCCTCGGGAAAGTTTGACTACTACGTCATCTACTCCAAATCTCCCGGCCTAGTTACGCGGGGCCACGGCAATGTTTGCTCCATGATCAGTGGGACGAGCTTCGCACCGCCGAAGGCCCGAAGGTCGGATAATCCAACCCCTGTCTTGGGAAGATCTCAAAGCCACTATTGATGCTTCGGTAAAAGCCATGACGGTGAACGAATTGAAATGCGCGGTCGGCCTTACGCCAATCGAGGCTCCTCCCGCTCCGAAACGGGAGAGACAAGCAAAACCATAAGTCGAGAGGTGAATGTTACGACACGTTCGGTCAAATCCCGGTGAATCCTCCACGGACGGACAAAAGGCCGGCCATACACGAGCCACGGAGCGAAAAGGGACCACTACGCGAAGAAGTGAAACCTTGGACCCCGAAGGTTGAAGATCTGTCTTGACACGGCTTCAGCGCACTCGGGCTAACATCTCGCTCTGGTCCTTACTCACTTCATCTTACCGCACAAGCTCAAGTTGGAAGCACGGCCCGGACCATGGTTCCCATCACGGTGACACACGATGAAGCGGTTCGAGATGATTGGCAACGTCAATTACGGCAATATCATCACCTTGCGAGCTCGATCTTCCAAAATTTGGGGCGACCACAACGAGCCTCTCTACATGCAGTTCAGCGGGACGAGCGCCGTCTCCCTCGGGTGTTGGTAGATGGGGATCATCCATGAACGTCCTCCCGGCCAAAATGATGGATTTGCTAGGGATCAAAGCAGCGATCTAAAACCCTCGACTCGAGCAATCAAGGCATACGACTCGACATCCCGCCCGAGTCTTGGGAATAGCCACCTTGAACTTGTGGTTCGGAAAACAAATGGTCAGACAGACTTCCAAGTCATCGACATCCCAATCACCTTCACTTTGCCATTTTGGGACGCCCTTGGCTACATCGGATCAATGGGGTGGCATCCACTCTCCATCGGTGCGTAAAGTTCGTCGGAGCAGATCGACCATCATCTACGGCGACCCATAGTCACTGAAAGGACCGAAACAAATGGCGTCCGGTCTTAGAAATCAAACCCGACGATGATGGCATGATGCTAACGGGGTTCACCATCGAAAGCCCAAAGGCCCAAGTGTGCCACATAGACTGCCTTTGATTTGGGACAAGATCCCTCCCAGATGAAAATGATGAAGCACATGAACTACATCCAGGGGCTCGGTTTGGGAAAACGCCATCGGGGCACTCAACGGATCATCAATATCAAAGAACGAGAATACCACACGGCTGGGATACTCTCCTACTCCCGAACACATTGCGGAGGACAAGCGAGCTGCGCGAAAACGCTCCACGAGATAACAAAAGAGGCTTGCACGCAATCTCCGATCTTCGTCCTTACGGCTTCGACATGACCAAGTACTTCACAAGGAAGGCCGGCAACTTGGAAGAAGATCCCGAGAAAAGGGAACAGAATTGATCGGCGCCAAACAAGGCTGGCCGACAACCATGGACAAGCTCCGGCGAGAACACAGCAAGATTCGGAGGCCTCAAGCCAAATCTGTCCAGAAGAGCATTCCTCGACACACCGCCCTGTAGGGATCCACAACCACCACTATTCACGATGAATTTTGGTTCGGAAAACCCCCTCTTTGGCGGAAGAACTCGAAAAACTCTCTGTCAACACTCACGCCTTCAACAAGCGGGACGAGTACGCATTCGAGCTAGTAATGCCCAAGACAAAGCAAGAGACTCCGCGAGACGATGCTTGGGACGAACCTGCTACACTGCTCTTGAAAGATGAAATCGAGATGCCGGATCTAATCGATTTTGTTTCGATAACTCTGTGATAGCAATGATCGGGAACGGTGACATAAAGCCTTTGAAGCCCCATCTCCTATCAAGCTCATTGCCACTCAATAAGCGGGCCACATTCTCAGGACCTCGCCCGGCCAAAAAGGACATGATCGAACAACTTGGTCGACCCCTCGAGTCCTAGAGTCTAGTGTCAAAACTCATCTGAGTCCATTAGCTTTGAATTTGAGTCTCTCGAGTCATCGATGGCCTCGCGCCGAAGATTACGAACTCATTGCCAATAATGTATTCCCGTATGCTCTTAATGAATGCTTCGATCTTTAGAGTATCCTCTCATTGCATCTTTAACAAGCGATAAATTAACTAACACACAAACAGGTTAATAACGATTCACTTGATAAAGAAGCGAGACACATTAAACGAACAATACATTAAGCACATCTTTAAGCATGTTGTCAAACGAGAGAAAAACCGGGCCCAGCTTAGGAGGTTTTAACCAAAGTGAATTTGGGAGCTGGCGAAGAGCGAAAAGGCGCAAATCGGAAGTTTCTTCACCGGCACGAGCAAGACGCATTGGCCTTTGCTCGAAGAGTTCGTGGACGTGTTCGCTTGGTCTTACGAGACATGCCGGATTAGATCCTAACATTGTAGAGCACCGGATCCCTTTGAATCCAGAGGCTAAGCCCGTCAAGCAAAAGCTACGCCGAATCAAGCCGAGAATGGTCTTTACAAGTCAAGGAGGAGATCGAAAAAATGCTCAGCGTCGGCTTCATCGGGGTGATCGAGTACCCCACGTGGCTCTCGATATCGTCACGGTCACGAGGCCAATGGAAAAGTCTGTTGTTGCGTGGACTTAGAGATCTCAACAAAGCAAGTCCCAAGGACGATTTTCCACTACCCAACATCGACATGTTGGTAGACACTCTGACCAATTTCGAAGTCAAGTCCTTCGTGGACGGTTTTGCCGGTTACAATCGGATCAAGATGGCGAAGAAGACCAAGAAAAACGGCTTTCACAACCCGCAGGGAACCTCTTGCTACAGTAATGCCGTTCGGACTAAAGAACGGCGGGGCTACCTACGACGGGCGGCAACCGCCCTCTTCCACGATATGATCCACAAAGAGATCGAAGTGTACGTCGATGACATGATCGTTCACTCAAAGGGATCGGACGGACAACACCTCGCGGACTGAGAAAATTCTTCAATCGCCTCAGAAAACACTCAATGAGGCTTAACCACGCCAAATGCACATTTGGGGTTAGCGAGGCAAGGTTTTGGGATACGTAGTCACCGAGAGAGGCATCGAGGTGGATCCTCAAAAGATCAAAGCTATCATCGAAATGAGACCACCGCAAACTCGGACGAGAGGTGAAAAGCTTCATGGGCCGCTTGATATATCGGCCGCTTCGTCAACCAATTGACCTCTATGTGCGAGCCAATCTTGGTGATGAAGAAGAACGCCGACATCGAATGGAACTCGGAATGCCAAGATGCCTTTGAAAAAATAAAAGCATACCTTGTGAGTCCTCCGATTCTCTGTCCTCCCGAGGAAAAGCCACTGTTGCTATACCTAAGCTGTGGCCAGGCACCGCGGTTGGAGCCATGCTCTGTCAAGAAAAGAAGGAGTCACGGGTCGAAACGCCATCTACTTCGTCGGTCGAAAGTTTCAAGGCGGCGAACTCAATTACTCGGCCCTCGAGAAAACCTGCGCGGCTCTGGTATGGGTTGTCGGGAAACTACGGCACTACATGCGGTCGCACACGGTACACTTGGTTTCCAAAATGGACCCGGTCAAGTACCTCTTCGACAAACCATCTCTGTCAATGAGGCTCGCCAAATGGTCTTTCTTCCTAGCGGAATTTGACATCAAGTACGTAAACGAAAAGTCAATCGAGGACGGGCCATGGGTGAACAATGGGCGATTTCCCAGCAGACGAGGCTCGAGGCCCCGAACCACAATTTCCGGACGAGGGAATCTTCGCAATCGAAGGCGAAAACCGATGGCAAGCTTGTTCTTTGACGGAGCGGCCAACAAAAGGGAAACGGCATCGGTATGCTCTTGGTGGATCCCAGGGACGAGCACACCCATTGCTATAAAGCTCAATTTCGAGGTAACCAACAATGCCGCCGAATATGAAGCTGCTTATTTGGACTACAAGCCGCACTCGAGAGGAATGTCCGAAACTTCGAAGTTTATGGGGACTCGGCCTTGATCATCAACCAAGTCTCCAACAAGTGGAAAACCATAGACCGGGCTTGCAAAAATACCATGCTGCATAGAGGACCTCATCACACAATTCGAAGAGGTCACCTTCCATTACTTGCCAAGGCCGAAACGGGTTTGCGGATGCCTTAGCCACCTTGGCTTCCCTTGTGGAAATCCCCGAAGGAAAAGCAATCAAACCCTTCAAAGTCGGACGAAAGGAAATTCCTGCCTCTTGTTGTGAGATCGAACCGGAACCTAAGCCGTCGATGAGCCATGGTATAACCAGATCTTCCAATACCTCAAGAACGGAAACCACCTTCATGAACAAGGAAGACCACACACGGGAAGGGGTCAAAACCAAGAGCATCATGGCCACTAAAACGCCTTGCCTCTCACTTCGTCATCCTCGGGGACATGTTATACAAGAAACGCTACCACGGGCCACTCCTACTGCTGCGTCGGCCAAGAAGAAGCAGAGCAAGTTCATGAATGAAGTCCACAATGGGGCTTGCGGTCCCAGCATGAACGCGAGCCACGATGCAAATCATTCTCGGGATGGGCTACTCTTGGATCTCCGTGGAGCGGATTGCATCCACTTTGTCAGAAAGGCTGCGACAAGTGCAGCGGTTCTCCAACCTCAATCATCTACCGCCCCACGATCTCTCTTGCATGACTACACCTTGGCCCTTTGCCACTTGGGAATTGACGTCATCGGGAAAATCGCTCCGCCGAGCGGCAACGGTCACGAGTTCAATCTTAGTAGCCATCGACTACTTCACCCGAATGGGTCGAAGCCAAGTCCTACAAGGTACTCGCCTCCAAGAAGGTCGCGCATTTCCTCAAGGAAAACATCATCTGCCGATACGGCATCCCAAATGAGGTCATATCGAGACAACGGCTCACACTTCGAAGGGAATTCGACGGGCTGGCTGAATTCAAGATCACACGTCACAAATCTTCTCCCTGGCCACAAACAAACGGCGCCGTGGAAGCGGCAAAGCAAAACCCTCGAACGGATCATCAGAAAAATGACCACCAGAGGACGAGATTGGCGAGAAGCTGCACCTTGCACTTTGGGGCTACCGCACATCGGTCGAAACGACCACGGGAGAAACCCCATTTGCCACGACATACGGGATGGAAGCAGTCCTTCCCATCGAGTGGAAATTCCCTCACTCAGAGTCTTCTTGGAAAATGACATCAACGAAGTCGAATGGCTCGGCCGAGCATGACCAATTGGCTCGCTAGACGAGCGACGACTAAAGGCCATGGAACACGTCAGGAGCCTATCAAAGCGGGATGGCTAGAGCTTTCGACAAGAAAGTCAAATCCAGAGACATCGGGGAAGGTGACCTTGTACTCGAAGAAAAGCCTCCCGCTCGAACCAACCAGCTGGGAAAATGGGAACCCACGTGGATCGGCCCTTTCGTGGTTCAAAGATCTTCTCCGGAGGCGCCATGAAGCTAACGGACCTAGACGGCAATCCCTTCATGAATCCGGTCAGCGGAAGCAAACTTCGCGAGATACTTCGCTGAAGAAGAACAAGCTGTGCATCTCTTGGCACTCCATGTAGTGTCGAACTACGCGGAACTGAGCCCTCTAGTCAGGAGACGTAGGCAACCTTAATTGGTCAGGTCTAAAAATACACAAAAAGTCAAAAGTTTGAATGTCAATCAAGACCTCCATCAAGCTACGCACTTTTCAAGAACACGCCCCCAGTCACCTTGACCAAGTCAAACGACGGCGGCAACATCAAGGACATCAGGGTCGCTCGGCATCAAACGGCGGCTCGTATGCGCTTCCAAGCCGGGGGCTTGTCTTCGCCCTCACGCGCTTCAAAAAAAAAAAAAAAAGAGCTCGAGCAAGGGCTCACAAAAAAAATATAAAAAAAAAAAGAGAGCTCGAGCAAGGGCTCACAAAAAAAAATAATAAAAAAAAGAGAGCTCGAGCAAGGGCTCACAAAAAAAAACAAAAGAAGCTCAAGCGAAGGCTGAAAAAGAGGTCAAGAGCCCGACGCCAACAAGAGGCAAGGAAGCTACGAAAAAGACCGTCGAACGACTTGTCAAGGGAGCATTCAACCTCTCGGCCAAGCCTGAAAGCCTCGGCAAAGGGGATTGCCGTCGGGGCCCAGGCTTCGGTCCGCGAATGCAACGAAAAGTCAGATGGACGCCGACAAAGTGCACAACGAAGCAAAGGCAAACAAGAGATCTTGCGTCTCGACAAAGCTTTAAAAGTAAATCACAAATCACTAACGGTTACAACATTTCTTGATGAGTTCAAGCACGGTCTACTCTCAAGTTCACAACATGCTAAAAAACTGACTTAATACATTTAACTAATAATGTGTTTGCAATGCAATGAATGGATACTTAGGAGGTCATTCCGCGCCATCTGCGCTTGTCCCCTCGCCATTCTTTCCTTTCTTCCCTCGTCCCCGGCGAGTCTTCTTTCGCTTCACGTGAACCAACTCTGCGTCTCTCGGTCAGAGATCGGGGTCCTCCCAGTAGAGTCAAACAATCCGGTAGCTCTCGGGGCTTCATTCGCCCGTGCTTCGGCTCGGATCTCCTCCTGCGAGTACGTAAAGAGGACCTCTCCTGTCGGTCGGTCAACTCTAGTCTCGTAGTCAAACAAAGTGTCTCCGTCACATCGAAGGGTCGAGACCGGAGCTTCGGAACTCCTAAGGCAATAGCTACTACGACAGCCGGGTCCCAGAATCGCTACACGCCTTTGCTCTCCAAGACCACTTGGGGCGCTTGACACATGTTGCTCATACCGGGCCGGATGCTTGAGTCGTCAATACAACGCTCCCAGACGTCTAAGGAGTACCGCGGGAGGGAAAGCGGAATACTTCCATACCCTCGGAAAATACAAGAAGGCACACGAAGCCGCCATACAAAGAGGAACTACCTCCGCAGTAGCAAGGTCATCCCGGCCCAACAAAGGCTCTGCTTCATCCCAAAGCTGGCAGGAAACAAGCGACGGAATATAGAAGGAGGACCAAGACAAACACGGAACTCGACAACGTAGGACCCTTCTGCAAGATCCTCTGGTCTCGATCCTCCGGTGCGGAACCCACCGGCGGATCGATGCGTACCAAGTGTGCCATCCATCTCTCCCGGGCGGAGTGATCCATATCCAACACAAGAGGTCGGCGAGCAAATGACCACGGGCTAAACGACGTCGGAGCCTCGGGCATGGCCTGAAGTCTCTCTCGCGGCCACAAGGTGAGCAAAGCGGGGCTTCCCCCTCTCATAAACCGATCCCCGGTCGCCGGGCAGTCGATACCATGAAGAGTCTCCCCAGGCACCAACGGGACAATATCCTCTCCCGGCTCTGCGGTGCCCTACCACATCTAGCAAAGCGCCATCACAAATGCGAGGCGGCCATGAAAAGCGTCGCCATCACGCACAAGGCAAATACATCCCGAGACGTCACTCTGCATCATCAACCATGAACCGCTCGGCGGCTCGAAATGTCGATATGACCCGAATCAAGGATCATGCCCTGCACTTCTTCCAACGAAGTACGAAGAAAGTCTGCAAGCTTCACGCTCGCAGCGGCACCACCAATCAAAGGAAGCGAGATGGCCTCCACCTCCGGTCCTCCAATCAAAGCCCGAAAATCCTCAAAGTGGGCACCATTTCATTATAGGAGAAACGGTACACGTGCCTCCTAACATCCCGAACCGCGGCGGCCGCAGCAAATCCCAATCGGGAACCAACTCCTTAAAAGACCAAGCCCAGAGCAAAGACGAAACCTTACCTCGAAAGCCCGTCTACGATGCCTCATACGGCGCCGCATCCACGTTTTCAAGCGCTCGAGGAAGTGTGCTTGCCTCTCTGCGAAAGCCTCGGCAAAATTCTAGGGACGTACGAAGAATCCATGGCAAAAATGGAGGTTCCTAGAGAAAATGGGGAAGAAAGCTCGAAAATGGGCTGCAAATGGGGAAATGAGGAAGAACCGGACCTTGGAAAGCATTTATGTCCTTCCCAGCAAGGTTGGTCGTACGGACCTCTTTGCATGCTAAGTATGTCAGTGCGGACCTCCTTGCAAAGCAGAACCCATTTCCCCGACAAACGGTACAAAAACCCCTGTCCTCGAAAACCTTGCTCCAAAGCGCAAGCTCTTGGCCAAAGCCATTCCCGGCAAACATACACTACCCACAAATGCACTCTCGGCTCACGTGGCATGCACAAAATAAAAAATAATAATAGCAACAATTTCTAGGACTATTCAGGGAATCACAAAAGGACATTACATCTTAAAATAAAATCTTTGTTTGCCATGCAAATACATGTGTTTTATTACGGTACCCATAAATGTACATTTGCTAAACAAAAAAGAGGGATATGAAAAGAGGGAAAGCAAATGAATACTAATCGGACTCCTCGGCATCATCATCCTCGCCAAGATCCTCCAAAGAAAAGTCGGGCATCCGGCGAACTCGCCCGTCACATCCTCGTCGTCGGAATACAGAGCACCCGCACGAGGCTCCCACGAAAAGTACTCGAAGGATCAAATCCGGCGAAAGGATCAAAGAAAGAAGGCTCGAGGAACCCTCACCCCGTGCGCCGTGCGCGGAGAGCATGAATCGATAAAAGGGCACGCCCCTCGAAGGCCCTGCAGCTCCCGAAGATGTCCCGGCATCCATGCTATGCCGCCCCCTCAAAGGTCCCTCCTGCTGCGGCTCCGGCTCGGCTCTAGGCGGAGGAACGTCCACAGAATGCCTCGAAGGCATAGGCTCGTACGCTGGCACACGACGCGAAGACCGGCAGGACACCTTCGACGCCATCTTCTTAGCGAAGGAGCGCATCGCCACGTAACGGCGAGTCAGCATATCGTAGGCTCTCCCCGGGACCTGCACCAACAAGAAGCCAAGGAAACGCTCATCAAATGCAGTTATACTCAACAACAAAAAGAGAAAAATGCAGAAAAGATGCCAAGATGGAAAAGAGTCAGCACACTCACCGATCTGTCGGGATCCACTCGGTATGCAGCAGGAGCCTGCTCAGGAACGGGTACAGACACCCTCCTCCTCGACCCGTCCCCGCGGACGTACGTGAAATCCGGTCCCGGCATCGGAACCTCCGGGGGAGCCTGCGGGCCAGCCTCTCTCTCCCGCGCCAGCACCTGCGGCGTCCTCAGCTTCCTCCTCACGAAGGCCCCGTACTCCTCTCCGTATAAAATGAACTCCTCGGCACCGACACCGCCAAGGTACCTCTCGAAGTCAAGCACATCCATATCCCGGGAGTCAAGCATCCCAAAGGGAGGGTCCCTCGGAGCCACGGGAAGCACACCAGGGCTACGCCGCTGTAAGACCCGCTCTCCCAGTGCACATGACATCACAAGTCAAGCCCCGCAGCATCTTCCGCCGCGCTGTCACCTGGAGCCCTCAAACTCATCTCCTCATACCGAGTCCACGGGAACAAGACGAACCCCTCCGGCTACCCCTCTCCAGACGCTCCTCGCACATCCCCGTAGGCGATGGTGAGCTTCCCCGCCGGTCCTCCTCTTCCTCGCCGTACGAGCCTGCCTTAAAGCATAGCAGTGGTACGCAGCTGACCCCTGGATCTCTATCCCACGGGAAGCACTGGAAAACCTCATAGAACCACACCTGTGACAAAAAAACAGAAAGGGCTCAGTGCGAAAGAAAACGGAGAAAAGACAAGTTGCTAAATCAAAAACAGCAATAAACTCATACCTCCAGAGCAAAGTCAAAACAGGCCAACGAACTGGCCACCCCCCGGCTAAACCGGTCCAAGGAGAAGTAGAGCTCGGCCAAGCTCGCCTCGCCCCCAAGCAATGTCGCGAGACCACTATCCAGATCGGTCAAGCTCTCCAACGTAGCAAAGGGAGCCGCGGTCGCGTGGTTCGAGAACAAAGTCTCTGGACAGTGCATACCACAAGAAGGAGCGCGCCAATCAAGCTCCGCTGCCACTGGCCGGTGCACCGGATGTAGGCCCAATGCGGCCGTGATCCTCGGCTCCACGTCGCTATACAAAGATCCCTGTGCCCCCTCGCGAGGACGAGGCTCAAAGCCCAAGCAGCCTGGCCAACACATCATCAGCTATCATATCCCTCCACCGCACCGGCCCTCCTTTGAAGGAAAGCCCGGTGATCGCAGCAAAGTCGGTAGGCGTCACTGTCACCTCGCCCCAGCTCAGGTGGAAGGTGTGGGTGGTATCCCACCAATACTCAGATAAACCCAGGAAGACACTCTTGTTCTTCCTCGTGTCGACACTTCTCTGTGTTCTCAACGAACACACCCAGGCCGGAAGCGTAGACCAGCCTCGGGGACTCGGCCTACCGTCCACGTAAATATCGGGCATCCGTACCGCCATAGCTCCACAACGGCCTCGAGCGATCCCAAGTCTTCATCCTCTTGGCCTTCCCGCCATAAGCCCCGCATCCCTGCAGTAAACACAAAGAAAGGTACGTCAATCACAAGATTACTTAATATAAAGGCACATATAACCCGTCACAAAACACGGCACATATTGCACATAATTTTCACATACATTATACATATAATTTTTCCATGTAACCCGTCACAAAACACGGCATACAATGCACATAATTTTCACATATATCATGCATATAATTTTTCCCATGCAGTCCGTCACAAAAACACGGCACACACTGTACACATTTTCTCAAAAGAAAAAAAAGGGGGATTAAACCCTACACGACACATTTTCAAAAGAAAATCCGTCCCAACACAAAGACATATTGCACATATTTTCCCCACAGAGCCCGTCACCCAAAAACACGGCACGACACATATGCATAACAAAAAAAAATCCGTCCCTACACGGCACACACTTTCACATATAACCCGTCACAAAACACGGCACATGTCACATTTTTTCACAAAAATTATCACTACACGATAATTTTTCTCATAATGTACATACATAAATGTAAAGATACGATGCAACACACCAAAGCAGGCATTTCATTAGAGAAGCACTTTATTTTCACAAATAAGAGCTAATCTACACATTTCTGCACAAAATACACATACCCACAATTTTTACATGTCCATTTTCAACAATTCATCAAGAATTTCACAAAAAGGCATAAAATAATAACAAAAAATTCAAAAATGCGAAAAACTAAAACCTAGTTCTAGCATTCAAAAATTCGAGCAGGAAATCAAAACGGAACAGATTTCTTACCTCCCCAACGTTCATGGAGCGACGATTATGCACCTCCGGATTCGGATACAAAACATCCGGGTTCTTCGAAGATGGAACGAACGAAGTCCAATTCCTTTGAAGCTCCATTCGCTGCTCAACCACCTCTTGACTGCGTTGACGACGACTCCTTCGAGATCCCTCCGCCATTGCAAGCAATTCAAGCTAAGAAAAATGGAAGATTTTGGTGTAAAAATGGAGGTTTTCTCTCTTTCTCTCTCTCGGATGCACGAACTGGAGAAGAAGAAGTGAAGGGGGCCTCGGTTATTTAACCCGGTCAAAACCTGGGAACTGTAAAAAACCAAAGTGGCCAAATTACTTTCCTGCCCTTATAATCTTTGCCCCTGGCTGTCCTAAGGCCTTTTCCAGCAAATCCAAGTGCAGAATGGTCCCTAACCCTTCAATTCAATCCCCGGCCATCAACGTAAGACCGGTCCTCGCCCACTTCAACGGCAAATCAACCACCGGCCGTCAGCATAAGACCGGTCCTCGCCCACTTCAACGGCAACTCAATCACCGGCCGTCAAGCGTAAGACCGATCCTCGCCCACTTCAACGGCAAATCAATCCCCGGCCATCAACGTAAGACCGGTCCTCGCCCACTTCAACGGCAAATCAATCCCCGGCCGTCAAGCGTAAGACCGGACCTCGCCCACTCCAACGGCAATTCAATCCCCGACCATCAAGCGTAAGACCGGTCCTCGCCCACTCCAACGGCAATTCAACCACCGGCCGTCAAGCGTAAGACCGGTCCTCGCCCACTTCAACGGCAAATCAACCCCCGGCCATCAGCGTAAGACCGGTCCTCGCCCACTTCAACGGCAATTCAATCCCCGGCCATCAAGCGTAAGACCGGTCCTCGCCCACTTCAACGGCAACGCAAGCACCGGCCAGGCCATCAAACGTAAGACCGGTCCTCGCCACTTCAACGGCAAATCAACCACGCGGCCATCGAGCGTAAGACCGGTCCTCGCCACTTCAACGGCAAATCAACCACCGGCCATCGGCGTAAGACCTGGAAGCCATTCCTCGCCCACTCCAACGGCAATTCAACCACCGCCCGCTCAACGGCAGTTCAAGAAGGAGCCAACACCTCCCAAAGACGAATCCCAAGGCACGAGACGCCCAAGACGCCCGACGGCAATTCAAGAAGGAGCCAACACCTCCTAAAGCACAAATATCAAGGCACAAGACGCCTCCAAACGCTCGACGACAACCAACCAATGGCCCTCAAAAGAGGTCCGAAGTCATCTTCCCAATGAAAAGGGCCCTCTACAAGGTCACGCATCCCCAAAGAATTCAAGCACCTAGCCGATGTAAGCCCGAATCTCGCCCACTTCAACGGCAACGCAAGCACTGGCCATCAAAGTAAGCCCGAGCTCCTCCCCAACAAGTCAAAGTGGAAGTCATGCAAGACGCATATCCTCAAAGACCGGCCATCATCCTTGCCCACTCAACGGCAAAACAAGCACAAGAAGGAGCCAACACCTCCGAGTACAAGTCCCAAGGCACAAAGCGCCTCCAAAATGCCAAATGGTAAAGCAATCATCGGCCATCATCCTTGCCCACTTCAACGGCAGCTCAAGCACCGGCAGCCATCGTAAGTCCAACCTTCTACATCAACATGCAAAAACACAAATGGCATCTACGCCTCTCGAAGCACAAGGCGGCCACGCATCCACAATTGCGCTAGAAGACGATTCAAAGTCCTCGCGCATTACATCCACAACCGCCGCGGATGACGATTCAAAGTCCTCCCGATGGCAACAACCGCCGCCGGATGACGATTCAAAGTCCTCCCGGCGTGGCACCAACCGCAATCGAAGACGATTCAAGTCCTCGCGACTATCTCCGGCGGAAGGCCTTAAACCACCCGATTAGGAAAATCGTAAAATTTCCATCCTGTGACGCCGCCACGTCCTCACATTTGACCTATGCGGTCACCCGGGACGCCACCACGCCTTACCACCGACCTATGCGGTCACCCGGGACGCCACCACGCCCTTACCACCGACTATGCGGCCACCTGTGACGCCACCACGTCCCTTATCACCGACCTTTATACGGATGCGCCCAGACGCCATCACGTCCCACCACCACGACCTATGCGGTCACCCAGACGCCACCACGTCCTTTACCAGCGACCTATGCGGTCACCAGACGCCACCACGTCCTCTACCACCGACCTATGCGGTCACCAGGGACGCCACCACGTCTTACCATCGACCTACGCGGTCACCCAGACGCCACCACGCCCTTTACCACTAACCTATGCGGTCACCCGGGACGCCACCACGTCCTTATCACCGACCTATGCGGTCACCCGGGACGCCACCACGTCCTTATCACCGACCTCCATGCGGTCACCGGACGCCACCACGTCCTTATCACCGACCTATGCGGTCACCCGGGACGCCACCACGTCCTCACCATCGACCTCGGCGGTCACACGACACCCGGGGCACCACCACGCCCGTATTCACAGAACACTCACCCCACACCCGAACTACGACCAGGCTTGATTCCCGCCAGGGATACGTAGGAATCCTATCACAGGGTCCAGCCTATTGACCTAAATGGTCACCCAAAAGGACACCACCACGTCCTCACTTTGACCCTCACGGTCACTTCCTCTCCCAGCACGCGATCCAGATTAGGACCCTTATCTTATCGGCGACCCCACTTCTTTCATAAGTGACGTCGTCGAGGGCTTCGTAAGTACCCCAATCTGGATCACTCCCTTTCAAACACACGGGAAACACCGTAGACTCATCCACGCAGTCTCAGAGACCTCTCTCACTCAAAACCCTCTCAAAACCCTCTCAAACCCCCAAACAAACCAAGGGAGGAGCCTTTCTGGGATAAAAAGGGACAAAAGGACCTTTTGGGAATTTTCGTGAAATCGGAAAAGCAATTAAGGTCCGTACGGACCTCTTTGTTTCAATGATTACTAAATCCCCTTAAAGTCCACAATATTCCCTCAAATCCCGGAAGAAATGATGACTTCCCTGCAGAGTTGGTCCGTACGGACCTCTTTGCATGCAAGATGGTCCGTACGGACCTTATTGCATGGGGGACATCATCATTCCGGAATATTCTCCATCATTGCATTCCCTCAAATCGAGGAAATCCAAAATTACGGATAACCAAGAAGGTCCGTACGGACCTCTTTGCTCCGAAATTTTTACTATAAATAGAGGGCTCCCCTCCTCATTTACACACACCTCCCTCTTTCTCTCTTCCTCCCCAAGCCTTCGGCTCCCCTTCTAAGACCTTTCGAGGCATTCCCGGCCCCTTCGGATCCTTCCGAGGCCTTCCGAGCTCCTTGTGGTGCTCCGAAGCCTCCCGAGCGCTCCCGAGACGCTCCCGCTGCCCCGAGGCACTCTCGAGGTACTCGAGGCCCCTCGTGGTACTCCGAGGCCTTGCACGGTCTTTCCACGGTGTCCCGGCTCTTTCCGAGTCAAACCGACGATCCCAAATCACGCCGAAACTCTGCCCGAGTGACTCCCGCCACCACAACGCACGCCGCACCTCTGCCCGAGTGATCCCGACGATCCCCACGCACGCCGAACCTCTCGCCCGAACGCAGCCTACAACCTCAACTCACGCCGAAACTCACGTGGCGGACAACCGGCAGCTCCCGAAGCAATCCCGATCCGTACCGGAACGCTACTTCGACCTCAAACACCATTCCCAAGCGGAAGACAGACACGAACCAACATTGGTAAGGCTTCCTTCCTATACTATTTCAATACATTTCCATACATAGCATACAATGTAGACATCCGATACAGCATGCATTTTTAAAAGCACACACACACACACACAACATTTAAAGGATATTAGGGGTATCCGAAAGACTCGTTTTACGAGGCTACTCGGGTGAGCTCTAATATTCTAATATTCTCTTCCGAGGAGTCATCTGACCTCCGAACTCAAAATCTCATCACACAAAAACAGTTTAAAATTTATCTTTAAACTGATGCCCTTTTTCAATGTTTTGGGCTTAATAAAAACGGCGTGGCGACTCTACAAAATGCGAAAGCAAAACGGCGAGACACCTCCAACACGCAACGCTAAAACGGGATAAGCCAGATGCCGGGGCGCGATTGTGCTGCCTCTCGGATCCGGGCGACTTCCCGAGCAGCGACGAATGCGAGATGCCGGGGCTCCGCGCGCGAGCCGGATCCGGGTAATTTCAGGGGGAGAAAGTTGTTATATGGGAAGAAGATGAACAGTTTGTTCCTGGGGAATCCAAAAGGCGGAATGATGAGGGGCATTAAATACCCTCTGCAACTTCCGAGGAGAATGTCCCATCAAGGGACACGTGTCAACCAAATAAGAGATCTCAGCCGCCCACGTCACCAACGCTGACATCATCATAATTCAAAATTCAAATTGAAGGTCGTACGAATTATATTGGAGGGAAAATGACAACTCCTGGCCCGTCAAGACGACCATGAGTTGGGGGCCACTGAACGGAATATTCTGTGATGGGCCGAGCCCAATACTTTCCTACGAGCCCAGAGGCCCAACATGCTCATCAAAAGATCGACCACGAAGGAACAGATCAAGGCAGGGTCATGACCCGTCTAACATTGGTTGGCAGTCGTCGCCATTGAGCGACCAAGCCCATCCAAACGACGAGTCATTGTACCATTGAAGAAGAGGTTAGCTTCTAGCCCGTCGATATGCCAAAAAGAGATCGTCGACAGTGAGCCAGGCCCATCTAACGACGAGCCTTCCCTTGGCGCGAACCGACACTCGCCCAAGAGTGAGGGTCGTCACTGAACAATCAACTCTCTCTCGTCGAGTCACCCTTCAAGGAGACGACCCAACTGGACGGACAACTCCAGGTCGTCTCTTCTATTAAGCTTCCTCGACAAGCTTGGTTAATTAGCTAGTTTGGGATAATGTCAGACCTTCTACAGTGTCTTGTTACACGTGCAAACATGCAATCAGTAATAACTACAAAAAGGTGTGCAGGTTGACTTTCCCTTATAAGGCAAGCTGCTTATCAATGTCGAAAGCTGCGGTGTCCTTACATAGACGGACCAGTCCCAGCGTGACACGTGTACGCCTAGAAGACAGAGCTGATCTAACGGTTGGAGATCACCCAATCCAACGGCTCTGGTAAAAACCCTAACATCACCATTCCTACTATAAATAAGAGAGTAACAACATGGACATAGGTAATGTTCTACTACATATTTAAGTACCCTCACACATTCCATATTATCTACACCATATTTCCGGTCCATCATCTTACTCTCACGCCGGAGGGGCTTGCCGAAAGACCCCCGGCGCAGTTTCACCCTTGTTTCTTGTGCTGTGCAGATCCAAAGCTAGCTCATTCATTGATGGACACAAAGAACTGAGCCCACACGCTTTCCTGCGCGATCAATAATGAATGCAGAATAATTGGCCCAGTGTGATGTTTGCAATAGCTGGTGGGGTGGTTCTAAGTTTAGGAAACTTGTCGACACAATATGCTTGGGCATTTGTTGGTCTATCAGTGACTGAAGTGGTTACTTCAAGCATAACTGTTGTTATAGGTATCATTAATCTCCAGTGTCACACATACACACATTGAATTAAGGTAATTGCAATTTTTAATGATATTGAAGTTTTTAGTTTTGTTTTGATCTCAAATAGGCACAACATTGAACTACTTCTTAGATGACAAGATTAACAAAGCTGAGATTCTTTTCCCTGGTGTTGCATGCTTCTTGATTGCGGTCTGTCTTGGTTCTGCTGTTCATACTTCCAATGCTGCAGATAATAAAGCCAAACTTAATAGTTTGGAAATTTCTCATGAGGACGGGAGTCATGGAGCGAGGTATATATTCTTACTTGATGTTCTTTGATTTCGAATCATAAGACAATACATTCACTGCATTGTTCTTAGTACCCAAATATTGGTCAAGATTATATTTTTTAATTACTAATGTTACAACTAAACGATTATCGACAGGACAAAAGGCAGTTATGAGAATAAGGATACATACTCAAACTCGGGTATAAAAACCTTCCTAAATCTTGAAATTGGTATCTTGCGGCTTGATGTAGTCATCAACTCTTGCTTTAATTATTCTCAACTTTTTAGATGGAAATAATCTTGAGATGGGAATTAGTCAATCGGAGAAGGCAAAAGCGGGGACTGCCAACTTTCTTGTAGAGCTTGAGAACAGAAGAGCAATCAAGGTTAGTGTACACCATATCCATATCGTTGAATCAGTCACCATATTGTTTAGATTTTTTTTGTTTGTGAATTTACTAAAAAGTCCATTTATGAATGCTTATGATTGTAGTTATTCTGCAGGTGTTTGGGAAAAGTGCATTTATTGGTTTGGCCATAACTTTCTTTGTCGGAGGTTGTTTTTCACTTTTCTCACCAGCATTTAACCTTGCAACCAACGATCAATGGAATACTTTAGAAGATGGGGTCCCTCATCTAAGTGTCTACACTGCATTTTTCTACTTCTCATTGTCTTGTTTCGTACTCGCCATTATTCTAAACATAACCTTCCTATATTACCATGTACTTAACTTACCTAAATCATCATTTAAGGCCTACTTGAACGACTGGAATGGTAGAGGTTGGGCATTTTGGCGGAGTTTTTGTGTGGTTTTGGGAATGGTCTTCAGTTTATGGGAGGTCAAGCAGCTGGCTATGTAGCAGCTGATGCTGTTCAGGTTTGTCTACACCCAAAAACTTATGCACTTCTACACAGAGAGAGAGAGAGAGAGAGAGAGTTGCTCACACATATACACTCTGTGCCATTGATTTTAATAAATTTATTTTGATGTCCAAAACCTATTTCAGACTCTTCCACTAGTGAGTACATTCTGGGGTGTACTTCTGTTTGGCGAATACCGAAAATCCTCTAGGAGAACATATGTACTTCTTGTATCCATGTTGCTTATGTTCATTGCAGCAGTTGGGGTTCTCATGGCATCTTCTGGTCACCGGAAATCATAACATTTTACCTTTAAAATGCAAATTATGTTATTTCAGTACACTAGAAACATTCTAAAGTTGGTGATGATTCATCAGGAGCAAAGACTAGCTCATACAATCCATTTAGGGTGGAGCTTCTGATATTCTGAATCTTTATTTGACTCTTTCTATATCTAACTCGGTCCCAATCAAGTGTTTGTTTTTATTCGTAATCACGAACAAAAACAGACACTCATTTTGGGTCTGAGGGGAATAAAAAGAAATGAAAGTTGCAAACAAGCTAGGGTACAGTTTAAGTAAAGGAACGAATGCTACAAACAGAAGACATGAATATGGTTCAAATGGTTTCATATTTGTACATGAAATAAGTTAATCTTGCATTGTATTCTTTCTCAGTTTGTATATATTGGTTCAAGTTTGTTTGACAATCTACTTGGAATAAGCTTTTCTCTCAGTTTGTATATGGTTCAAATTGTTTAATAATGTTTTAGGTATAAGTGAAATCACTCTGGATTCTCCCTTAATTTGTATCAAGTTTTTTTTTTTTTTTTCACAATATTGGTTTTCTCAGAAATGGCATTTCCTTATAAGATTCTGAGTATTTATTTATTTATTTATTTATTTATATAGTTTAGTAAAAAATGAATTCTAATAAAATGTCTCAAGTTCATGAAGAAAGCTTCATGATATTTCCATTTGTTAGTATTATTGTTGGTCCCGTCTGCAATATGCTTTGTGCTTACCCCCACACACAACGAAAAACTAGCCATTATGCATTATGAGCTTCAATTTATCAATATGAGCTTCAATTTATCAATGAAAGCATGAGATAATGCTCCTTCAACTACCTAATGTGAAAGGCAAAATCTATAATCTATTACTCAAAGTATTAGTATTTAGTTATGTTCAACTCTGTGTTGCATTGTCAAGTCAAACTAATTGTGCTGGTTTGAAGATTTTAACGTGTGATGAAGAAGTGAAGCTAATAAGTCAAACAACTAATGTTGTGTACAAGAAAAAATTTCAAAATTTATAATATTACTTCATTAACATTATTGTTGATCTATGAAAATTATTTGCTTAACAATTATTATTTTTATCTTCATTTATAATTTTATGGATAGAAAATTTCTTAAAATCACTATTTTCTTTAAAATAGTTTTTTTGCTCGTGCGTTTAACGCACGGGTGTATATCACTAGTTGGAACCAATTACAGCAGCTCACAGGAATGAGCTTGACAGGAGCGGTGCTCGCCCCACTTTTAGCAAGCTTCGAAATTGAAATTGTTGTTTCAAACGGTTCAGACTCCTCTACATCTCTTTCTTTCTTTTTATGTGATCAAGATTAAATTTATTCCACTTGACACACAATGTATCTCATCTGCCGTCGAGCTTAAAAATGAAAGAGATGACTAAATGTGGTTATTCGCAGCAGAGCAACACGAGCTCGCATGAGCGATGTCGAAATCGCAAGGTCCCTAGCCACATCATCAAACGACTTGAATTGATTTCATACAAGCAAATTGTAATTTTGTATTTTGATCCTCGAAAGTGAAAATGTGTCAATCTTAATTTGTTGCAAATTGATGTAAAATTATCAAGATGTTAGTTTTCTAACAAAATTAAAGTTAAGTGCCACTATGCACAAGAGTTTTCAAGAGGCAATTCGTCATTTCGCAAGAACATGTGAAATAGTTCGACCGAAGTTTGCTTGTTGTGGTTGGTCGGCATTCGGGGAAAGGCGATTGGAGAGGAGGTGACCGGCGTCTTGGAGAGGGTTGGTGGCCATCGACGTTATTAGTCGACATTGAGAGCGAAGCTCTTCTCAGATTTGGATAAAGATGTTGGCCCTATTATTTATAATCTCTTCTCAGATTTGGATAAAGATGTTGGCCCTATTATTGCTGGAGTTGAAATTTAGATTTGATAAATGGGATATAAGAGTGCGTAAATATAGGTGGCGACAATGGCAAATCAGAAGATGATTGTTTGTGCAAGGAAGGGAATTGAAGCGTTGAGGAATGGATGGAGAAAAGGGCGCTTTTGCAGTCAAACCGGTGATGTGGAATTGAATATAGCTTGAGACGAGGCTTAACCGGTGAACCGAAGAAAATGACTGCGAGAGGCTGTCGTCGGCTGCATGGGGTTGGAGCTTGCACAAAGCTTGAGTTGATGGTAGAAGGGATGGAGTTGTGGCGCATAAGAAAAGGAGGTGGTTGGTTGTTGACGTGGGAGGAGAGATGCGTTGGAATCTGTTATTAATGGAGAAGGAGACGAAAAATCCCGACGCATCACACAAGCACATGATTTTACATGCCCTTACAAATATAATCCAAATGTCCCACAAAAAGTTATGCACATGACACATGATTTTAATTTCATAAAAAATAAAAATAACACCTTCTTAGTTCATACATCAATCTCTATCAGTTTATAAATATCGAAAGAATAAGTTTTAGGGGAAACCTGTTTCTCCGTAAGTTATAAAAAGTCCACTTTAAAACAGTGAGTTTAAATTTTAAAACACCAAGTTGAAATATTTAAAAACAAGACTTTTTATAATTTATGGAGAAACAGGTTTCCCCCAAAATTTTCTGATATCGAAAATCATACTGACACATTTTCAATTTCAAGAATTAAATTGCAAAAGTGATAGAAATTTTAATTATTAAATTTCAATTTTCCCATGTGATACCTAAAAAACTCACTGAAAAACAAATTTTTGTCTCAACTTTACATTTTAATCTTAAAAAATAATAATAATAAATTAACTTTACATTCCAAACAGAAATGTTTTGAGGTCTATTTGGTTTTTTACCAAGAGGCCTGGGGTCATGATTTGTAATTTCTCTTATAAATTTTAAGTTTTTTTTTATTAATCTACTACAATATTTATAATTATCAAAATTCAATTTGATTAATAATAAAATAAAAAGAAGATTAGTTATTTTCTTAAAAGGGAGTAAATAAAAACGAATAAATGACCCAACATGCCAAGGATAAAGTCTCGTCCATTTAATCAGGAGAGGGTCCAAGCTAACACGGGACAAACAAGTTCGTAGGTTTATTTAGCGACATGGTCCGGACAGACAATTTTTGCGGGTTGAGCCGCAGGCTGACGGTCCCGAAGCATCGAATGACACAATTGTCCAGAGCCGCAGGCCGACGGTCCCGAATCATCGAATGACACAATCGTCCAGAGAGAAGATGACATTGGGAGCTGGGAACGTTATTATGCCTAGGGATCTGGAAAAATACAACCAACATCCAATCCGGATCAGCCGGATGGATATACTATATGGGGTGGACACGTGCGGTTCAATATACAACACTTCGATGATGGGTTTGCAAGTTTGATCATTTATTTGTATCTAGACAATTTTCATTTTTGTTATTCCTTAATTGCATTTTGATTATTTCACCCGATTCTCTTTGATTGCTCATCGTTGCATTCCCGCCCTCTCGGCACAGCTTTTGAACTGCATAGCCCCATTTCCATACAATCACCGCTCTGCTTAGGGCATCTCCACTCATGAACTTAGCAAATGGCGTGGCTTACGTGGAGGAGAAGACGTCCCACATTCATGGCTTTGCAAAAGTCATGGATGACATTTCACGTTTTTATTTTGACAGAAGCCATGGTTCATGGCGTGTGTCAGATTTTGAAATTAAATTTTTTTTTTTTTTACAAAAATTGCAATTAGCATATAAAAAATAAAATATATTAATAAAATAATTAATTATAATAAAATTTATAATTAATCATTTATATAGTAAAATAATTAATAATTATATATAGTAGTAATAAATGTAATATAAATGAGTAGGAAAGAGAAAATATGGTGGAGTATAATAAAAAGTGGGAAAGAGAAACTGATGACTTTTGTCATGAATGGAGATAAAACTGTTTGGAGTTGTGTTATTGATGAATAATGACGTGAAGCTGAGGTGGAGGAGAGAGAGATAGTTTTGAAGTGGTATGATTGTAAATGCTCTTAGAGTTGCCATGTTATTGTGACCCCTATGACGTTGCCATGTAAGATGGTACAAATTAAATATGATTGAGTCTTGATTTAAGCAAATCTCTCGGCATCTAATACGGTTCAGCTGGATGGATATACTATCATGGATTCAGAGGCAGAGGCTGTGCAATTCAATTGCACAACAATCTGATGGTCTTGCAACTTAGTGCCGTTTATTTGTATTTTGATGACTTTTATTTTTGTCTTTTATTAATGACATTTTTATCATTTTATTCAACCATTATTTTTTACCTATTTGACCGATGTTCGTCCTTTACTTTGGCACAACTTTTGATCGCATCCCGCCCCTGCACCACTTTTGTGTGGTTCAATCAAGAGTCAAGGACTCTTAAACCCATAGTCCAAATTAATAAGCCATTTTAATCCATTTGAGATGAAAATTCCACTAAACCCCAACCTTAACGGACCATAAGCGATGTTAAGAAATTTCTCAAATCCCGTCATTCTACGCTCGATGCCCTAATCCTCTCCCTTCGGCCTTCTCCCTCGCATTTCCTCTCTCACTCCATCGACGGCAAATTGAGACGCAATCAAACCCTAATCGAGGTAGATTCATCGTTTAATCACTCCAAAGATGCAAATCGAGGTGGCGGTACAAACCCTAATCGTCGTCGAAGCCCTAAGTCTTCTTTATTTCTAATCGACAGAAGTAAATTCATGGCTTTGGGATTCATGTTATACTGATTTGTTCGTGGATTTTGTTGTTTGGTTAATATAGAATGGAATCTAGGATTTAATTTTTTATGGGTTGTGTTTATTTTGTTGATTTGTCAAGTTTTTTTTTTTTTTTTTTTTTTGTGTGTTCATTTTTTGTGGGTTGTGTTGAAACTTTGATGCTAGCTTGTGAAACTAAACCAACTTTGACGAGATTGATTTCTCCATTCAGGACTTTTTTACTCAGAATTTTTGATTTTTTTGATGAATAATTGATGTTCGTTCCGTCTCAATTTTATTTACTTTTCATCACTTTCTTTGTTACTCATCTCGACCCGTCTTTGTAAATCAAGTTGCAGGTCCTATATCACTTTCTATTTGACCATTCAAAGCTATAAGCCCTTTAATTGGTCCTATAGCAATTGGTATAGGACCTGGCAACATCATATACAAAGCTATAAGCCCTTTAATTGTTCCTATAGCAATGGATATAGGACCTGTCAACATCATATACAGAGCTATAAGCCCTTTAATTGGTCCTATAGCAATTGTTATAGGATCTGTCAATATCATATACAAAGCTATAAGACCTTTGAATGGTCCTATAGCAATTGGTATATGACCTGTCAATATCATATACAAAGCTATAAGCCCTTTAATTGTTCCTATAGCAATTGGTATAGGACCTGACAACATCATATACAAAGCAATAAGACCTTTGAATGGTCTCATAGCAATTGGTATAGGACCTGTCAATATCATAAACAAAGCTATAAGCCACTTAATTGGTCCTATAGCAATTGGTATAGGACCTGACAACATCATATACAAAGCTATAAGCTCCTTATTTGGTCCTATAGCAACTGGTATAAGATCTGTCAATATCATATACAAAGCTATAAGACCTTTGAATGGTCCTATAGCAATTGGTATAGACCTGTCAATATCATATACAAAGCTATAAGCCCTTTAATTGGTCCTATAGCAACTGATATAGGACCTGACAACATCATATACAAAGCAATAAGACCTTTGAATGGTCCTATAGCAATTGGTATAGGACCTGTCAATATCATATACAAAGCTATAAGCCCTTTAATTGATCCTATAGCAACTGGTATAGGACCTGGCAACATCATATACAAAGATATAAGCCCTTTAATTGGTCCTATAGCAACTGGTATAGGACCAACAATAAAATGTTAAAACACTAATAAAAGGTCTTATAGTAACAGGTATAAGACCTATTATTAGTCATACACAAATTGTAAGAATAATAACACCTGATCTTATGCCATCAAAACAACATAAACAACAACACTAATAAGAGGTCTTATAGCAAAAGGTATAAGACCTGCTATAAGTCATCTACAACATCATAAACAACAAATCTTATATCTATAAGATCACTTGATGTTCTTATACAACAGTACCAACAATAGATTCACAAAAATTAAATTGATTGAACCTAGTAACAACATATAATCTTGGTATAGGACATGTTCCGGTGTTCTAGTTAGATTATTATGGTATCCTTCTTTTCCACATCGACAACATGTCATCTTTCTCTTTGTAGAAACTGAGCCACCTCAAATAGGTTCTTCTTCTTCTTCTTCTTTCTCTTCGGTTTTGTTGACGATGCCGCCACTGGCGTGGAACCTGTTGCTGTAGGGTTTGGGAAAGAACAAGATGGCATAGTGCAACAAGGAATGGGAAAGAACAAGATGGCATAGTGCAACAAGGAATTACGATTCATAGACATAGTCATGCATTATTTAATGAAAACTACAATTTTTCATTGTTCCACAATTAAAATTAGAATTTTCATTATGGTTGGTGTTAAGATAAATGTGGCAGCATAAACCTCAAACACAGCAAAT
Organism: Adenophora triphylla var. japonica; assembly: GCA_022495995.1. Lineage (NCBI taxonomy): Eukaryota > Viridiplantae > Streptophyta > Magnoliopsida > Asterales > Campanulaceae > Adenophora > Adenophora triphylla. The sequence continues at coordinate 223,210 of JAFEMH010002302.1, read as the reverse complement.
GAAATGCTTAACAATGGTTAAGGGGTCAGTTCCCCCCCCCCTCAATTGTTTTTTGAAATGCACTTATTTAGCACTAGACAATTTACAAATATTGCTTGTGAACTTTATAAATTAATAATTTGCTCCCTTTGGACAAAGAAAAAAATAACACTATATTAAAATTTGAACTCCCTTAAAACCAAATTTAGGTATTAGATTAAACAATTAACAGTAGAATGTTGTTACTTAATGTAAACAATTGACACTAGAAAGATTAAAAACTTCCATACAGCAGGCAGAAGGAAAAGTAATTCAAGCATTGAAAAAATCCCACCTTATAATCAGCATAAATAAACGCTTAATAAGCCAATTTAAGATCGTCCCAATCAAGAAATGACTTAAACAACGAGAAATTTGAACTTAGTCATTCCAATTTCTGGACAGTGAGAATGTAAACACCAAAAACACCAAGAGAAATACAGCTAGGGTTTAGATAAACAATCGCTTACCTGCCAGACAACCACTGATTTCCTGTTCCAACTATTCGGATTCAAAATTACGATGAATGTTCGAAAAAATCAATGTCCCTTCTCTTGTCTTCTCCCCCCGCCAACGGGAAATGGCGGTCGTCGTCCCCGTCTTTGTCTACGGAGGATATATCCAGACGGAAGTTAACGGCGTGTTATCTTGATTTTGGCCGTTCCATGGTATAATGGGGTTTAAAGAAATTTTAATTTGGAATAACAAAAGAGTCAGTCTTTTTTTATTTGGACTGAGTTTTGATGGAATAGGATCTGGACTGAATGGTTAAAAAGGAATTTTTCCTTCAATCAATCGCACAGTCACAAATTCATACTATGCTTCGAGTTGCCATGTTATTGTGAGTCTTGTGACCAATAAGACGTTGCCACGTAAGATACAAATTAAATATGATTGGACCTTGATTTAGCAAATATCACGGCGTTGTAGAACTTAACGTAAATGTGTTGGTCAGGACAACAAATGTGGCGTGCTGTTACGGACACACGACTTCTAGGTTGAAAATATCGAAAATCTTAAAAAACAAATTCTTAAAGATTATTTCAACCACCACTTGCACTTGAGGGAGTGTGAGATCACTTACAACTTTCTTTGTACAACTTTCTTGTCACAGTCGAAGCATTTCATTTTGCCATTTTGGATATCCCGTTAAAATTTTCACTTTTCCTTTTTGACAAATTTTTTTTATTATTTTCTCCACTCATTCTCTTTTCTAATTCACTATTACACTCACAACACTTTTCAAATTACTATTTTCTCCACTCATTCTCTCTCCTATTTTCAAATTACACTCACAACATTTTTTCTTCTCATCCATTTTCTTAATTTACGCGCAATGAAAAAAATGGGAAGCTTTCGGTGAGACGGAGGGAGTATATTATAATTACTAGCAGTATATCCGTGCGATGCACGAAAATAACATATTTAAACCAAAATTAGTACAAAAATATATATAATCAAATACCAATTAAAATTAAAAAATATAATATGAAATAGTGATATTTAAAGTAAATATAGGAAAGTAATAACAAAGAAAACAACAACATATACGATTATGTAAACAATTTTCCTAACCAAAATTTGTACAACAATATATCTAATTAAATACCGATTAAAGTTAAATAATTTAATATGAGATAGTGATATTTAACGAAAATAAAGGAGAAATAACACGGAGAACAACAAAGAATACGATTATGTAAACAATTTCCCTTAACCAAATAATATCTTGAATCGAAAATACTTAAAAACATTAAATACATATATATTAAACCAATCCGTATTAGTTTAGAAATAATAAACGGAAAAGGGAACCCAATTTTTTTAGACAACCCAAAACTTCAATTTTTTCATCCCCAATAAACACCAAATTTTATTTCGTAAATTAAAATTTTTAATTTCTTGTAACATATTCAAAATATTACAACTTTATCCCTATGTAGAAAAGTAAATTATGGCTAAATATAATAATGACTTAAATAATTAAATAAATAAAGTTTTCTTTTAAATGATTGCAACTCTATATATGGAGAGATGTTAATACAAAGAAGATGAAAATATTAAATTGTTAACTTCACATCTCTCCCCTCCCATACCCCACCCCCATCCACCTATCATAAATTCATCTATCTCCCTAAAATTTACAAATGCGTATCTCATCTCACATATATTACTGAAAAATTATATCCACTTTTTGTTAATAATTTTTTTTATCAAACGACAAATCAACTGCATTCACAATAATATAATAGACGACACTACACAAACGTCGAAAACTCAACTCAAACATCAATAGTAGTTCTATCTTTTAACTTACAACAAAGACTATTATAATCAATTAAAGGAAAAAAAAATCACATTATAGACTTTATCTTCTTAATATATGTGCAGAGTAATCTCATTTCACTCCTAAAATATTCCATATCTCTTCCCCACTTAATCAATTATTCATACATAATTATCTTAATCATTTGAAAAGAAAAATATATTATGTACAAATTTAATAGTGACTTAAATAAATAAATAAGTAAATATCTTTTTATTTCAAATGATTGAAACTTTATATATGTAGAGATATTTAATTTCAACTCTATATATATATATGTCACAATTCAGAAAAACATCATTCCATCAATGTAACAACCAAATAATTAATTTTGTAAATAAAGTTTATTACAATCAATTAAAGGAAAAAACATTACCTAATAGACTTTATCTTCATAACATATGTACAGAGTAATCACATTTCACCCCTAAAATATTTCATATCTCTTCCCCATTTAATCAATTATACATAATAATTATCTTAATCATTTAAAAAGAAAAATATATTATGTACTCCCTCCGCCCCACAATTCTACGCACTTTTTGTGCCGACGCGGGAATTAAGGTAAAAGATGATAAAGGTAATGTGTTGTAAGTGTAAAAGTAAAATAGGAGAGATAATGAGTGAAGAGAATAATAAATTTGAAAAGTGTTGTGAGTAGAGAGAAGTGGGTCCCATTTCTATTTTGAAAAAGTGCAGATTATTGTGGGACGCCCAAAATGGGTCTTTTTACGAATTATTGTGGGACGAAGGGAGTATACATCTAATAGTGACTTAAATAAATAAATATATTTTTTTATTTCGAATGATTGAAACTCTATATATTTAGAGATATTTAATTTCAACTCTATATATATATGTCACAATTCATAAAAACATCCTTTCATCAATGTAACAACCAAATAATTAATTTTGTAAAATATCATTTATTACTACGAACAATAGTAATAATAAATAAATATCATATTTATGCACATTAACTCATCATGAACATAATTATAATATTCATTTCCAATTTAACTTATTTAATTTTGAGAAGAAAAATCAAAATCATAAAAAAAACTAACAATTGTGTTAAATGATAAAAAAATTCCCAAACAATCCACTCCCTCATCAAAATCAACTCACTTCTTCCTCTCCCTCTTTCAAAATATCAATTTATACTATTTTTATTTTTTAGAATATTGACATGCACTTCAAAGAAGAGGATTTCTATTTTTTGGAGGAAATTTTTTAATGATTTTAGGTGGAAAAAAATTAAAAAAAAATAATTTATTATAAAATATTTGATTTATATTCAAGAAAGAGGTTTTTTTTTTTTCTGTGTCCGAATCAAATGAAATTAGTCTCTATTTGTAGAGGAAAAAAAATGAATTTTGGTGTAAATTTTTTTTAATTAATTTATTATAAAATAATTGAGGTCAAAGAATTTGGGGGGAAAAATTCGTAAATTCATGCATCCAATCAAAATCACTTGATGTTGATTTCAATGTCTAATATCTATATTTATGCCACGAACGTAAATGACTAAAATATCCTTGACAGATTTCCAAATTTAACCACTTGATGTTGACGTTTTTTAGCGCCAAATTTCATTTAATTGGCCACTTTCTTGTTTTTAATATAGTAGTATAGATTCACGTTCAAAACAGCTATTATTTATTAGTTTTTTAAAAAATATTATTATTACAATTTAATTAAAAAATTAAATTATTCTTATTAATTATCTTATCTCACTTTTACGTTACTTTCTTCAATAATAATTAATAAAGTACCGTAAATTTCTAGGTAATATTAAAAGTGAAATTTAGAAGTTTTAAATGCAAAAACAACAATTATTTAAGACCAATATTTGGTAATGACACCTCATGATAATGCAGGAATTAGTTTGAATCAGACTTAGTCCAACAATTAAGTTGTAACTAAAACCTGAAATCACGAACAAACAACTAGCAATGAAGGTCTTCACTTTCCGGCTAAAACCCTTCAACGCGAGGATGAGTATTAGTATATTTTTTATAAAACTGTATTGACAAAAGTCTTAAGAGTACAAAGAGACATTACCTTCTTAATAAGGATTAGTGTAGATATTTATACCGGGTAAATGGGACACGCGTCAGGAATCTCTTTAAACCCGTCGATAATATAGAAAATAACCGATTCATGAATATAGGAGTTTGTTACATCACACGCTGTGCAAGTCGGATTGATCGAGGTCACTCATTTGAATGAGGTCGAACTAAATTCGTGTCTTAGAAAGGCAGAGATGCACAAGCGTCTGATCATATTGTCAGACCAAGTTGGGTCGAAACCTTATTAGTTCGGACCAGGTCTTGGTTGACCTAGTGGGCAAGTTGTCGTCCGATGTCCATGGAACTCGGAAACAAGCCTTTACCTACTGAGCCTACACGTTAACAAACATGTACGCTGGGCTAGTCCCGTTGAGTTTTAACCCGTCATTTTTATTATGTTCAACATCTATTTTGAAACGGTATGAATATGTATTATTTCAAATTAATAGTTAATATTTATTCTTAATTAATAAAAAATAAATATTTATTTTAAGATTGAGGCATTAAAAAAAATCAAAGCTAAAACTTTAGCTTGAGGCCGTGGATTAGTTGTTGAAAGCTAATAACGCTTGAAGTCTTTGATTAATGAGCAATTATTTTACCCTCTTTTTTTAAATAACAAAATTATTTTCTTTAATTTATTTTATTGGATAAGATAAATACTTCCTCCATCCCAATAAAAGCTTCACTAATTACCCAAAAGGGCGTCCCGTTAGAAGCTTCACCTTTCCTTTTTTGGCAAAGAATCTTTACTATTTCCTCCACTCATTCTCTCTCCTACATTATTTTAATACTCACAACACCATTATAATTTACTATTTTCTCCACTAATTCTCTCTCCTATTTTCAAATTACATTCACAATATTTTTTTTCCTCCCATTTTCATAATTTGCGTGCCCACTCAAAAGGGTGAAGCACTTATTGGGACGGAGGGAGTAAATGAAACGATAAAGAGAATAATAAACCAATGTGAGAGTCCAATTCCATAAGGTTATCAGAAAAGACAGAATTCAATGATCAATAGCAATCATTACTTAAATATAAACATCAATATTTCATTGAGATCTAGCAATCTGATTTTCTATTTGCGCTTCATGTAATATTGCTATTCTGTTTTTTTTTTTTTTGAAAAATTAATTTTATTTTAACTATCATTTTGAATTATTTTTGACAAAAATAAATAAATTTAGATTAATTCATCACAAAAATATTATTAATCGTAGACTTAAATTGTTTACTATAATAATTATTATCATGAGTTTGTTTATTGAAATTTAGTTAAATTGTTCACCGAAGTTAATACTCCTTCCGTCCCACCAACATTGATATCAAATTTCTGGGCACGGGGATTAAGGAAAAGTAAGTGAGAGAAAAAGTGAAAGAAAATGTTGTGAGTATGAAGAATTAAATAGGAGAGAGAATGAGGGGAAGGAATAGTTAGGAGAGAGAATGTTGTGAGTGTAAAAGTGAAATAGGAGAGAGAATGAGTGGGGTAAATAGTGAAGATTTCTTTGCCATTTTGGACAGTATCAGTTTTGGTGGGACAGACCAAAAAGAAAATAAGTATCAGTTTTGGTGGGACGGAGGGAGTACATTGTTTTAGAAATAAATTTTATGAAGTGTAATTGTTATTACAATTTTATAAAGAATTTTTAAATTCACGCTTATTAATTATTTATATATCATATATTATTTTACTAAAAAATATAATCAATAAAATAAAACAAATTGTGACCTCCCATATAGAGCCGTCAAGTTGGGACGGTCCTGTCGGGACGTCCCGTCCCGTCGTATAAATGGGACGGGATGGGACGGACTATTTTAGTCCCGTCCCGTCCCGTTTCGTCCTGTTTTCGTTACTTGACAACTTAGTTTCATCCCGTCTCGTCCCGTTATCTCGCATTAACGGCTCTAGTTTATACTCCATACAACAAATTAATTAAAAGAAATCTAAAGTTGTAAGAAAAATGTTCAACACTCCCTGCAGTCTATAAAAAAAACAGCAGCTCCTCTTTCTTCTTCCCATTCAAATCAACACACACACCAGAATAATAACCATGAATACTCCAGCCAATCAATTCAACCGAGCAACAGTCTATAAAAAAATAGCAGCTCCTCTTTCTTCTTCCCATTCAATTCAACCGAGCAACTGTTTGATTAATTTTCCTGCTGAGTTTATCTGTTATTTTTTTGCCATTTTTTTACATATGCAGTTTATTCGCTGCTTGTTGCTGCTTTTGTTGCTTTGAGACTTGCGAGTGCTGCTTCGACGTTCTCTGCTGCTGTTGTTAGAGTGATCAACGCCTAGTTAACGCTTATCCCTCCCAGTCAACGGGTCTCGCATTGTCCCGCGGGATCCCGCGTCCCGCAAATGGGACGGGATGGGACGGAGTATTTTAGTCCCATCCCGTTTTGTCCTGTCCCGTTCTCGTCGTGGGACATAATTTCATCTCGTCTTGTCCCGTCCCGTTCTCGTCGTGGGACATAATTTCATCTCGTCTCGTCCCGTCCCGTATTCTCAAATTGACAGCTCTACTCCCATACAACGAAGTTAAGAGAAGTAACCTTCCATATAATGGAAAAATAGTTTTGTGCAAAGAATGTAACAAAAAATAGTTTATGTATGAAATTCACAGTTGGTCAATAGTTGAGTGATTTTTGGTGCAATTTTGTCTATAGTTTTTTTTTTTAACAAAATATAATTTTTAATTAAAATTCCAATTAGAGTGACTATAAAAAATAAAATGAATCTACTCCCTCTGTAATACCTCAAAACAAACCAATTTTATGGAAACAACATTTAAGAGAGACGAGTGTGCAGAGAAGTTATGAGTTTGAAAAATAAAATGGAAAAAGAAACGAGTGAGATGAATAGTAAGTAAATTATTGTTGTTAGTATGAAAAATCGGTCTCATTGAGTACATAAATATAAAATATTTAATATTTTGCGTAGTTCGATTTGAAATAAAACAAATGAAAATGGAAAAAGTTCGATTTAAAATATGACTGAGGAGGAAGTACTCCCTCCGTTTCAATAAGAGCTGCTCAAATTTTTCTGTGCACGCAAATTAATAAAATGAGGGGGAAGTAAAAATGTTGTGAGTAAAATTTGAAAATAGGAGAGAGAATGAGTGGAGGGAATAGTAAATTATAATAGTGTTGTGAGTATTAAAATAATGTAGGAGAAAGAATGAGTGGAGGGAATAGTAAAAATTTTTTTATCAAAAAAGAAAAGTGAAAGCTATTAACGGGATATCCAAAATGACAAACTACTATTGGGACGGAGGGAGTATTTATTTAGAGGGGTTTGGGCTTGGGGAAAGTGTAACCACGCTCATTGGACGAGAGTGTGAAGTAACAATTCCTCCCTCCATTATCTTTATCCTCGGTCCGGCCAACTTCCAACCCTATCCAACGTCACAAAACGACACCGTCTTTAATTAATCATTCCCATCCCTTGCACAACGAACACTATAATACTTAACAAATCCGTATGATCCCCAGCAAAACTGTGTGTTTTTTGTGTGAGAAATATTCAATTTAAGAGGGAAAAGTTTCGATTTTTGGATTTGAGAAAGGAAGATGGGAGGACGAACAACGATTGAAGTTGGAGCTGATGGAGTGGCGATTATCACCATCATCAATCCTCCTGTCAATTCTCTCTCCCTTGACGGTAATATAATAATCATTTCCATTTCTCCGTTTCGATCTCGTCTTACCCAGTTTATATTGTTCTTAATTTTGATTTTTAAGTTCCGGGTTCTCTAATTTACTTGTGATTTTGAGCTGTTTTGTTGTGATCACGAGCTATTTTGCCAGCATAGTTTTTTTTTTTTTTGGAAGGGGGGGGGGCAAATGCTATTGTGTGTTGTTAAATTTGCTATGATTTTTAATTTGCTTGCAATTTTATGTGAATATTTCCCTTGAGTTTTGTTATTGTTTCCCTGAGCTTTAGTTTTGCTTAATATGCTTGTATTAATATTTAATAAATACTCCCTCCGTCCCACCCAACTGTGAACCATTGATCAAGGCACGCCGATTAAGAAATATTATTAAGATAATGAAAATGTGTGGTAGAAAATGAAGAGAGGGAATGAGTGGAGTAAATAGTAGGTTGGTTGAATAAATTGTGTGGTGGAGAATGAGTGGAGTTAATGAGTGGGTGGGGTAGGGAGAATATAAAATATTAAAGGACATACCGTTTATGGTAGTTCACACTGGGCTGGGACGGACCAAAAGAGAAATAAGTGTATACTGGGTTGGGACGGAGGGAGTATAATTCTTACAAGACACAATAGCATTTTATTAACATTTTGCTGATGTGGACTAAAATGGCTCCATGTCACTCCATGTCATCATCTTCAACAACCAAGATGAAGAACAAGAAAACCTTCAAGAAAATCCCCTGATGCCACCACCCTCCTCAGCCACCTGCCACCACCCCACCACCATCATTTCAAAGAGATACAATCCAAATCCATTTACTTTCAACAAAAACAACATTAATAGAAATTTATATACAATCAAAACTCAATTGATTTCTAGCTTTCTCCGCGTTATTCTGCCAAACACCAGCAAATGGCTTTCACAATCAAAATCAAGAAAAACGAAAGAATCATGGCAGCAACAATAGCAAAGCCCATTTGATTTTTCTCATGCTTCTCTCCAACTCATTCGATCAATAGATATGTTGCCTCTTCTCAGCTTAACCATCAGATTGAGACGGCGATCTCAAGGGTTTTGTAGTAGGATTGGAGGTCGCGGTGGGGGAGGTCGATCTGGACGGAGATGAGATATGAGGAATTGGTGGTGGTGAGGGGAGTGGGATTGGAAGGGGCAGTGACAGTGTAAAGAGAGATCGGAGGTGGGTGGTGGGTGGAGGAGATGGGGGAAGAGTTTGTGCCGGATGAGGAAGGGAGTCTGGCCAACGGTGGAAGGGGTCGCTGGTGGAGTGGTGGTTAATCCAGATCTAAAATTCAAATCACACCACTCTTAATGTCTAAGATATCGGTTGGTGGTCGAAAGGGGAGATGGAGAGAGGAACCTAAGTAAGTAGACAGTGGTTGAAGAGGGTTTGAAGGAGATTGAGGGAGAGACTACATCAGAGAGCCACAGTGCTGGAGTCACGAAGGTCGACAAATACGCAGAGAAAGTGGGGAGGTAGACGAGAAAGGGGTTATTTTACAATTTTACTCTCAAAATTTGCTGACTAGGTAACCAACATTATTTGCCACATTGGCATTTCTTACGCCATGTCAGTATTCCGTTAAAGTTTTCTTTTTTCAACAACCTTTTTACACGATGACATATGAGGATTCATGTTAACCGACCCCAAATTATTTTGGGACTAAGGCTTTTGTTGTTGTCGTTGAAAGTAAAAGTACGTTGTACATGTCCTTCACTAACGAGTAGATTGCATTCAACAACAATAACAACTAAGCCTTAGTGGCATTCTCACAGTTTGTTAATTAGTGCTTTAGTATTGTGCACCTATTTTTTGCGGTTGGTGCGCTAAGCAATTGTTACAACTTTCCCTTGCCTAGTTTGAACCTCTCTTCTCTTATGTTATTATCTTTTGAACTAATGGTCTTTAATGTAGAATAAAAAAATAATTGTCTTTTTCCCCGTCTCTTTTTTTTTTTGGACCATTTGTTGCCAAAAAGGCAGAGGAAAATCTTAATTAATCAAGGAAACATGTGTATGCATAGACAGCCCTTTTACTGATTTTGCAAATGTTTTTTGATTCGGATGAGGACGTGTGTCTGGTTTAGAGGGTCACACACTCACGCCCATTCATCAATGGCTTGGATTGTATGGTTTTTTGGTATATTCTGCTTAATTTTTGTAGACCAACTCTATCTTCATAAAAAAACATTTTTCGTTATTTTGGGGTTTTTTCTTCAATCATCAGGTTGTGTAAATGCTTCATGAGAAATATCTCTTCCTATTTGCTTTTAGCTATATACTCCTTACGTTCCATCCGAAATAAGATTTTTAGTCCTGATACGGTGATTAAGGAAAATTGTTAGTGGAGTAGGTGTTGTTAGTATGAAAAGTGATGTAGGAGAGAGAAACTGGGGTAGGGAATAATAAATAGATAGTTGTTGTGAGTGTGAAAGTGGGTCCCACTGAATAAAACATTTCTACTTTGGGGTTGTCCTATTTCGAGTGGGACACCCAAAATGGCAAAATGTCCTAATTCGAGCGGGACGGAGGGAGTATATGTTAGATTTGAAATTACTTATTTCCTACGAACTTTTGAGAGTAATTTTAAATTGTGCCTGGGAATGTGTCTTCTTTTTTTATTAAATTCCTTTAATATTCAATTAAGTGGCATTGATCTCTCTCTTTCCTACAGTGCTAAACAGCTTAAAAGAAAGTTATGATCAAGCCTTACAAAGGAATGATGTGAAGGCAATTGTCGTTACAGGTAACGTATTATTAAGTGATCATGGTTTATGATTTTGGGTTAAGCATCATTAGTGGCTTCAGTATAGATTTAATACGTTATGTACCTGGAGCAGGTGCAAAAGGGAAATTTTCAGGTGGTTTTGACATCACTGCTTTTGGTGGACTCCAAGGAGGAAAGAGTATGTGCATTTTATTTTGTGTCTTATTCCCTACTACCTCTGTCCCAAAATGAAAACAAATTTGAAATTTTTTTGGTCATTCATTGTGGGTCATAGGGAGTAATATTTAAATGGTGTGTGTGTGTGTGTAGTTCTTTTTCTTGCTAACCTACTCATGCTTTAATCACAGCTGCAATGCCCAAGCCTGGTTTCGTATCGGTGGAGGTTCTCTCGGACACTTGTGAAGGTATAGGGTTTATCTTCTTCATTTTTTTTTCAGTGAAAATTATTTTATTTGTACATTATGTTTTAAGTAATCATGCTTTCCTTGGATTTAGCTGCAAAAAAACCTTCGGTTGCTGCAATTGACGGACTCGCTTTAGGCGGAGGACTAGAAGTTGCAATGGTATGTGCTGCTGCTGCCACTTCTTTTGGTCAAGAAACCTTCGCATAATATTCTTAGCTTAACTTCATTGTTTTGCTTCAGGCTTGCCATGCAAGAATATCGACTCCAGGTGCTCAGCTAGGCTTACCTGAGCTTCAGCTCGGTCTAATTCCCGGTTTTGGAGGTATGCCGCGCTATCTTCATCTGTTAAAGCTAAGATAATATTAAACAAAACAGCAAAGTTTATACATATGACAGAAAATCAAATGGAGGATAAAAAAGAGAGGATGTATTGGATGTTCCTATTGATTATCGGATTTGGGTCTGAATGATTTTACACTGAAGTATATAGATAGGATCTAACCTATGATGCACGGATACGTCATCCCATCGCCGTATCCCGTATCCGAGACGTATGGGATACGGATACCGCTAAAATACGTCAAAAACGGCAGAAAATACGTACAGGGACCGAATTCGAATTTTCCCAAACTTCGGATACGGGAAACGGGTACGCCGTGTCCAAAACCCGGATACTCAAACCCGAATCCGGACACGTTTACCCGAATTGCGGTCAGAAATCGAAAATTACCTCGATTGAAATTTGAAACAAACGATCGACGATTCGCCTTTCCTTCGTCGATTCCAACCCTCGCCCAGGTAAATTGAATCAAACCCTCGCGTCTCTCTATTTATTTCCATTTTTTCCGTTGAAGACTCAAAGTCAGAAGCCCAGAACCCGCCTTCATCGTCGATTCCAACTTTCAAGTCTCCGGTCGAGTGCGCCTCTGGTAGATTCCTTCATCGTCGATTCGACTCGACGTGAGTCGCCTCTCGCCTGCGCTGCGCCTTCGCCTTCGCCTGAGGTAACTCTTTGATCTGCGATTTTGATTTTTGCTTTTTCTCTCTGTTAATTGGTTAATTTGCAAAGAAAGCGTACGTAAATGACGGTGATGAAATTTCAAAATTGTTTTTTTCTAATTTTGACTTATTGCTTTTTTTTATGTACTTTTACTGGTATGATATGAGTTGAGGGCACGTGGGTGGTATAGCTTTATTATTTTTTTATTCTTTTTTATTGTTTATTGATGAATGAATCATTGAATTGTGAGTGACTCTTATTATTATTATAAGACAAAATGTGAATATCTTTTTTATATGTACCACCACCAAAGACTAGTACTTTTTGCTTATATTTTGTTATATTTATATTTTGGTCCTTATATTTTTTTAAATTTACATGTTGGTCCCTGTACTTTTAATATTTACAAATTACCCCCCGTACCCGTATCCTATATTTTTCAAAAATGTCGTATCCCCGTGTCCCGTATCCGCGTATCCGTATCCCCGTATCCGTATCCGTGCAACATAGGATCTAACTCACAGGATTTTTGGGTGAAGATTCTTTGTAACTGTATATACCTTGTTAAAGTGGATCAAATGCTTGGATATCATACTCCCTCGGTCCCTAAATGAATGTCCGTTTTCAAGAAATTTTCGTCCCAAAGAATGTCCTTTTTTCCAAAAACTTTGTCCCTAAATGTTTTTTTACCAATTTGTTTTTCACTAATCATTTTATACTTATATAATTGCAAAACTAAATGTTTAGAATATGGATAACAACAAATATTTATGCATCTTTGCCATTTAATTGTATAAAAGTGAATATTTCATAATGTCCCGTGAATGAAACATGGACATTCGTTTAGGGACGGAGGGAGTATCAAATTTGCTTCTCTAGCGTGTTTATATTTTCATGCAACATTATTGGATAGGCCTATATTGAATTTTCAATAGCATTTTCTTCTATCATCAATATTTTGGTGTTGGATTATCTCAGGAACCCAACGGCTACCACGCCTCGTTGGCCTAGCTAAGGCCCTTGAAATGATGCTGGTATTTTGGCTCAACCTTTGCATTTATGATAGACATATAATATATTAGTCTATCTAACATAAATCTATAATGCGTTGTTCAATTGTCATTCTCGTCAATATATTCTCAAATCAGATCTCCCTCTCTTTTGATAGACATCAAAGCCGGTTAGAGCAGAGGAAGCACTTAATTTGGGGCTTGTCGATGCAGTTGTCCCAGCAGATAAATTAGTAGAAACTGCTCGAAAATGGGCACTCGACATATTAGAAAGGAGAAAGCCATGGGTTTCTAGTCTTTACAAGACAGATAAGTTGGAACCTCTTGGGGAGGCAAGAGAAATACTGAACTTTGCTAGAGCTCAGGCCCGTAAGCAGGCTCCAAACCTTCATCACCCACAAGTTTGCATCAATGTTATTGAAGAGGGTGTGGTTTCTGGTCCTCGTGCTGGGCTTTGGAAGGTTTGACTTTAGCTGACCTATTTCATGACAAAGATTAACTTTAGATATGATAACTTGAGACTGTTTTTGATTATGACAGGAACTTGAGGAGTTCGAAGGTCTTCTACACTCTGATACTTGCAAGAGCTTGGTCAACATCTTTTTTGCCCAACGAGCTACCACAAAGGTGATATGGATTTCAGTTTAAAATGGGCTATTAACTAGTTATTTTCTTCTTAATTAAATAATACTCCCTCCGTCCCATAATGATAGTCCCATTTGACTATTCAAACATTTAAACAACTTATTTTGATTTCTATCACTAACCTTAATTAACCTTAATGAACTTTACTTATTACTCCATTACTCCCTATTCTTCCTTGGTTGGCTGATTGGCTCTCATCCTCTCCTCTCTTCCTCCCCTTCCCTGGTTGACAATTTTGGAAGTTCAATGATTTTAACCTAACAATTTATGGAAATGACACTATCTTTTTGGGACAAACAAAAATCAAATGGGAACATCTTTATGGGACGGAGGGGGTATGTGTTTTAAAGAATTTAAATGGAGAAAGGATGTCCTGCTATCTCCAAACGGCCAAGTGGGACAAACTTTTCTGAAGACCTTTTTCATTATGCGTGGAATATATATAACCGTAACTAGCCAAAAACCAAGCGACATTAAATAACTACCATAGGTGCCAACAATCATTAAGTTCAATTTACTAAGGAAATATTCAGTTTGAGCATGCATATATCATGTGTGTGTGTGGCTCATGTACATGTATTGGTAAGTCCTGTTCATCCTATTGTTGGTATGCTCCTTTTGTTTTGCTCAATGGGTCCTACTCCTACATAACCATTTACAAGCATTTCTCTTAGACAATCTCATTTTTTAAGGTAAAAAACAATATTTTTATAATTTTGTAGTGTTAAATTTGTGCATTTAAAGGAACAAAGGAGGTCAATTGCCCCCTTAAGCTTGCCCTTCCTCCACCACTGCTATAATCAATGACAAAACATTTGTTTGGCTTTATTAACTTTGACCGTGACTTTAATTTGGTTTAGTTTGGTATGTAGAGATAAAGGCCTAATTATCTTCCATGCCTCATTCTTCCACACCATAATTGAATATAAACCTATGACTTCAAAGACAGCTTACCTAATATTTACTTCTGTCAATACTTATTACTTTTAACAGGTTCCAGGGGTCACCGATCGGGGTCTGGTGCCAAGAAGAATCAAGAAAGTCGCTATACTTGGAGGAGGATTGATGGGCTCTGGTATAGCAACAGCATTGATTCTTAGTGGTTATCCGGTGGTGCTAAAAGAAGTGAATCAAAAGTTTCTAGACAGTGGAATAAGCCGAGTCAAAGGTGAGTCAAGAGCCATAACTCAAGTATATGTCTTGTATTTATTCTTACGTGAAACATTGCCATTTAAGTATCTTAAAATATTGATAATGGGTAACATATTTATTTTTCTCAGCCAACCTGCAAAGCCGCGTAAAAAAAGGAAATATGAGTCAGGAGAAATTTGAAAAAACTCTTACTCTTCTAACGGGTGCTCTTGACTATGAAAGCTTTAGAGACGTGGATATGGTCATAGAGGTAATGCAAACATGAAGCCAAATTAAACTACTGTGACTGTGTGTGTGTGTGTGTGTGTGTGTGTGTTGTAATCATTTTGTTCTCATCCAAACAGGCTGTTATTGAGAACGTCTCTTTGAAACAACAAATTTTTGTGGATCTCGAAAAGTATTGCCCTCCTCATTGCATCCTTGCGAGTAACACTTCCACAATTGACTTGAACCTGATTGGTGAGAAGACGAAGTCTCATGATCGTATAATTGGAGCCCACTTTTTCAGGTTATTTATTGGTCTGATATAACCTCATGCAATACCCCTCTGACCCTAAATGAATGTCCAAATTCAAGAAATTTGTCTTTTTTTTGGTGAAAAACTGTCCCTAAAAATATTTTGCTATTCATTTTATTATCATAAAACTAAATGTTTAGAAAGTAGATAACATTTATGCATCTTTGCCATTAAAATGTATAAAAAGCCCACATTTTCAGAGTGTCCCTTAAAAAGAAATTTGTACATTGATTAAGGGACGGAGGTAGTATTTTTTTGTTTTCAGGTTATAACTTGGTCTCTCTCTCTCTTTTTTTTTGTGCAGCCCTGCTCATATTATGCCATTGTTGGAAATTGTTCGTACAGAGAAGACATCACCACAAGTTATTGTTGACTTATTGGATGTGGGGAAAAAGATAAAGAAAACCCCAGTTGTGGTTGGAAACTGCACGGGCTTTGCTGTAAATAGAATGTTCTTCCCTTATACGCAAGCAGCTCTTTTGCTAGTGGAACGTGGCACAGATGTTTATAAGATAGATAAGGCAATCACGAAATTCGGGATGCCAATGGGTCCATTCAGGTTTCTGTCTTACATTTCTTCACTATGTTAGTATTTTTATAAAAATGGATCGTCTTTGATATTTTGTTTCTGAGTGTAGATTGTGCGACCTTGTTGGTTTTGGTGTGGCAATTGCTACTGGCACACAATTTGTTCAGAATTTTCCTGAAAGAACATATAAATCAATGCTAATTCCAATCATGCAAGAAGATAAAAGGGCAGGTAAGAGTTTTGTTGTAACCCTTGGTAATGCTATTTCCAAAATAGATGTCGTTTTAGGAACAGAACATAGGTCCAAAATGATTGTTCCACCTTTACTTTTTTGGTTAACTTGGTTGTATATTGACCAAACAGTTATGAAAATTTAATAATCTTCGTGTTTTTCTGAAAATGGTTATTGATGTACCAATATAAACACTATTAGTAACTATTTTTAGAATGTCACGAAGATAATTTTTTTTTTCATAAAATGTTGGTCAAAGTTCAATTAAGTTGACCGAAAAACAAGATGCGACCATTATTCTGGGACAGAGTGATTAATTTTTTATTAGAGTGAAGTAATGTAAGAGAAACAATTAACAATGATAAATTCTACATTCATTAAATTGGACCAAAGGGAGTACTCATTTTTCTGCCATGTGTTTCTTTTTGGAAACTTGTTTCAGGGGAAACTACTCGAAAAGGGTTTTATGTGTACAATGATAAACGAAGGGCGAGCCCAGATCCTGAACTGATCAAGTATATTGAGAAGGCGAGGAGCATATCTGGCGTCACTGTTGATCCTAAGGTATATCATCTTTCTCTTTTTATTTCATTCACTCACCCGTGTACCTGCATAATAGTTGGTGTTTGGAGCTGAGTTCTTTTCTTACTTGTTTGGTATACAAGCAGGGATGGCCAAGGGAATGAGCAACGTCGTGTGTAATAATAATAAAACAATTTTGTCCTTTTACATTTTAGATTTAGGCTCAAGGGAATGAGCAACGTCGTGTGTAAGGCTAAGATTTTCAGGTATGAAGGGATACGGAATAAAGGTTCTTAGATGGGATGGTTTAGGAATGGGAGGATTCTAGTTTGGATTGGGACGGGCCTGATCTGTTTCCATTTTCATCGGAACTAAAAATCGGCATTTTACGTATATAACTGTGAGCTTATCTCAGTAATTCTTTTCATGTTAACCTTTTAAATCTCACAACTATGCATTTGAATATGGATGCAGCTAACAAAGCTATCAGACAAGGACATAATTGAGATGATCTTCTTTCCTGTGGTTAATGAGGCCTGCAGAGTATATGCTGAAGGGATTGCCGTTAAGGCTTCTGATTTGGACATTGCCGGTGTCATGGGCATGGGTTTCCCCCCTTACAGGTATACTCCGTCCATTAAAAATTACACTGTTTACCTCTTTCTCTCTCCTAACCCACTTACTATCCTATACCCAATTTTCTTTCTCCTAACTCACTTTTCATACTCACAACACTTAAACCACTTACATTTTTTTCTTAATCCCCATGTCCAAAACAAAAGTATAACTTTTAGTGGGACGGAGGGAGTATGTAGTTATTATTGATATTCCATCGTAAAACAAGGGTATTTTAGTCATTTCTGATTGCGATGCACTTTGTTCAGGGGAGGAATAATGTTCTGGGCAGATACTCTTGGATCCAAATACATTTACTCGAGATTGGAACAATGGTCAAGTATGTATGGAGACTTCTTCAAGCCTTGCGCCTACTTAGCTGACCGAGCAGCCAAGGGAGCTCCTTTGGTAAGGATTCTAAATCCGCAACTCGTTTTTATATCATCGCACAAATAACCCCATGGGCGGATCCAAGGCCAACCAATGGGGTGCAAGTGCACCCACTTATTATCCCTATTTATTTATTAGAAAAAAAAATACAGTATATTTTATAACCAAGTATATTGATATAAATATAAAGTTTAAAATATGTTTACACACAGTGCACCCACAATTTAGATAACTTGCCTAGTTCAGTGGATAAAATGCAAGGTTTTTATATATATATACACACATTTTAAAATTTATCTACACAGAGTGCACCCATTAATTATATAACTTGCCTTAGTTTAGTGGATAAAATGCAGCATTTTAACCTTGAGGTCTTAGGTTTGAATCTCACCGTTGCCATTAATTTTTAGTGCAATTTGTGCACCCACTTTAAATAATTTCGGGGTCTGCCACTGGTTGACCTTGCATTGAGTCGCGTGTTGACTTATTGATATATGTTTCTTTCATATGTTACGTTGCAGAGTTCTCCATTGGAGAGAGGCAAAGCTCGGTTGTAAGGTCGATTTGCTTGTTGACTTTCGCCTGATGCGTCTTTTGCTTTGGGAGACCTAAAGATTGAAGGATGGTATGGTTGAATTTTAGATGACTTATAGTACTTTGTAACAATGTTATTATACCAAGATTATTTTGGTATATTACGAAATAATGTGCTGTAATAATGGGAGCTTCCTGTGGGTGTATGATTTTGGATTTTGAACTATTGCAGCGGAGTTCGTTGCATCGATAGCTCCGCTTAGTTTTAAGCCCCGCCTAGCTTCGTTGCATTGATAGCTCCGCCTAGTTCTAAGCCCCGCTTATGCTCTGACTAATCTCGACTAGTCCTCGGCTAGGCGCTAACCCGACTGCCGCCTAGCACTTAAACTTTTTAGAACTTTAGAACTAAACTCCGTGAGAGACCCATAAATTAAAAAGTAGCGGAGTACAACCTAGAAGCAGTATTTCATTTAAAATTGAAGTGCAGGGCGTCGTCTCTTCTCCCTTTGGACAGGACTGGACAGGACAGAACACCCACACTGGCTGGTCAGACACCCTTTTGTTTAATTAGCGGCTGAGCTGTTACATAAATTTCCTATTTCATTCACGTTGAATTGTTCCTTTTAGCCCTTATCTTTTAATATATTTTCATATTACACCCACTAACAAAATTCATGTGGATTTAGCCCTTGGATGTCAAAGTAAAATTGATGCATGACTCACTTATCAATCACTAGTACATGCTCGTGTTCAAGGCCACGTAATTTTTTTTTTAAAATCAATTAATTTTTTTTTAAGGGCAAAATGAAAGATGGACAAAATAGTGAGGGCAAAATGGAAATTTTGGCCATTAACACTCTTCATACTACTGTTCACACCCTTCCCTCATTTATACTATAGATAATCAAGGCTCAAATTTAAACGAAATTAGGAATTTAAGGTCCTTAAATTTAACCCATTTTTTAAAGGAGAGCTATCCTTTTAATTTCCCATAGATCATTGTGGGGGAATGTTTATTGCTTTAAGGCCCTCATTCATTTTCTAAAATACCGTAAACTCCAAATTATGCCTTGCAGCTAACCCTAAAATACAGTAACCTTCACTTCACCAGCATTTTTGCATCTTCCCCTTCTCTCTCATCAATCTCCCCACTTCTCTTAATTCCTCCTCCCCTACCTACCTCCTCCCCTCTTCTCTGGCAACAACATCGGTTCTCCACCCTTTCTCCCATTTCGAGATCTGGAGTCCATTATCAACAAAAGAAGTCTTGGCGATAAATGATGACCTTTTAGAAGCTAATCATGAGTTTTATAACTGCTTGCAATTATGGAAACTAGTCGTCGAATAACATCTCAACAATACATCTAAGACTTATCGTGCGGATCTTGACTTCGCCAAATCCGTTTTAATCTTTTTTTTACCTCATATATCACATTTTAACTCTGAGAGCCAGGGGTTAAGGTGGCGTTTGGTTGGAAGGAAAGTGGGGGAAAGGAATGGAAAACTCCCTCTTTTTCATTCCTTTCCTCCGTTTGGTTCAAGCTTTTTAAAAAAAAAATTCCGAAGGAAAGTTGAATTCCTTCAAATGAAGGAATTCAACTTTCCTTCATAAAATCGATGGAAAGTTCAATTCCTTTGGAAATGGAAAAAAAAAAAATTTTTTTTTTTGATCAAAATACCCCCAAACCCTACCCACTCCTACCCCTACCCAAATTTCCTACCCACCCCCACCTGCCCCTACGCCCCACCCCCCCACCCCCACCCCCCCCACCCCCCACCCCCCACCCCCACGAAATTTTTTTTTTATTTTTTTTTCCGCCTACCCTACCCTACCCTCCCCCACCCTACCCCCACCCCCCACCCCCACAAAATTTTTTTTTTTTTTTTTTTTTTTCGCCTACCCTCCCCCACCCACCCCCACCCCCCACCCCCACACCCCCCCCTACCCCCACCCCCCACCCCTACCCCCCACCCCCACGAAATTTTTTTTTTTTTTTTTTTTCTCCTACCCTCCCCCACCCCACCCCCACCCCACCCCCACCCCCACCCCCACGAAATTTTTTTTTATTTTTTTTTTCGCCTACCCTCCCCCCCCACCCCCACCCCCACCCCCACCCCCCTCCCAAAATTTTTTTTTAAGGGTAAATTGGTCATTTTATATGCTTTCATTCCATTCCTATAATTTGTATTTTCAAACTAAACATGATTTGCCAAGGAATTGAATGACAATTCCATTTCATTCCGTGCCAACCAAACGGAGGGGGTTGACCAGTTTTTTTCCATTTCAATTCCTTAAGGAATTCAATTCCATTGACAATTCCATTCCTTCACTTTTTTTCCACCGAACCAAACGCCCCCTAAGAGTTTTTTTTTTTTTTGTTCCCTTTGAAATTTGACATCAGAGTATATTTTTACTTTGATAGTTAGAGTGGAGTGAAAATTTTGCTCAGGAGGGCATAAAATGAGTGGAAATCGCGTGTGAATGGGGCAGCTCTGATATTTACTCCCTCCGTCCCAGTCGAGTATACACTTATTTTCCTTTTGGTCCGTTCCAGCCGAGTGTGAACTGTCTAAAATGGAAGGAAATTTTCACTATTTACCCCACTCATTCTTTCTCCTATTTTACTTTTACACTCACAACATTCTCTCTCCTAACTATTCCTTCCACTCATTCTCTCTCCTATTTTACTTTTACACTCACAACATTTTCTCTCCACTTTTTCTCTCTCTTACTTTTCCTTAATCGGTGTGCCCAATATTTTGATTCACACTTGGCTGGGACAAAGTGAGAGGGAGTATGTTCTAGGGGCCTTAGAGCTATTGTGAAAATGATATTTCATTCTTTACGCTTTAATGTTAGGCCAGAGGATCTTACATGAATAAACTCAAATTTCCAAGACAATGTAGAGGGTTCAAAATTGACACAATATGTACTTGAAAGATGCAATTTAAAATTTCCTCCAAACTTGAACATGCAAGTTGTAATTACCACACATATCTAGTTAGAGAGCTCTCTGCAGAAATTGTAGTGTAGGGTTTTGCTTGAGTTTGTCTTCTTCATCTCTTTAATTACAAACAAGTCAGGCTTCCACGTGCTTCTGGGAACTCCCCCCCCCTCCCCCCCTCCTACAAACTTCAATGCCATACTCACTCCAATTAACACCTCTTTGACTATTCCCCATTCTCTCTCCTCTTCCCAACACAAATTCTCTCTCTCTCTAGTCCTACATGAAACAAAACAGCCCTAGAAAAACATGAAACAACACCATCAACCACAAAACCAACCACAACCCAGTTCAAGAAACTGAACAATCTCAACTGGGTATATTTTATTTCTTAGGAATTTGGTGTCAGAAATGGTGATGGAAGGTTTACAAGAAGACATGGGTGAAGGAAGCATGGTATGTACAAATCATCCCTACAAAAACAACTCACCCGGTGGAATCTGTGCCACTTGCCTTCAAGAAAAGCTCGGGAAATTAGTCTCTTCATCTTTTCCTGTTGCAGTTTTCCCTTCTCAGTCCCCATCTTCATCTCCTTCGTTTAGATCTGAGTTTGGCAATGTCACAAATTCAACTCTTTCTACCCATAATAAAACTGCATCTTCTTCATCTTCAAATGCCCACCATGTAAATGAAGCCAGGAACAGCAGCAACAACAATGAGTATCAATATCATAATCAGTATTACTCGAGGCGGCCGAGGATTATGTTTCTGCTAAGCCAAAAGAAGAAGAAAAAGAAGGATCTTGGCATGATGGGAACTTCTGATCAGAAAAGTATTGTTTTCAAACGAAGCAAATCCACGACTACGCCGAGAAGGGGTATGCATTTCATGGATAGCGATGGAGACGATATGAACCCCCAGAAGCGCGGGTTTTGGTCATTTCTCTACTTACAGAAACAGTCTACAAATCGGAAAACTCTCAGAGACATTTCGTCGAACAGTATGGCTTCGTCGACCATTGGGTCCAGTTCTCATCAGAGAACTCACGAGATCGAAACCCCAGAAAATGAACCGGCTTCCTTCGACCGTAAGGTCTCCAGATCCAGATCCGTTGGCTGCGGAAGCCGGAGCTTCTCCGGCGACTTCTTCGAGCGAATCTCTACTGGGTTCGGCGACTGCACCCTCCGCCGCGTCGAGTCGCAGCGCGAAGGCAAGTCCAAGGTTGCCACCGTGCGTGGAGGTGCCGGCGCTGGCGGACACGACTGCATCAAGGACAGAGTCAAATGTGGAGGTATATTTAGTGGGTTTATGATAGCTTCATCATCTTCATCTTCTTCGACATCTTCTTACTGGGTTTCATCTTCAACTGAAGAAAACAACACTAACGCCGCAGCATCCGCCAGGAAGATGACAACGGCGCCGCCGTCTTCACGGCAGTTGGCTCACTCAAGGAGCAAGAGTTGGGGTTGGGCATTAGCAAGTCCAATGAGAGCTTTCAGTAAGCCTTCAGGTAAAAGGGAGACTCCAAACAAAAATGCCACTCCAAATTTGTCTGCAATTCCTTCATTGTTAGCCGTCAGAAGCTAAGTGAGAAAAACATGAAGCTTAGTTTTCCTTAATCACCCTTATACTATTTACACATTTTCATGTTTGCCCCTTGATCTATATCTTTTCTTTTGTCTACTTCCATAACTATTTGGTACATTTGTTGTTGATTTCATGTTTAATGTTGTTCTTTGTGAAATAATTATGTTCATGTTATTATATGGTCAATTGGTTTGTATTATGTGTCTTAAGATTTCACTTTGTGGTCCAATTTTGTATTGGGTATGAAAGTATTTGTTTAGAACTAGATATTGAGCCTCATACCTTTTTTAACTTTTTGTTTTTGGTTTTAAACTTTGACCATGAATGGATTAGATCTAGGCTTCTAGAGCACATGGAGCACAACTTCAGATTTTCAGATTTGCAAGCAGTCTGATAGCATAGCAGTTGTACACGACCCATATTTAGAAAGCCATTCTTGGTGATTGAGATAAAAAGGGACAAAAGCTTTTTGATTTTGGTTTTAAAATTTGACCATGAATGGATTAGATCTAGAGCACATAGAGCAAAACTTCAGATTAACAAGCAGTCTGATAGCATAGCAGTTGTACATGACTCATATTTGTTGAGCCATTCTTGGTTATTGAGATAAAAAGAGACTAAAATGTCGTGGTCATAAAATTTTGTTATGATTGTAATAGCTATAAGATCAAAAGAGGCCCTCTTTGGAAGTTTTGGAAGAAAATGTCCAAGACAGACTGCATTAGCCCTACTCTAATTGGATTGAGATTGTGAAAGGCGGGGTCAAGTGTATTTGGAAGCTTTAGGGCAATAGATATTGTAAAGGAGAAAGAGATTGGTTTAGGATTAGGAGGAGGGATGTGTTTTGTTTGGAAAAAAGAGGGCAAAATAGAACATTTGATTGATTGGGGGCAATGATGTCCAACTTTTGGGAATTGGATATAAGGATGTTTGCAACTTTTGGTGTGCTTGAGATTTTGGATTGTAGGTTTCTAGATTAGAGCCATGATGTCTCCATCTTGGGTTTTTTTCTTTTTTTGATTTTTCAATCTTTATTGCTTTAGTCTTCAAAAAGTGGTCTTAGGATAAAATCAAGCCTTATAAAATACTCACTTTGTTAATTTTAATTTTGTTATTTTTTGTTAATTTTAATTTTGTTATTTTGGGTGTCTCATATTAAATTTCATTTTTTCTAAAATAACAAATAACTCATACTATTCTTTTCACTTATTTTCTCTTTCTTCGCTTTTATACTCACAACACTAATCAATTTACTATTCGCTACTTCGCCTTCTCTATTCTATCTCACTTTTCATACTCTGCAACACTTGTATCACTTACTCCTTCTGTCCCACCCAATTTTGAACAATTTACGATATTGGGTGTCCTACTTGACTTAAAACGTTTCAAAATGATTAGTTTATGAGTATTATTTTTATACTCAATGGGACCCATTTGTCACACTTACGACAACAATCTCATAACTATTTTTCTCACTCATATTTTATTTTTCATACTCAAAATGCCTCAACTACTCATTCTATCTCCTTTTAATATATTAATATTTTTAAATTTTCGTGTTGGGAGAGAAAATTCCAAGTCGGATAGGACGGAGAGTATACATTTTTCTTAATTGTCGTGCAAAATTCAACACTTACATATTTATATATTTTTTAATTTTCGTGCAAAATTCATTTGTGAAATCTTATATTAAACGACGTAATATATAAAAAGAAAAAAGTAAATAAACCTTATTTTGCTTTGCAGATCTAGGTGTGGCTAAGAGCATCTACTATGGTGAGCGAAATTTTCGCTCACCGAATGAGCGAAACTGGTGTTTGAGCGAATTTTCGCTTACAGAAACTGATATCTTGCAGTGCTTAGCGAAATTTTCGCTCAAAACATTTTTATAATTAATAAAAAAATATTTATTTTATTTTATAAATTAGTTTTTTTATTCGTTCACATTACAAAATATTTTTTTTTAATTATATTTTATTGTAATTGCATTTTTTGTATATCCAACACTGATAAATAAACATCAATTTAATATTTAAACATTCAATCCGTAAAATTAATAACTTAACACAGAACTTACATATGAAAATAAAGCATGACATTAGTAGATAAAATGCTATATATAATATTAAGAGTTGCTGATCGCATAAATATGTTCAATCAAATATGCTTTGAGAGTCAGGTGCGCAATTTTATTTTGTAGATCTCGTTTGCGTGCTATGCATTCGGTGTTAATGTTTCCAACATGTGAATTTTCGATTGTGTATGTGAAAGTATCATTTTGATCAATTCAAGTGGATTTTTTTCTTCCTTCCCCTTATTTTTGGGTTTATTCGCCCAGAACTCACTCAAATCATCATAATTTCTATATCGATCTCGTTAATATTCAACAATCATATTATGCAATATGATGCAAGTTGTCATTATCTTACCAAGAACTACCTCACTCCAAGCAAGCGACGATTTACGAAGTATTACAAACCGAGCTTGAAGCACCCCAAAGGCACGCTCTACGTCTTTTCTACATGCTTCTTGTCTTTGCAAATAATTTGTGTTTGTCCTCTGTGGGGAGGGGAATTGAATTGATGAATGTAGCCCATTGTGGATAGATGATATCAATGAGATGCTATCATTGCCATTCACTTGAAAGCTAACATGCGGCGCCACACCATTTAAAAGATCATCAAACACCGGAGATCGATTCAAGACATTGATATCATTCAATGAGCCTTGAATACCAAAGAAAGAATGTCAAATTCATAGATCATGTGAGGCAACGACTTCTAAAATCAAAGACGCTTTTTCACTACTACCTTGATATTGTCCTCTCCAGGCTGAAGGACAATTTTTTCCATTCCCAGTGCATGCAATCAATACTTGCTAACATGCCTGGAAATCCACGTTCTCAACCTACGGTGGTAGTATAAATTTGCTGCTCACATTTGTGATAGTTATTCAGCATAAACCACATATGCTAATCTTTAAAATGTTTGCTTTCATGATTTTCATACAGTTGTTTAGCCCCACATCGAACTTCTTGTTCGTTGTATCCACTCCCCTTTCGTCTAGTTAATTCACCGTACATCGCAACAAACAAGTTTACTGATTTTGCCGTCCTACCTCATCAAGCTCGAATTATAGATAAAGTCCTTTTATCAATTTCTGATGGTTTTTGTTGCTACGCCGTATCGTATATTACCTTTACAGTACCCCCACAACTTCTTATACTTTTGCTTGGTACCTATTATTGTATCAGTGCTTGTATTCTTGTAAACACTGACGAGAGCTTCATCTTTTGCGAATTTCCAGCCAATGATTTCTTTTTTCTTTTTTGGAGCTCCTTTTCGCCTTTCTGTTACAACCTTTTCTTCTTCGCCTCCTTCATCTTCCTCTTGTGTATCTGGAACAAATTTAGTGTTATGCGACTAGGAATGAAGCTTTGGAATGGCATCGATGCATAAGATGTTTGAATGTTTATTGGATAATTAAAATCACGGGGTGAGTTTTAGAAGAAGTTGATAGGATTTGAGCTTTGTGAGTAGTTTTGAAAGTTGTTTTGACGGTAGTTGCTTGTGAAATTTGGATCAATAACCAACATTCTTTGAGCTAAGCTTGATTAGAATCATATCCGGATTTGTTTCGTAATTATCCATAATCAAAAACTAAAAAGTTTTTTTTTTCTTTTAACATAAGATTAAAGAGAGAAAGTAGGAAAAAATAGGTGTGAATAACTTATACAATATTAGGCTTTATTTATAAGCGAAAAAATTTATGAACTTCTTTGAAATATTTCATAAACGACGTCGTTTGGGGTAAATCAAAATTAAAAAATAAACTTTTAATCCGTTTTAGGTTCACACACAATTTCGCTCACGATTTTACTCAAATTTTGAGTGAAATAGAGCGAAAGTTCATTCACCATTGCAATAGTTGAGCAAATTTTTGCTCACCAATTTTAACTTGAGAAAGGAAAATTCGGTTACTATGTACTCCCTCCGTCCCGCTAATATCCGCACTAACACTGTTTACGGGAGAATTAAGGAATATGATATTTTAATAAAATGTTGTGAGTGTAAAAGTAAAGTAAGAGAGAGAATGAGTGGAGGGTGTAATAAATTATAATGGTGTTGTGAGTATTAAAATAATGTAGGAGAGAAAATGAGTGGGGTTGGGTGAATATTTTATTAATATAAAGTTTCCTTTTTGGGAGTGTGCGGATATTAGCGGGACGCCCAAAAAAAAAGTGTGCAAATATTAGCGGGACGGAGGGAGTAATCCATAGTCTAGTCTAAGGGTTGAATAGATGAAAAGATACTCTAGTTTAGTTAGTCCCACAACTCACAAGATGTGGCTGGGTGTATTATGTATGTACGTGCATGTGCAGGACCCATCTCTTTCAACGTGACAACTCACAAACTGGGCTACATGTATGTGTTTGCATGTGCCTCGGGATTAAATCGTGTGTACAAAGTACAATATTGCATGGCTAAATAAATGCTCCTTTGGAGTAATTGATTTATCAATTTTTTTCATTTTTAAAAATATAATACTCCCTCCGTCCACATCACATAAGAGTTGCACGGTTACTGTTTATACACTTCTTAAGAAAAATCATTTCTTTATTGAAAAGTACAAATGGGTGGTGTTATCACAAGTGTTATGAACGCTTCCTAAGTGTTATTCGAAACTGAAAATTAAATAGTTACATATTTCGTGAACAATGATTTATATACTAATGTGCTAATATTATTTGTTAGATTTTTGTATGTAAATCCAATTTTTCAGGATACAATATGATGAAATTATGAGCTAGAAATATGGAGATAAGTGGAAAAAGAAAGTTATGCATAAATGGTGTTTTATGCATAAACTTTCACCTAGAGTTACTTTATGTCAACAACTTCAAAACGTGTGAAGACACTTTCAAAGTTGTTGTTGCTGATTCAAAGAGAATACAAGAGCAGAGAAGCTTGAGAGTATAAGGCCATAATGCATAGGCTTGGAGAGTAAGAATTCGGTTGCTACAAAGGAGGAAGTTGGCATTAACAATCCCATGAAGTGAGAAGCAAGCCAACCACTCTCCCCTCTCTCCATACACGATCAAGACAATCCCAAGGCTGTTTCTATTGAGTAGCCTTCAAGACATTGAAGACTATAAATATGCCAAGAAGGAGACACTTCAAACATGCCAATTTTACACACCTTCTTGCATAAGAGATATAGTTCTTCTTGGTTCGATTATTTCATTCCTCCCATATTTGATTACATACTTGAATACTTTGGATTTAAGTGTGTGTTTTGGTTAGGATAGGAATTCGTTCTTTATCTCTCTTGTTCCATTGAGATTACATTGTAATAGTTATAGGGAACAATTTCGGCTTTGTAACCCATTTCATATAGTGAATATAAAGTCTTGCCTAAGCGGCTCACTCAAGTTATATAATTTATATAACTTGAGAAAAACAAATTTTGGTGTTCTTTTCCGCTGCAAACTCTTTATAAAATTGTTTTTTATTTCGAAGTGTGTGTGTGTGTGCTAGCGTTGATATTGCCAACATCTTTGATAACACTTGTTATTCAGGCCATGACAATTTCAAGTTTTATTTTACTTGATACCATTTTCTGGATATAAGAATTAAAGAAAAGTAGGAGGCAAAGTTAGTGAAAGCAAGTTTTGTGAGCAAAAAAACAAGTCTTGTAAGGTAGGAAAGAGAATAAGCGGGTATACAGTAATTTGATTAATGTTGTGAGTATACACAAACTTTTCGTATTGGATAGTATCAAGTAAAGTGAAATGGATCAAAATGAAAATTGATATCAAGTGAAGTGAGATTGAGGACATATTTATTGTACTCTCTATGTCCTAAAAAATTTATCACTTTGATTTTTATGATCAACTTAATTAAACTATGATTATAACTTTATTAAAATCTAGTCATCTATATTCAATTTTAAAAATTGTTATTATTGATATTCGTTAGGATGAATCACTAAAATTAAAATTGCATATTAATAGAATGATTTTGATAAAGGTGTGCCAAAAGTTTTTATTGAGTTGACTATAAAAATTAAAATGATTTTTTTTTTTTATGAAACGAAGGAAGTACAAAATTTATAAATCTTTTTCATATGACTTGAACTACTGACCTATCGCATGTAAAGAGACATCTTATTTCGATTGAGATAGAGCTTTTTTTGTCGCAAAATTAATTAAAAAAAATCTTTTTAAATTTGTGTTTAATCAATAATAAAACATTTTCTGAATGGATGGAGAACAATTCAAATAAGGTGGTGTTTGATATCAACAATTAAGGGTGTAAATGGTCGGTTTGGGCAAATTTACGTATCGAACCACTACTCATCGGTTTGAAAAAATCTCAAATCAAATCGAACCATGAAAAAAATTCAAACTGAACCAAACCAAACCGCCATGGTTTGGTTCGATTTGGTTCAAACTGCAGTTTGATTTTATGGTTCGAACCGCGGTTTAAACCACAATTCAAACCACAGTTCAAACCATGAAATAGAACACTGCTGAAACCATTAATTAGAAAATGGTTTCAGAATACACAATTTATTATCATGTTTGTTTGAATTTTTCAGACATAACATAGCGAATAGATTTAGTATTTAAACACAACTTGAAATTGTGCTTCAATTTTTATGATAAAAACATGCCATTTGAGTACTTGTAATGGTATGTGCTAAAGAGTTAATTAACATTATTACAGGAAGATTAAACAAAAAAAAAGGATTATAGGCTAAAATTCATTAATAGAATTAAGGGTTTTCAAATCTAAATGTAAGGTGCAGATGAAAGATAAGCATATCTACAATTAATATTGAACGGTTTGATGGTTTGGTTAATCGATTCGGTTTGGTGGTTCGGTATTGCGATTTCGAACCGTGATTTGGTGGTACAGACCGCAGATCAAACCGAACCACACGGTTTGACAATCTTTGAAACCGAACCAAACCATACGGTTTGACAATCTTTGGAACCGAACCAAACAAATATTGTTTAAAAACCGAACTAAACTACGTGGTTTGGTTTGGTTCGATTACAAACCGCGATTTGAACTGAATCACTTACACCCCTATCAACAAGCACCAACAAACAATTAATGCTTGATGTTAAATGATTTTCTTATGTACAACTAATTCAAATTAAGGGTGAACCTTTGACTTGAATGAAACAATCATCCTATATTTCTTTTACCCAATAAGTATAAATATTTTCACTTATCTAATAAGAGACACTAATCATGAATATTGACAATAGTTTATTTAAGAAGCCTCAAATTTTCTAAAATTGTTATTATCAATAATCATTAATTGTTTGTTGTTATCAAATACCACCTTAGTGTTTCACCTAAGATTGTCATTTTTTTTGGGCAAATGACAATTTATAACCTGAATTTATAAAGGGGTCCGATATTTTTTTTACCATATCAGGGTTCTAAATGTAATTTTTTCGCCAGATAAGGGGTTTCTGAAGAAATTTGTTAGCCTCATGTGCCGAGCACGTGACTAACAAATCGTTTGTTTGAAATTGATTTTTGTTTTAGGGAATTTAATGAAAAATCTAAAGTTAAAAGGGTTGTGAATCAATTTTCTTATAACATTAATTTATTATAACTTAAAATAAATATTTCTTTTTATAAGGAAAAGCATTTTTATTTTTAAGCAATAAATATTTTTTTTGAAGAGTAAATAAATACTTTCATTAAATATACATAAATAATTACAATATTAATAATCATATTAATAATATTGCTTGAACAAATAAAATACTAATAAATATTATAAATATTACTTAATATATAATTTTATATTACATAAATTTTATATTTTTATTATTTTAAAGTAGGTAAATATTTATTTTAATAAAATATATTTATTACATAATGAATTAAAAAATATATATAAATAAAATATTTTTGCCTAAAAAATACAAAGAAAGAAAAAACCCAACCCATATTCATGTACATATATGTCTGGATTCATCCCCGCACACAAAACACATTTTCCCACTTTTTCTTCCATAACCACCCCACTTTCCATCCTCTAGTCACCACTACCCACTACCTGCAACAACCATAAACACCATCATGCAACACCCTAATCATCACCGCCATGACCACAGCCACCACCACCACCACCACCACCACCGTGCCACCACCACAAAAATCATCACCAACAATAAACAAATGAAGAAATCTCATTTCAATTTCAACCAATATAATCAAAGATTCAAAACCTAAAAACCAATCTCAATCTCATTTTAAAACCCCCAGTCAAAATTTTAAATGAATTGATAAAATTAAACCCCAAAATTGAAATCCCAAAAACATGAAACTAACACCATTTCACAGAAATAATGGAGGTTCCGGCGAGATACGTAGTCGCCGAAAATAAGGAAGGTTTCGGCGATTTTGAATCTGGGTAACGACTGCATGGGTGGGCATATAAGAGGAGAGGCATGGCTACAGATTTGGGGCAGAGGGTGCAAAAACAAAAGGGAGCAGTAGGGTAAGGGGACCGGAGCAGTGGCAGATCTAGGAATTTAAGTGAGGGGGGTCAAATTTTAAGGCTACGAAAAAAAAAAAATCACACTACTGAAAACCTAGATTTTAATATTGCATGTATAACCGATTTTTTCTTAGTCTAAGTTCAAACAACAACAACAACAACAACAAAAATAATAATAGTAATTAATAATCAAATCTAGTTTTGTAATTATATAACAAAATCTAAGAGACATTCAAAAAATGTGAAGCTTTAATAAAATTTAATGACAAAGATGTATGAATATTCTTGCTTTCCACTTTTTAAACTTTTGGTTTTGTAATTATAAAATGAAATATGAAAAAGCTGGTAAAAATATGTAGGGACCAAATTTTTTATAAAATAGACATTTATTTATAATAAAATTTCTAGAAAATAAATATTTATTTTGAGATGGAGGGACATAAAACATAAATACATATTTTGAGGGGGTCAATTGAACTAAATATAAGTTGTTCAAAAATATTAAAAGGCAAAGAAGGGTTTTTGACTTTCTACGAATATTCTTGCTTTCCACTTTTTAAACTTTTGGTTTTGTAATTATAAAATGAAATATGAAAAAGCTGGTAAAAATATGTAGGGACCAAATTTTTTATAAAATAGATATTTATTTAGAATAAAATTTCTAGAAAATAAATATTTATTTTGAGACGGAGGGAACATAAAACATAAATACATATTTTGAGGGGGTCAATTGAACTAAATATAAGTTGTTCAAAAATATTAAAAGGCAAAGAAGGGTTTTTGACTTTCTACTGTTACACTTTGCATCCCTTACCTTTCAATTAATACACTTTGCACCCCTAATTTTATTTTTTTAAAAAACTACTCGGTAAATTTTTTTGGAAAAGCGAGGGTGTGCATATGCCCACCCTTGCGCTTATATACATACGCCCATGGACCGGAGTGAGGTTGGAAAGGGGAGGAGAGAGAGAGAGAGAGAGAGAGAGAGAGAGAGAAGGAGAGTGATGGTGGTGAAATTATCCGGATCTGGCTGCACAGGCCCCGACATCTCGCGTGCATTTCGAGTCGGGAGGTGTCGCTGCGTTTGTTTGGAGGAGTCGCCACACCGTTTTGAATTAGCCCAAAACATTGAAAAAAGGCTAGTTTAAAAAACTGTTGTTGTGTGATGAGATTTTGAGTTCGGAGGTCAGTTACGCCTCGGGAAGAAAATAGCAGAGCTCACCCGAGTCCCCTCGTACTCACAAGTCTCTTTCGATACCCCTCTTTCTTTAAAAGTTGTGTGTGTGTGTATGCTTTTAAAAATGCATGCTGAATAGGATGTCTATATTGTATGCTATGTATTGAAATAAATTGAAATAGTTTGGGAAGGAAGCCTTTCCAATGTTGATTCGTGTCTGTCTTCCGCTTGGGAATAGTGTTTGAGTGTGAATAGTGCTCCGGGAAGGACCGGGATTGCTTCGGGGATCTACCGGTGTCTGCGGACAGAGCTTCGGCGTGCCTTGAGAGTGTTAGGTGTGTCCTTGGGCAGAGGTTCGGCGTGCCTCGGGAGTGTAGGTTGTACTCGGGCAGAGGTTCGGCGTGCCTCAGGAGTGTTGGTTGTACTCGGGCAGAGGTTCGGCGTGCCTCGAGAGTGTTGGTTGTACTCGGGCAGAGGTTCGACGTGCCTCGGGATTGTTTGGCAGAGTTCCGGCTTGCCTCGGTATGGACCGGGATTGTCTGGAAGGGCTTCGGGATGGACCGGGACGCCTCGAGATCGGTCGGAATGCCTCGGGATGGACCGAAAAGGCTTTGAGATGCCTCGAGAGTGTCTCGGGGCAGCTCGGGAGCGTCTCGGGGAGCGTCTCGGGAGCGCTCAGCAGGGCTTCGAAGCGCCTCGAAAGGCCCCGAAAGGAATCGAAAGGGATCGGGATTGCCTCGAGAGGACTTAGAGGGGAGCCTGAAGGCTGGGGGGAGAGAGGAGAGAAGGGAGGAGTGAAGAAAATGAGAGTTGGAGCCCTCTATTTATAGGGGTGAAAAAACTGCAAAATGGTCCACGCGGACCATTCTACAAAACCAAAATTTTGGTTTTTCTGAATTTAAGGGAATCATGTGGACTTTAAGGGAATTTTGCAATTATGATGTCTGGGGTACAAAATGGTCCATGCGGACCATTATGCAAGCCAAATATTTTCCAAAATTCCCAAAAGGTCCTTTTGTCTTGTTTTATCCCAGAATGGTCCCACCTTGATTTTGTTGGTGGTTTTTGAGGGGTTTTTGAAGGTTACGAGTGTTCGGGATCACGTTTGTGTGAGTCCGAGGTGTTTCCCATGCGTCGGATGAGGAGCGATCCAGATTGGGGTACTTACAGGTGGTAGCTGTGAATGGGTTTTAGAGTTTTCTTTCTTGAACTTGAAATTGATTTACATATAGGAGGCTGAAGTTGAACGAGTATGAGTGTTTTTTTCTTCATAGTTACAGCTTGACCCCTTCAAATTCAATATCACAGATGTTTATACCCTAAATCGAAATCGGAACTGCCTAAATCAGAACCGTGAGGAACCGAAACCATACAGTTCACGGTTCCATCTCTGTTCAACATTTTTAAGAACTTGGGAATCGACGACGGTTCAAACCGGGGAATCGAATTCGGGGAACCAATTTGCATTTATCTTAATTTTTATCGACTGGTTAATTTTTTTAACAGAGAATCTGAAAAAAAAAATTAGTTTCTAATTCATTGTTATCCAAAATCATTAAATTTTTAACAGTTTTTGAAAAAATAGTTTCTGAAAAAATAGTAACCAACAAATAGTCACCAAAATACAACTTAGAAAAAAACAATGACCGATTTTTTTTTTTTGTTTTTATAAAAGAGGACATTGGAACCGGCCAAATCGAAGAACTGGAACCGAAATCGGAATCGGCGGTCCGGAACATGAATTGGGAACCCTGATTTACCGTTCCATCTCGGTTCCATGATTTCACAAAATCGAAACCGACGGTTCGAAATCGAAACCAAAACCGTTAATCGTTTGCCCATATCTACCCTAAACTTTCACATCAGTAAAATTTGCACTTGACCCCTTTCAAACTATTATTCATTTCAAAGTAATCCTCGGTCAGTTAGTCACGTGCAAGGCACATGTAATATATCAAGATTTTTAACGAATTTTGTCAAAAAGCCCTTAACTAAAATAAAAATTATATTTGGAGCCCTGGTGTGGCAAATAAAGAAAACCCCAGGGTTTAGGTTCTAAATTGTGAGCCCATTTTTTAAAATAAACATTCATTAATGATTAAATTTATCTTGGACCATAAATTGATTGGTTGGTTCAGACTTGCTCGGTCGAACCGGATTGTCGATTTATGGACGAAAACCGCTGTTCCACAGTTTGAAGAAAGATCGACCGTAACTGGACCGCTTACTTACGGTTTACGGTTCCCAATTTGCTGGTACGGTCCGATTTTATTTGCAGGTTTTAGATGGTTCTTTTCTTTTTGTTTTTTTAATTGATTTTTCTTGTGATATTTTGAAGGTATTTTTTGCACTCACACTTTTTCAAATAATTAAGGGGTAGTAAGTAAGATTTGAAATTTGAGACGAAAATATTTTGAAAAAAAGGGACGGACCTTTTAATTATTAATATTAAATAAACTTACATAGAGAATAGAGGGGGGGGACAACCAACCTTACCCTTTTATATTTAAGGGGAACATTTAGAAGCCTTTATCTCAAAATTAAATTTACAATCCAACTTTGTCGGGATGAAGTTTATTCAAGTGATTGGCCAACTTTCAATATCCATCACCTTTTGCAAAATAGTATATGAACGGAATAAAAGTGACGGGCTAGGCCCAACGACCAAAGCCCAGTTATCTGAATATTATTTCCACCACATTCTTAGTGGGTTGACCCAATTATTGCAGGGCCCATGGCCCATCAACAAAGATCAGTCGACCTAGCTCATTGTCCGACCTCCATGGTCCCGACCTAGGTTAGTCCGACATACGATCCACATCTTATACGGATATTACCCAGCTGCATCATTCAGTCAGGTCAACCTAGATCCATGCAGGCGACCTCGACCTACTAGGCGTACGTCGACCTACAGAGTCTCAATACGACTACAACTCTTTCCATAACAAAGGTCCTACAAATCAGAAGTTATATATGGATACGATCTCTTATACAAATCTGACCCATGATTCTAGAGATTTCATACGATCCTACTACAATTATACCTCTTATCAAGGCCTATAAATACATCACATCTTCAACGGTTTTGAGGTAATTGCTATTTGTTATTCTGAATACATTGTTCTTTATAACTTATAAGCTCTCGTATCACCTTACTTATTCTCACGCTCGAGGGTCTTCGCCGGAGACCATTTTGGCTAGTCGT
Source organism: Adenophora triphylla var. japonica (assembly GCA_022495995.1). Classification (NCBI taxonomy): domain Eukaryota; kingdom Viridiplantae; phylum Streptophyta; class Magnoliopsida; order Asterales; family Campanulaceae; genus Adenophora; species Adenophora triphylla. The sequence continues at coordinate 187,388 of JAFEMH010002302.1, read as the reverse complement.
GCGTTCTGTGTTTCAGGTCAAAAACCAGGTGATCAATCTTGCAGCTGGACGGAGATTGATTCAACACGATTCTTGCAGCATCAGTTTGGTTTCATTGTCAGGAATCGTTACTTTTTGACCTCGAAACTTTTCTCACATCATTGTAATGGCTTCTGAAGGTCATGTTTCAGATGCCTCGGATGAGCTTAATCAAGGAAACACCGGTGCTAACACGGACGCCGGCGTCGAAAACCTTAATGTCAATTTACCTCCTCCTCCTCCACCAAGGCACCAGGCTAGGAGGGAGACCCGCTCTAATAGCATTGCTGATGGAACTGGATTGCCGGATAATAGGAGGCAACAAAAGAGGCCTATGCCAGCACCTGAAGCGGAGCAGCAACCAAAGCATCAACTGGTTGGTTGAACAGTTGCAGGCGACAACCCAGGTCCCTCAACTAATCACCCCAGTAGGAGAGAAATCTTGTTGGAATGGGCTAGGTTGCTCCAGGGTTTGTTGGATGTGCAAGAGGAGTTGCTCGACACCCCTGAATCTCCAAAAGGTGATGGAAGATCTCAGCGACCTGCTCCTTTGGCTACCTCTCACAGGTAGCCTAATGGCAGTGCTAGGCAGAATGGCAAGCAGCAGATGATTATAACCCACATAACTGTTCCAAGTAACGATCTAAGAACTCAGCTTAACCAGAATAGGGAGAAGGAGGCGGAGTCGAATTTGAGGCAACAAATGGAAGCTGAAAGGAATATGCGTAGGTCGCCTGCCAGAACTGAGTGATCTCGTTCCCATCGAGAGAGAAATGGGCGCAGGTCGTCTGTCAGATCAGAGAGGTCGCAATCTCACTGAGATAGAAATGGGCGAAGGTCGCCAGTAAGATCAGTCGGGTCGCTTGTGAGACCGGTTATGTCGCACTCCCACAGGGACAGACGGGGAAGAGAAATTACTCTGCCTAGAAGTGAAAGGCATAGGGCCTATTCTAGGGGGGAGCCCCATCAGCCAGAAAGGCAGAGATCCAACGACGTCTCATACTTGAGGAATGACAATCCGGATGCTAGAGAGTTGTTGAACTTAAAAAGAAAGTTAGAGAGAATGGAGGCTGACAGGAAGGAGGACAATGGAAAGGGAGAACGAAACTACAATGCTCTTCGAACCTTGTCCAGAGAGTTGCTCGAGCTCTGACCTCCAGTTGGTTTCAAGCTTCCCACACTTGACAAATATTAAGGTTCGACCAACGCCCTGAATCATATGCAGCACTTTGAGGCCACCATGTGTTTGGTCTCTTTCGAGGATGATGTGTTATGCAAGGCACTAACCAGCACCTTCACAGGTGCAGCACTGACTTGGTTTCGTGGGTTGACGCCGGGCTGTATTACCTCGTGGGAATACATGAGGAAGAAATTTCTAGATCGCTTCTCGACAGCTGGGGCTAGAAAAATGACAGTCACCGACTTGAACAACTTGACGCAAGGCAAGACTGAGAGCTCCATGAGCTACTTTACCAAATTCAAGGAGATGGTCGACCAAATCGAGGAGGACCTGGAAGAGAGGGAGGTAATAAATTGCTTCAGGAATGGGGTGACCTCTGCGGACATAGACTACGAGCTACAGGTCAGGAGCGTGAAGAGCAGGCAGGAGCTGTTTGAAAGGGCCTACAATGTGGCCATAGCTGAAGAGAGAAAAGAGAAAAAGAAAGAAAAGGGTTCAAAGCAGCCCGAAGCTGGAGAGTCTAACAAGGGAGACCAAGCAAAAAATGGTAGCAATAACAAGAGCGGGAAAAACAGAACAAGGGCGACTGAGAGAGTGCCTGAGAATTTTACCCCACTAACGGTGAGTCGCATTTAAATCATGACGAGCTAGGCCCATCTGCCCCAATGAACCCTGGAAATAAGTTCAGAAGGGACAACATCAAATATTGTGATTACCACAAGGATACGGGTCATACTACTGAGGAGTGCATGAGTTTGAAACGTATCATTCAGAAGTGGGTCGACAGTGGAAGGCTGGACAAATATGTAAAGGGAGCTCGGCCTGCCGAAGGTGAGCGAGCTGCTGGTGGTATGCCCGAACCAAGACAACCTCGATTAAATTTGGGGGTAATCACTGAGCAAGCGAGCAACACCGCTTTGAAGCACAAGATTTTTCAGCTCACCAAAGCCCCACACGTGCTACCTAGGCACCTCCTCAAAGATGAAGTGATAAGTTTCTACCCTGACGAGCTAGCTACCAACTTGGCTGCCAGGGAGCAAGTTCTTGTGATCCCAGGGTTGATAGATGGGTGCACGGTGAGCATGATACTAGTAGACACGGGGGCCTGCAAGGACATCCTCTTCTACAGAACTTTCAAGGAAATGGGACTGACAAAGGAACAATTGTCACCCTATGATGGTCGACTTGAAGGCTTCACCAATCATAGGGTAGACGCCAAGGGGCGGATCGAGTTGGATGTCGACCTCGGACAGCACCCTTTTAAGGTTGTGGCTAAGGTAACATTTATAGTTATTGATGTAATTAGTGATTACGCTTCTATTTTGGGTACCCTGGCCAGGCCGCACTTGGAATGGTGGCCTCTATTCCCCATTCGCGAGTTAAGTTCCCTACGTTAGCTGGAGTAGGCTGCGTGCAAAGTACAGCCCGAGCTTATCTTGATCATGTGCTTCGAACAAGGAAGAAGAGGGAACTAGAAGTTGAAACTCCTGAGGGAAATTGGAAACTCTCAAAATCTGTCACCACAACTTTACGACTATCTATAATCACCTGTGTAGAGGAGGCGACCTATCACTCACGTGACCCTGTCATGACTGAGCCGACATGTCCCTCCCAAAACACCATGGTCAAAACAGATGCAGTTATGGTCGACCAGGTCATCATATGCGAGCTATGCCTTCAGATCGACCAAAACTCGGGGGCCACCACCGGTGAGATCGTAGCTGAACTGGATGATATTATATAAGAAGTGATAGCTAATCCCTCCTATCCCGATAAAAAAAATTCATATTGGAAGACAACTGTCAGTCGAGGAAAGAGCAGAAACAGTCGAGCTACTGAAGGAGAGCACAGACGTCTTTGCTTGGCGAGTAGAAGATATGAGAGGGATCAAGGAGGAAGTCATTGTTCACAGGCTGGAAGTCAATCCGACTATGAAACCTAAGGAGCAAAAGCTGAGAAGTTTTGCTTATGACAAAGAGGAAGCTATAAAGCTAAAGGTAAACAAGATTTTGAGTGCATGTATCATCAAGGAGGCCTCCCATACCACCTGGCTAGCAAATGTGGTGACGATGAAGAAAGCAAATGGCAAGTGGCGTATGTGTCGACTTCACCAACCTCAATCTGGCCTGCCCAAAGTATAGCTACCCTCTGCCACGGATCCACAAGCTGGTGGACTGTATAGCTGGACATACTACTTTGAGCTTCCTCGATGCCTATTCAGGATACCACCAGATCAAGATGCATAAGGATGACGTGGTGAAGACAGCCTTTCAAGCTGTTGAAGGTATCTACTGCTACAACATGATGCCATTCGGCCTGAAGAATGCGGGTGAGACCTACCAGAGGATGGTCAACAAGGTCTTTGCATCCCAAATTGGCCGAAACATGGAGGCCTACGTCGACGATATGGTCATCAAAACAAAGGCCGAACGTCATGTGGTCGACCTAAGGGAAACGTTCGCCAATTTACGGGCAAACGACATGAAGCTTAATCTGAGCAATTGTGTATTTGGGGTAGCAGCTGGGAAATTTCTGGGTTTCATGGTCTCTCAGCGGGGTATTGAAGCCAATCCTGAAAAGATCAAGGCTCTGGTCGACATGAAGGAGCCTACTGTAAGTACCCAAATCCGGATCGTCAAAATCCGTCAGAAAGTTAATCGAAATCCGTTAACTGGCCAGCTCCAGGTTAACCGGAACTCGTTAAACTCCCAGTTGCCATGCCAACGAGACGTCCCGGGACTGCCCCGTGCACCCCGACGTCGAAGCGTACTTAACACGTGTCATCTCACGTAAAAGTATGGCTTCCCTGAAAAACGCACTTTCCGGCACTTTCCGGGGGCGTTTCGGACATTTTTCGGACTGTTATTTTAAAAAACGGACAAAACCGGGATCGGGGAACGAACTCCCACGCATTTGGTGAGTCATGGGACACGTGGCAGCCATGCCACAGCCCACACATCACCTTTCAATCAGAAATCAAAGGGAAAAGACTAAAATACCCCTAGTATACAGTCAAAGTCAGTGGGACTCCTGTGCACATTTTCTGAAATTGCCAGCAAGCCCCTCAAAATTCCAAAATACCACAAAACCCCTGGAAATCAGTCTAAGTCCGGCCGGACTCCTACTGCATTTTTCACCTATAAATAGGATGGCTGTCAAAGCCATTTCATAACAACAAATTACCCCAAAAAACTCACCTCTCATACGGCACAAACCAGTTTCACCCCTCCCGAGCTCCCGTTTTGCCTCGATTCGCGTGAAACCTTCATATTTCGATCAAATACGTCCCTCACCACTACGAAACACCGTTTCAAACCTCTTTCCATGTCCCGTACACACCTTTCGAGTCAAAGGAGTCGACCCTAGCCATAGGTATAACTCCCTCTCTCTAATCTCTCATTTCGTCTCGGTTTACGCGCCAGTCGCTATAACCATTTCGAACACCGTTACTGAAATGTAGACGCCTCCGTCTAATGGGGTCCGATACGTTTTAGCCTCTCGATCCTCTTCTCTTTCCGTAAGAGAAGTAATCACGGGTTAAAACGGCGTTCCGACCCCGTTCCGTTTACTTTTTCTGTCATTTACCATTCCGGATCGATCGATCCGTTGATCGTCATTTACTTTCTGTCATTTACAATTCCGAGCCGTTTTGGCTCGTTGATCGTCATTTACAACTCCGAGCCGTTTGGCTCGTCGATCGTCATTTACGATTCCGGATCGTTTGATTCCGTTGATCTTGCTTTAAATCTTGTCATTTTACAAAGTCCGACCCATTTGGATCGTGATAGTATTTACTTTTCAAAGTCCGAGTCGCAACCCGATTCGTTGATTGCATATCATTTAAAACACATTTTTCCCGTAAAAATCGTTAACAATGTAATGCCCGGTTCAAAACCGGAGTTCGACCTTCGAACTCTCTTTCAAAACGCGCGAAATGACGTTTGGCCTCCGAACGCTCATCTTTCAAACTAAAAGCCGCTATTTGACATTCAAAATCATTTAATACGTTTTCTACCGTAAAAATCGTTAACAATGAATCGACCGGTTCAAAACCAAAAGTTCGTCATTCGAACTCCTTTTCAAAAAGCTCAAAATCGACGTTTGCCACGCAAACACTCATTTCAACTCAAAACCGGTGTTTGCCACGCAAACGCTCATTTCCGTCTCAAAACCGACGTTTGTCATTCAAACGATCGCTTTTTTCAAAAGTCACCTAATCAACGTTTGAAATTCAAACCAAGATTAAGCTTGTCATTCAAGCCCCCATTTCAAAACACACACAGACACACACACGATTTCGAGAAAGGTAGAAAGACTCGTCATACGAGGCATTTCGGGTGATCTCAATATACTCTTCCCGAAACGTAACGTGACCTCCGAACCTAACAATCTCTGGTACTAAAAAGCTTTTTACTCGCTTTTGCTACCAATAAAAATGACCCCCGTTTTTAAAGCCTTTTCCTAAGTTTTTGCTACCAATAAAAACGACACCATTTTCACAAAAGCCGTTTCTCAACGTTTGGGCTCAAAATACAAAAACCGCGTGGCGAATTCTCATTTTTTCCTTCCCATGAAGCGAGGTCTCAGACACCAACCCTCCGCGAAAGACAACCGCGTTTCGCGCCGCCCGCGCGAAATCCCGGGTAATTTCAGTTGGCGACTCCGCTGGGGACAAGGATACTTTTTTCAAAACTGCCGTTGTTTTCAAAAAAGCCTTCCGTGGGTCAAACTTTCGTTTACCCTTCCTCGTTTTCGTGTGCGTGTGTTACTTTAAACCTCGAACGGTTTTTTCAAAGGCATTACATTGACATTTTCCAAAATCATACCATGTTTGTGCATTCCCATTCATGTTTGATTTTCATGCTGTCTTTTGAACTGCGCATCATAATTCTTTAAGACACATTCTGAAAAATCTCTGTTTTACTCAGAAAAAGAATTTTAGTGACCGCACACTACGCGCACTTGCTGCCTCGGAACACCGCACTTCACGTGCACTTGCTGCCTCGGTACACTGCACACTACAACCCCTAACCCGGGATGGCCTTATCAGTTGCACCCCGATTGGTGCACGAGACACCTTTCAGGGGCACACGGGGTCGTCCCAAACATCCCATCCTAGCCCGTGTAAGCCATGAACTCTTTGTGTCACACTTTGTCCAAGACCCCGGTTGGTTTTTGGCTTAGCTCGTGTCATAAAGCCTAAGTGTATGTTTTTTACGCCAGGCCCCGCTCCGAGTCAAGCTCGAGAAGTTGAGACCGAAGGTCGTTCCCGACCCGAAGTCTTGAGCTTTTCAGCCTTGACTTTGACGCGGAGCTCTGCCGAAAAATATACCCGAAGGTTCAATGTGACACCGTGTCACCAAACCTCACCGTATCCACCGTGCCAGCCACAACTTGGCCAACGCCAAAAGCTAAGGTCCCTCGCGCAAGCGAGTCAGGAGAGGTCATGCCGAAATTTTGGCACGATCCCCACCTTAACTTAAGGACGTTGACTTCGACTGTGGCCCGTGCGTCACATACGTTGAAAGTTTGCGTGATCAGCTAGCCTTAAGTTCACTTTTTCCTTTGTCGGTGGAACTCGCTTGCCTTATAAGACCTCGCTCGGGATAGTCCGTCTCGAGAAAGATGATCTACAATGGAAACGAGGGGCTTATAAGCGTAGTGACGAGATCCGCTGATTAGAGCTCTAGGATTAGTTGCGAAAAAGAAGACTCGCTCTTTTCCAACCGATTAAGACTACGAGAAAACACGCTTTAAGTAAACATTAATCGGTAGCGCACATTGCACGAGCCCGAAACCTTGAGCCAAATACCCTTTTCCAAGCCTAAACCCTTCCTTTCGTTCCTGCGGCGAGCGAGAAAGTGGTTCAGATTTCCGGGTCATCGCCTTGTCGGAATCACCGTAACGGCGGCGTCGAGACAGTTCTTCGGTTCCCTCGGTTCCCTCGGCCGGAATTTCCGACATGTCTAGTTCACCGAGAAATCGTGACGGGGAAGGACCCCGCCACCGGCAGCGGATATGACATTGGAAGTAGCCATCCCAGGGCTTGTGAGGTTCGCGAGGCGGAAAGAAGATCGGCGGAATTTCGTGGTACGGCTTACGAGATGAGCTTGGTATAGCAACTATCCCCGGTCGAGACGGTACTTTTGTCACAGTCGAGGATGAAGATTCCCAAACCAGGTTCACCAAACCTTCAATCGGGTTCCTCCCCCGCCAACATACGGGATGCCTTGAATCAAGGAAACGGCCGACCTAGGCTTCACGTTGCCACCTCCCGGGGCAACCTGTCATATTTGGCCGGCCAGAGTGCTACTTCTATCACTCAATACCACGGCGCACCCATTTGGACCATCTCAGGATGCCAATATCCTTCTATACCCTCCCGGGTTCGTCCCATTGCCTATACACGACTCCCAAAATACCGGGGACAAACCCCGATCTGATTCGAGAAAAGGCCCCGTATATCCCACATATATTAAGCCTTCCACCTCCAATCACTACCGCTCACGTGGTAGCACCGGCGCCGAGCCTCACAGTCCACCACTGGACCCAACCTTAGCTTGGATGGTCGAACAGATGAAAGACCTGAAAGCCACCATGAGCAGCTCAAAGCAGGAAACGCTCAAATCCACGAATCCGGGAATGGTCACGCCTCTCCCTGCCAAGTTCAGAATGCCGGAGATGGACCGATTTGACGGAACCGAATGTCCTCAAATGCACGTCGACACCTACGTTCTCGGCATGAGAGCAAAAGGAGCAACCCTCCAGCAAATGGCCGACCACTTCCAACATACGCTTAAAAGTTCAGCGTTACGATGGTTTCTAAGGGTCAAGCCTGCGGATCGCCACACCTGGGATCAGATTAGTAACATCTTCTGGAGGCAGTGCCGATCCAACTTAGAGTGGGAAACAAGTCGCGAGGACTTAATCACCACTAAGCAGAAAGCGGATGAAAGTGTCGGAGAATTCTACAAAAGGTGGAGTTGGAAACTCTCCGAGATCATGGAGCCACTCTCCAAAGAGGAACAGATGCGGATCTTCAAGTCCTGCTTAAGACCGTCCATCAGAACTCTCATCAGTCACCATTTCTTCCCAGATCTACGGGCCATGGTAAATGCCGGCTCACGGTTCGAGAAGGATCTCAAGGAAAAGTTGGCTGCCACGGCCCATATAGATACCGCTCGGCGGTTGCATTCAATCCCGCACCGGCCCCGGCAAAGGGAAAGATACGTCTGTCAACTATATCCATCGGGGACGGCGGTCGGGCAACGAAACCCGGTCCCACAAAGCAACAACTCCACTTCGAGCGGCTGCCGTACACTTCGACAAGTTGGACATGCCGCTAAGCAAGATGTTGGAAGGGTTAATCAAGGAAGGTCTCCTTAAACCCGTTGCAAATTACAAACCCAAGAATCCCGTAGCCAATGCGGACAAGAACAAATCTGCGCCTTCCATCGGTATCACGGCCATACCACGAGACAAGCTGTTTGGGGTTGCGATACGAAATCGAACTTGATAGAAGAAGGCAAATTGGAGCGTCCCCGTGGGCCCAATACGATCGGAAACCCCTTCTAGAATAATAACGGTGTGAATTCCATTAAGTGGGTGCCCAAGAAGATTGTCGCGAGCCGGTTCCTCCGATTCTTCCGGTCGGGTCCTCATCTAATGTCCACATCGGCTACGATGTTTGTGGCTCTTCTGCCCGGGAGTACGAGTCCCAAGATATGGTAGGAGCAATCCTCAGAAAACGAGAAGAAAAAGTCCTCTCGGCGAGATCTTTGAGAGAAAGATATGAATTGGAGACACCGGTGTGGGTACACTTGGAGAGCCATCCGGGAGGTTCGACTACTACGTACTCTGCTCTAGCCAGTCCTCCCTTCCTCCAGGCCATGCAGCCTTAGAGCAGACAAGGATGGAAAAGCCGAAAAGTCCTGCTGACAATAGAGCTCAGACCTTGGGACTCCGGAATACCTCAGACCTTGGTAACCTTACTGCCAGTCAGAGATAAAACCCCCCACGGGATCAACTAAGATTCAATTTGTCCAGCTTTCGAGCTCGGACCGAAAAAGAAAGATCAAAGTCAGCTTGGCACTCGCACTCAATCAACATGCTAACCAAGGGCGGCAACCGCCACAAGCAGCCTCAACGCAATCCCGAGGTTCCTGCAAAGGCCTTACCTCGCAAAAGAAAGACAGGAAACGGATGGCTGGATGACTCTCCTTCTATGGATAGAGATGAGATCTACGATTCCCGTCTGTATGGCAGTATGATCACTTTCTGTGATGAAGATCTACCGAGAGATGCCTCGGGGCACAACGAAGCTCTGTACATCACTCTCAAGCTCAACACCATATCACTCCCCGGAGTATTGGTAGATAACGGGTCAGCCGTTAATGTTCTCCCTCTCAGCATGATGCGAGCCCTCCGCATCAACGAAAGCCATCGATTCGTCAACCGGACTATCGGGGCCTATGACGGCACGTCTCGTCCCATCACGGGGACGATGACTCTGGAACTGCAGTTCGAGACCCAAATGGTGCCGGCAAAATTCCATGTGATGGACATTCCATCGAGTTCACGACCCTCTTGGGACGCCCTTGGCTACATCACATGAAAGCCATAGCCTCCACTCTCCATCGGTGTGTTATGTTCTTTAGCAGGCGGGGAGATCTTGAAGTCATCGAGAGGACGGTTTCCTCATAGGAAACGAAGCGAGACAATAGCAAGCGTGCCGCGATCGAGGCACGGGGCTACCTCCTTTGAATCAACGAGGGACTACCAGGGCAAATCTCATCAGAATCCCTCAGAGTCCGGAGATGCTAACTATGTAAATGTACTCGAGCAGGCAGACCTTGAAGCAGTCCGATACATTAAGTTCAACTGTCGTTTCCAACATTTGGAGGCAGATTGGAAAGAAACACTGAACATCGCCATGATGCGGGCACGTAAACCCCCAGTCTCCAATCGGAGATTCGTCAGTATTCTTCAAACCAACTCTCTGGCCCCGCTAGGCGAAGAGATCTTCGTGATAAAGGTCAACAAGCATCGTCATTCTCGGGATGAATGCATGGAAGTCGTATGGGATGTCCTCCACGAGGAACTACCCGCTGCACCTCTCTTCTCCAATGAAGGGCATGATGTTTTCCTAGCAGCTCCAGCAATGCACCCGGACGCAATACGTCCCTACGTTTGGATTGAGCCGTCAGATGATGACGAATCAGGACTCTCCGGAGTCGAAGATGCGTCAGACCCGCGGGCAGACCTCTGCATTCACATGCTCAGTTTTGAGGACGGCACTCCTTCCGATCAGGTAACCTATGACCAAGGCTCCAATACCATGGAAATTGTTAAGCTCAACGTCCAGTACAGGCAGCTATCCGACAACTGGAAGCTATTGGTTGACACAACGAAGAATCCCTCGATCAAGTGATGACGACGACTTCGTCAACATCATCTATTCGAGATATCCCGATGATACCAAGGATCCGGTCCTCATCGTCGGATTACCCGCAATGCGAGTCACCCTCGGCTTATTTGCTCGCTCATGGTAAACGAGGCCCTGGCCAAGCGAGCTCGAGCTCATCACTACTTCCGAGTACCGGCCCGGTGGCAACCGGCCCGTGCCGTCGGTCAAGCTTATACCCTCAAGCGCCGCGAGGCCAAAGGCAACGGCGAAGGAGACCAAGCTCCTCGCCTGTCACGAATCGAGATCAACCTCGGGAACGCTTAGGCGGCCACCCCGAAAACATACGCGAAGGTCTTCCCCGCAAGACGAGTCGGCTTCCGACATTGGAAATGACCACCTCGGCATCAACATGCTCCGGTTCGATTCTACTCCCGGTCGTCACGGCTCGGATTCGAGACATCTGCCCGGTAGGCGCTAGCTCTGATAGACTTGGCGATCGAGCGAGATCACGAGGCTGTCAACATCGCGAGTTCAACACCCCCGTGGGTTCAATCAAGCAAAATTGGGCAAACTTCTTGGTAATCGCGATCAGGGAAGGCCGCATGGATTGTCCCAGTCCGACTTCCTTCGTTAACGTAATCCAAGGGTTCCCGCCATTCGGCGATTTGGATGTGATCACGGTTGAAACTAGCCGGACGGCGCGCACCTACGGAGGCTGTTTAGCTCTCGCAAGGAAAGCCCTCATGGAACTAGCCGCTCAAGAAAGCCGTCTTTGGGACGAAGACCAAGCTCGAAAGACCTACGGGGACCAAGCCCTTAAAGTGTCACGGGCGGCTTCGGACGAAAGCTAGAGGCCACTCTAGACCAGTTCGACCTCAGGGGTTTTGCTCACGGCAACTTCCTCGACTACCGTTTGTTCTCATCCAACCCCCTCTGCCACACGAGGGTGGTCAACGGTCCCGATGACCTAGGAGATGGAACGACACAGCAGAACGAATCCCAGCGCTTACCTCCCCGAGGAAAGCAAGTTCTCTGTGAAAGCGACGATGAAACTATTCTCTTCCAAGCCGGGCATGAAGTCAACAAAACCGGAATCCCAAAGGTCCTGGGAGGATGGAAACGGATCATTTCCACACTCAAATTGAAAGGCCAACTCAGGGAGGAAGGTCTATTTAAAAACAAGAGGAAGATGGAAATTCGTCTCGAGCAACTACTCAGGGAGATTCCGCAGTCTACGGCATTCGTTTACAGAGACGATCGACTGGGTCAGCCACCGATTACATGGGCGAGATGTTCGGGAAGGCGTATACTCACCTTCCGACATACCCGCTACTCAGATAAAGCAGAAAAGAAAGCTCTCCCCGGTGGAAGTTTATCTAGACTTCCTCATGCAGTTCAAAGAAGCCCTGGCTATTCTCACATGGGAAGAAATGCAGTCATTAACTCTTGACGTAGGCTCTGCTGCAAGAAAGTTAATCTGGGCCAAGAGTGGAGGAAGTTTAGCAAACCATGAGGATTGCCAGACCCAACTCCAGAATGCCTTGAGTATGCTCAGCAAGAAGGAAAGGAGCGCGGTATACCGTGAAGAGATCAAGGAGACTGTTCGCCTGAACCTAGAACTCTCCAACCTCCCAGGAGGGTCAATGCACGGTTCGGCTCAGACGACGACCACCTGTTGTGCACGACATTCGAACAACAGTGCGTCAAACCATAGGCTACCTCCCGAGAGGCACCTAAGCCGGTATCTGGGACGAGAATCCGTCGAGGCTGCCGAAGCTTCGGGAATACATCCACGATCAATGAGTTGAGAGAAGACATATGGCCCTATGCTACGAGGAATCCTCCTCTAACTATGGCTCAACTCGGAGCGGCTGTTCGAGAGGGGACCAAACACGATGTCGGCATTCTAACCCGATCGGGTCAAATCCATGCATCACCACCCAAGGCCACCAAAAACCAGGCGGGCAGAGCTGTCAATCCGGCCGGCCCGAAGACGCAAGTTCACGAAAGAGGACCCGATCCTCACTCGGCTCAAGCGGACTCGGGCGAACATTTCCCTTTGGTCTCTGCTCACCTCCTCTTATCCTCACAAGCTCAAGCTAGAGGAAAGCACAGCCCGTACCATGGTCCCCGTGGGCCATGACCCCAGGATGAAGTCATTCGGATGATCGGCAACATCCACTACGGCAACATTATCACCTTCGCGAGATTTGGACCTTCCAAAATTTGGGGCTGATCACAATGAGCCGCTCTACATCACGATCCAGTTGGACGAGCGTCGCCTTCCCGCGTGTTGGTAGACGGAGGTTCGGAATGAATGTCTTGCCCGCCAAGATGATGGACTGCTTGACATCAAGCCCACGAGATCTGAAACCTTCGAGTCCACACTGTCAAGGCCTATGACTCTACTTCCCGTACGGTTCTCGGAGTTGCTACTCTTAACATTTGGTTCGGCAAGCGGATGATCCCCACCGAATTCCAAGTATTGGACATTCCAATCACTTTCACAGCCATCCTGGGGCATCCCTGGCTGCATCAAATCAATGGCGTGGCATCCACCCTTCATCAGTGCCTCAAGTTCATGCAAGGCAACGAGCTAACCACGATCTACGGCGACGGTGTCACCACCAGGGGACCGGCACCAACGACATTCTGGTGTTAGAAATCAAGCATAATGACAACATGGCATTAAGCTGGATTCACTGCTGGAGACCTCGAAGATCCAAATATGCAACGTGGACCTTCCCATTTATCTCACGACCTTATTCCTCTGCCATGAGGATGATGAAACTCATGAACTTCATCCCGGGGCGGGGCTCGACAAAAGGCTACAAGGCCAACACCAAGTCATTGAAGTCAAGGACCACACCACGGTCCGGGGCTTGGCTGCGTGCCAACACCGGCGACATCAAGGAAGACAAAAGGCTCGCCGCGCACCAAGGCGGCGGCCGCAAAGGGAACCTCCGGCGGCACACCCAATCTCGGCCTTACGGCTTTGACCTCGCTCATTACTTCACCAAGGGAACCGGCGGAAGCGAGGGACCGACGGGGAGAACCGGCAGCTGAGCGAGGGGACCGACAAGGGAACCAGCAAGCGAGGGGACCGCAGCGAAGCTGAGGGGACCAACGGTGGAGCTGATGAAGATGAGAAAGAAGCGAGGATAGTCAGCACCGAGACTACAGAAAGGATGGAACAGCTAGCACGGGACCTCAAGCGCTTCAGAGGACTCAAAGCTAATCCGATAAGGGGAGCGTTCCTCGATATCACAGCTCTACCTGGACCAACGGCCACCACAGTCCAGCACAAGTACACATTCAAGGGGATCCTAGATTTGGAGGAGCAACTCAAGGTACTCTCCATGGGAAACAGATTGTTCGGATCAGCCACCGAGGCCACATTCGAGACAGTAACTTCAAAGCAGAAGGAACCAGAATTCATAGAAGACGCTCTCGGTGGACCGGCTCTACGAGTCTCTTTGAAGAGGTCACGGAGGTGCCGAACTTGATTGACTGGGCTCAAAACAGGCATGATTGCCATGGTTGGGACGGCGAAAGCAAGCCTCTCGATCCCCGAACCCTCATCAAGCATCCGGCAATGCCACTGAAGAAGCCCAGGTAACTTTCCTTTGGACCAAGGGAAAGCCAGGGCGTAACCGGAAGACAAGGCGGGCCCGCACCCACATCTCCCTAAACCCGGTCTCAAACCCTCTGAGTCGATCCTTGTCGAGTTCGGTCCTTCCGAGTCATCCAATGGCCTTACGCCGGAGGACCATGATAATGTAGCTAACCATGTATTTCCGTTCTTGCTTAATGAAAAGTCTGATCTTTCGAAGTATCCTCTCATTGCCACTTTAACAACTGATAAGTTAACAAACAACTTAAAAGATGTTAATAACTCAATTGATAAAGAAGCAGACACATTAAATGAACAATACATTAAAGAAGTTCTCGAGCGTGTAGTTGACCAAGAGGACAACCGGGCCCAAGCTGCCGAAGAGGTTATGACCAAAGTGAACCTGGGGACAGTGCAAGAGCCTAAAGAGACACAAGTGGGCAGTTTCTTCGCCGATGCAGAAAAAGAAGCCCTGATAAGCCTCCTCCGGGAGTATGTTGACGTGTTCGCCTGGTGTGATGATGCTCGATTTTTTTTTGAAATCAAACGGAGTCGCCACGCCATTTTTGTTTTAAGGGCCAAAACTTTGAAAAATACTCGAGATTAGAGATTTGGGTTCGGAGGTCATGTTACGCGTCGGGAAGGACGTTAGTGTGCACCCGGCGCGCCTCGCAAAACGAGTCTTCCAAACATTTGAAATCCTTTGTTGTGTGTGTGTGTGTGTGTGGTTTGACCAAAATGAGTTGAAACTGAGAAAAACAAAAATGAGGAACTCTTTATAAGACTTTGAAAAATCCCCAAGATTTTTGGTGTGATTTTTGGATTGAGTCTTGGCATTCAAAAGATTTTTGGATTTGAAAAGCAATTCTGCCAGAATGAAAGAAGGCAGTTGACCCTTGACTTTGAAATGGACTTAAAGGCTTCAAAACCTCAGAATATGGGGAAAGTCAGAGAATGAAAGTTTCTTAAAACACCCTAAATAGGGTTTCTGCAAAGGAACTTTCCATTTTTGAAGTAATTTGAGGGGTCAAAACCTTCTGGAAATCTCAGATGTGAAATCTGGATTTCCAGAAGCTGATGAACTGGCCTCTAAGAGAAAAATTAAAAAAAGGAGTTTTACTCACTCAAAAAATAAAATAAAAATATGTCTGGAAATCTCTGGATGTTGTCTACAAAAAGTATTTTGTAGTCAACACCCAATTCCAAGTTTTACTGGGTCCAAAAAATAGGAAAATGGACTGAGGTCTGAAAAAATTGCTACTGGACAGCAACTTCTCAAGAAAGAAAACATGATTTTAAAGGGGGTTTTGCATCCATGCTTGTCCCCATTTCCCTAGGTTTTGGTTAGTGACCACTTGACATTTTAGTGGTGAATCAACTATACCAAACCATCCTTGGGGTACATTAGGACTAAGCACTTCATTTGCTTGGGAAGGGGAATTTTATCCTTTGAAAATGAGATTTGATGTATGAAAATGATTTTTAGGGTTTTGAAAATGTGTTTTCTTTGCAAGAAAGTAAGAACACTTTGAAAATAATGTAGATCCTTGTAGAAGATCATCCATGGAGATGAACTTCCATGGTGATCTTCTTGGATCTAAAGCAAGAAGATGAATAAACTACATTTTGTAGCTTGAAAATGCATGCATGGATGAATTTTAGGGTAAGGAGAGGGAGGTTATACCTATCTTCCTTGTGTTTTGTGTTTGAAGGCTTGAATGTGAGAGTGTTTAAGGCTTGAATATGAGAGTGTTTGAGGGTGTTTAGGGTTGATGATTTGAGTTGGTTAAAGAGAAAACAAGTAGATAACAATGAAGTCCTCTATGTTTTCTCTCTAATCCTCCTCCTATAGGGTGATTTGAGCTTGGATTGGTGTATGTATGAGAGTATGTATGAGAGTGATTTGAAGTGTTTGTGAGTGAGTGAGATTTGGGAAAGATTGGAGAGAAAATGGTGGCAATCTAAGGATTCCCACTTTGTTTTCTCTCTATATTTCGCGAGTTTCGATTCTTTGTGATCAAATTGTGTTGTGTAAGCGAGAGAGGAGGGTTCAATTTATAGCCCTCGAAATTGACAAACATGTCCGCGCGGATATGATTGACGGCGTGCATTGTTCATTAATTACGGCTTCGAGGCTTTGGACGGGGAAGAATAAAATTCAAAAATCCGGCGGTTTATGTTTTTCAACTTGCCCAATTCGGATTTTTCTTATTTCTTTTGCTTTTTGAGATTCTTTTCTTGGTTTAACTTTAAATGGCAATGCCCATTTTACCCTTACTTTGTTAGAAAAGTTAGGAATGTTAGGAATGTTAGTAATGTTATAACTTTCGTTAATTTTCTAACGAAAATGCTAACAAGCTCAAATTGGAGCACTTACGGTAGCCTCGGCGATGGCGCTTTCGAAGGAAGCGGGGTCGTCGATAAGAGTAAGGCTCCATATTTTGGCGAGGATGATCAAGTGATCGAGTGGTGAACCTATTTAAAAGGCTACCTACGTATCCTTAAGAGGAATCAAGCCGGTCGTAGTTCGGGTCTTTCGACTATCTTTAGTTGTCGACCACTGGAGTATTGTTTTAGGATGTCAACTTTGGCGAGCGAGTTCTACGATCGATTCTTTGAAAGAAACTTCTGGGATAAGAAATGACCCTCTTCGGTCGATGGCTAGGGTTGTATATCCGCTCTGTGGGGATAGGAATGACCATTTTGGTGCAGTGGTGAACCTAATGATAGGCTACCTACGTATCCTTAAGAGGAATCAAGCCGGCCGTAGTTCGGGTCTTTCGACTATCTTTAGTCGTCGACCCTCTTGTTTTAGGAAAGTCATCCTAAGATTTGACTATTTTTGGGAAGTCACCCTATGGTCGACTATTTTGGGAAGTCGCCCTATGATCATTGTTTTGGGAAGTCACCCTAAGGTTTTGACTGTTTTGGGGAAGTCGCCCTATGATCGATTGTTTTTGGTAAGTCACCCTAAGGTCTGACTATTTTTGGGAAGTCGCCCTATGGTTTGACTATTTTTGGGAAGTCGCCCTATTACTTGACTATTTTTGGAAAGTCGCCCTACGGTTTTGACTATTTTTGGGAAGTCGCCCTATGGTTTGACTATTTTTGGGAAGTCGCCCTAAGGTTTTGGCTTGTTTTGGGGAAGTCACCTATGGTTTGACTATTTTTGGGAAGTCACCCTAAGGGATGATTGCGATTTATCGCTTTCCTCGTGTTGTGTGTGATAGCGTTTTAGGTGCCTCAAACCTTGATGATGGCGTCTTAGGTGCCTCGAACCTCGGTGATGGCGTCTCAGGTGCCTCGAACCTTGATGATGGCGTCTTAGGTGCCTCGAACCTTGATGATGGCGTCTTAGGTGCCTCGAACCTTGATGATGGCGTCTTAGGTGCCTTGAACCTTGATGATGGCGTCTTAGGTGCCTCGAACCTTGATGATGGCGTCTTAGGTGCCTCGAACCTCGATGATGGCGTTTTAGGTGCCTCGAACCTTGATGATGGCGTCTTAGGTGCCTCGAACCTCGATGATGGCATTTTAGGTGCCTCGAACCTTGATGATGGCGTCTTAGGTGCCTCGAACCTTGATGATGGCATTTTAGGATAGATGGTCCTCTAGTGGACTTCATTTGAAGGGATCGGTTTTACGTCTAGCTGCTTAGAAGGAAAGGATGACCGTCTTTGGTCGAGTGGTGGACCTAATGATAGGCTACCTACGTATCCTTAAGAGGGAATCAAGCCGGTCGTAGTTCGAAAATAGCTGGGGATGGTCTTTGATGGTTTGACAGTATTTGAGGTTTGACTATTTTTTTGGGAAGTCGCCTTAAGATTTGATGATAATGTTCTTTTAGAAAAGTAGTCGATTAAGATATGCTTTCATACCTGTCTTTGTGCTTACACACATGGCGAGGCTACGGGTGATGTTGATGAAGAGTTGTTAGGTTGCCGTTCGTGGGACGGTTTTACGCTGACGATTTCTTTGTCTTTGGAGGCATTTTGACCTGAAGGAGGAGTTTGGTTGAGTCTGCATCTTCTTGGTGATCGTCAAACTTGTAGAGGTTTTTGAGCTTGTCTTCACATTGGGACTTCTTGCTTTTGAGAACTTGGTGTCTCTAACCGCATTGTATTTGAGAACTTGGCGTCCCGACCGATTTGTATTTGAGAACTTGGCGTCAACCGATTTGTATTGGAGAACTTGGCGTCTCGACCGTCTTGTATTTGAGACCTTGGTATCTTTGACCGATTTGCATTTTGAGAACTTGGCGTCTCCGACCGTCTTGTATTGGAGAGCTTGGCGTCCTTGACGATTGTATTGGAGAGCTTGGCGTCTACGGCCGGATTGTATTGGAGAACTTGGCGTCCTTGACACGATTTGTATTGGAGAGCTTGGCGTCTCGGCCGGATTGTATTGGAGAGCTTGGCGTCTCGACCGATTGTATTGGAGAACTTGGCGTCCCCGACCGAATTGTATTGGAGAGCTTGGCGTCCATTGTATTGGAGAGCTTGGCGTCACGACCGATTTGTAGACATTGGAGGCGGTCTTCATATGTTTGTGGATGTTGGGAATTTGTTTTCATCCATTTGAGGTCGTCTTTGGTGAAGATCATCCTTGCCGAAAAGGGGATTACGTTTGAATTCTGCATTTGTTAGTGAAGAGGAAGATGCATATATGGCATTCATGATGGCGGATGCATGCATAGAACCAAAAATGATTATGAGATGATGCGTTTATTTGCTTTCGAAGATGCACTTGGCCTAAGCTTTTGGCGGGAAATTACGATTTATGATTTTCAATCACTTAGGATTTTTCCTATTGATTCAAGTTTTGTGCATGCTACATGAGCCACAGGGAGATTTTTGTGGGGATGCATGGTGATGAGAGGGGATATATGTGTTGTTATTGTTTGGGACAAGCTTTGAGGTGGTGGGGTGATATCCTTTAGTCGCGGGTGAATTGCATGTTATTGATGAGGTCAATTTTGATCTTGGGATGAAGTTGGATTTGAACCCGGGTCTCGATTGAAATTTCTTTTCGAGTCTCGGACATTTGAAGGCGACGACGAGGCTCTAGAATCAAAGCATGTTGACATGAATGAACCCTCTTTTGCTTGGGTTAGTTGTGATTTGTGAAATGCGATATGAGGAGATTCCCAATTCTCAACTTTTGATGATGCGGGGAGTTGCCATATGCCAAGTTCTAAAGGCGAAACTCCAAGACGGTTGTTGAGGTGACCGGACCTTTCTTACGAAGATAGGTGTGACTTGATAAAGCCCCATTCCATGGAAAAGACATGGCGAAAACCACGGAATCTTTCTCTGAATGATTTGATGAAGCCCCGGAGTTTGATAAAGCGTCACTCTGAGGTCCGGTTAAAGGTTTGGCGACATGCGATGAAGTACCGAGCCAATCGATCAACGTGAGAGCCTTGAGTGAAGTTGTCATGAAGGAGAAACCCATCTTTGATACCGACTATGAAACTAGAATCCTCTCTTCGAAGAGTGTCTTCCATATGGGAAGCTGTTAGCCATAGTGGCACTTGGCTTGTTCGTGGCTTCAATCATATTCACCCTACTTTTTTTTTTTAGGCAATGGATTGTTGGCTGTATTGGGTCCTTGGGGTCCCCTTTTCGATCGATTCTCACCTTGCCCTTTTCGGGAGTCGTGTTGGAGGTGGAAGAAACCCGGTATCCGTAGCGAGTGCGACAACTCGGCTGCGATTGTAAGCCCTCTCAAATTTAGCCGGAATTGATCATTGCCCGTAGATCCGGATAGGAGAAATTGCTAAGTGAGGCCCTCGAGATGTGGTTTCGGGCGTGAGCGAAAGATGTCTAGTTGTTCCTCTTCAAAGGAGGAGTTGCCATCTTGCTTGTAAAAGTCACGATGTTCTCGTCGGGCCATTTGCATTGTTGTCTGCAGGTCAAATCTATTTGCTTCCCACTCCAAGTTAGCTAGTAATCTGGTCCCATGTAGCCCTGGCCTCGGCTTTTAAGCGGAAGAACCATTTTAGAGCACCTTTGGACTTCAAAGAGAGGCGAAATAGTCGGCCAAGCTGCTGATTGGCGCCCCTTTTGACCTTCATTGCCAAGGTATACGTGTCCGAGATGGGTTTTCGGGCATGCGGTGCCATCAAAGAGATCCAAATTAGGCATCACGAATTTGTGGGGAACAAAGGAGTCGGGTTCGTTGGTCGGAAAGCGAGACTTCTTAGCGGTCAATTCGGCAATCTGTGCTTTCATTTCCTTGTGTCGTTCCACGAACCAAGCCAAATGAGGGTCTTGTGGTGGAACCATGGCATTCAAACCGGCGGCGAGCTAGAGAGGAGCTACCAGCGGCGGCAGACGAGGTGGAGGAACGGCCGTCTGGGGACATAGGTGAAATCTGTCCTTGGCCCGAATCACCCCGGGAGCTTGAGTAGGACCACGGGCAAAGGGATAAAACCTCGCGGCTTGTTGTTGATTTTAACCGGCAAAGAGGGCGAAGGCGATCTTGATGTAGGCTGGGTAACTCGGATTTCCGGAGTGAGGCCTATAAGTAGGCTTAAGTGCGAGGGTCTTGTCACGATTGTTGAATTGCATAGGCGAAGGTGCATGACCGGGGAATGCTGCGGTCTGGTGATTACGATGGCGGGATGGAGGCTTGGTAACCCATCGGCTTTGAGTGAGGAATGGATTTGTGAAAGTGTGAGGAGCGGGCGAGCTAGCGTCATTACGAGGAAAGGGCTTACATTGCCCAGACAGGCTGTGGAAGCATTCCAAGCTATTGCTGCGAAGGCCACGATAGATTGGTTCCAAGCGAGGTGGGATTCCAATTTCTTTGTGGTATTCGAGGTAACCCCAACCATGAGAAGACATTCCGTACCGATTTTGCCCCCGCCGAGGAGCGTGGCCGTCGGTCCACGTTAAGGCTGCATGGGTCGATGAGTACGTATTTGGGGTTTCTTTGTCCGTTGAGACGGTCATGAAGGGATCTTGTGAGGCTTGTGCGGTGCGGGGATTGGATATCTTGAAGCTGGGTTCTTTGTCAAGGCATTTCAAATCGATATGGCGAGAAGCTCTGGCCCGATGTACCGAACCCAGGCTGAGGCATACCAAGCTTCTTGTGACATACCGGCGACCCCAGCGCTTTGAGGCATACCATACGGCCCAAATCGGATGAAGTCAATTTGTTTCCCCAAGCACTGTCCCAGGCGAATTGTGAATGTATATCGAGACCGAGTGAAAGGATGGGCGATTCGCGAGTTGAGAAGAGTGTGAGGAAGGTGGTGGTAGTTGTCGGACAAGATAGGGATGGGGATCCTTTTCCTCTTCTACCGTGAAAGTTCCATCGGGGTTGAGGGCAATCGTCAAACCAAAATTCTGACATCTTCCAAGGACGAACATCGAAACCTCATTCGATTGGCACAAGGAGTTTTATGGACTCGGGTTCCAATATTAGTCATAGGAATATGATGAATTTCTGGTCTTGGTTAAAATTCCGTCCTCGTCCTTGGACATCAAGAAGCTGCACTTGACTAGCCCATGACCAACATGGCGATCAAATCTCATCTTGCTTGGTGGAGCCTTGGTGCGAAGAGATGTATTTGCGAAGTCTTGATTCGGAAGAAGTGACTTGGCAAAGCCTCGGTCTCATATTTGTGAATCGACACAATTAGAGAGGCTTCAACTTTGGTAGGCACCTGGGCGATGCGAACGAGAGACCCAACCCATCTTGTAGCAAAGTGAAGAACCAACGTTCTTGAATTATCATGTAGCAAAAGAGGCAACCCATCCTTCCATATTTACTTTATTATTTTCTTTATTCAATTAGTCAACATAAAGAAAAGACAATTTAGAAATGTATACCTGCGGGGCGTATTTTTCGAAAAGTGGGGACGAATCCCGATTTGTATTATTTGATGGCCTCATTTGACGAAGGCACAAAAGAACTCGCTTTGGGTTTGATTCTTTTGAGAGAGCATAAGTTTAGAAAGGTTTGTAAAAGTGTATGGAAGCCCTGGCGACGGAAAATTAGTGTTTAGCTCTATTTTTCCTATAATGTAGAAAAAGAAGACTTGTCGAGACATCTGAAAACATGTTTTATTCAAAATGATCACAAGATTGCTTAAAACCCTTTATTAATGTTCGGGTTATTCAACCCCTAATCTCGATATGAACAAACATTTTGATTAATCATGAGGAGAAAGTCAACTGATACCAAGAGTCGAAGTTGGCGAATGGTGAAGAGGGATCGTGTATAGGAGAGGCTATTGGTGAGGCCGGATTTTACGGGATTTGAATGTGTTTATGACCGGACCATTTACGGTTGCCTACGTTCCCCTCATTGTGAGGAGCTCGGGTCGCCGTAGTTCGGGCTTGAGCTGTGTTTGGCTTTAGAAAAGGGGTATGAACATTTGTGGTACTTTTGGTGAAAAGGCTCGGATAGGAAGTTTGGATGATATGGTGCGGGCCTTGAGGTGATTCCTTGACAAGTCATTTTGAGCGATTCCGTTGCTTCTTGATCGTCGTCCTTCATCGGGGGAGAAAGATTTTGGATGCAGCTTAAGGGCTTATGATATGTTTTTGCCGTTGCTTTAACTGCTCCCTTGTTGTCGACAACTTCCGTTCTTCGGGCTTTAATTTTGCCCATATGTCAAACCTTCTGATCGGCGGTGCTAGGTCCTTGGCCTCATTTTTTTTTTTGAAGCTTTTGTTTTTTTTTTTTGAAGCTTTTTTTTTTTGAAGCTGTTGTTTTTTTTTTTGAAGCTTTTGTTTTTTTTTGAAGCTCTTTTTTTTTTTTTGAAGCTTTTGTTTTTTTTTTGAAGCTTTTGTTTTTTTTTTTGAAGCTTTTGTTTTTTTTTTTTGAAGCTTTTTTTGAGCACCGAGGACGAAGGCAAGCTTCTACTTGAACTTTCTTGATGCATGGGGGCGGAGGCAAGCCCTGTTTTTCGATATGGGGTCGATCTCCCGTCTTGAGTGACCTTTTGTTGTCCCTTGATGTTGCCGCCTTCGTTGACTTGATCAAGGTGATGATGGGGATATGTTTTGGAAAGTGTATGGCTTGATGGAGGCCTTTGTGAGGTGAGGAAAGTGTATAGGGAGGGCATTAGTTGACTTTCTCGCACCAATTAATTAAAATCTTAATCATTTCCAGAGATTATTTGTTGAGCGATGCGAGTGATCATTTAAAATAAAACCATTTCATTAAATGTAATGTAGGTGTGCAAATAATGTCTCAAGTCTAGCGAGAAAAGAAAAAACTCTTTTATAGAAAACTTAAGATTAACTACAATGTCCAAGGAGGACTTGATTGAACGAAGAAAGTACTAGAACCTACGAAGGTTGACTAAAAGACTGTTTTAATATTAAAGGATGGGTAGCCCCTAGTCTAGCTACTCTTTGTTGTTGGACTGCCAAGACGCTTGAGCTTTCCATCTTTCTCGTTAACTTCGATTCCATTCTGCACCGAGGCGGTGATCGGTTACGTGCCCATGATGCGGTGGGAGTGGAGGAGTTTGAGGCCATGGAGCAGTGGGGCGAGCACAAGTTGTCCAAAGAAACGGGTCGGAAAAGTCACGGGGACGAACTTTGTCGGCGAGCATATTGATGGAAGGAAGTGAACACGAGAGGACCTTGAGGGGTATTGGGCTGTTTGGGAGGATTCGGCGATGCGGCGGTTGTTTTTGAGTGAAAGGGGTGATACTAGGCGATTGTGTCTTCGGGCCTTTCTCAAGCTTGGAAGCTGGCATTAGACAAGTGTGCTCTGGGGCGAGGTTGTCCTATCGGATTCTCTCACTTCGGGCACTTGAATTTTGCGCGACGAATCATTTCTTTGCACAGTTCGACATCTTGGGTCAAAGGAGTGCTAGTACTTATCATAAGATCAAGCTTCTCCTGCATTTGTTTCACTTGCTCTATCAATATTGCCACATGGGGATCAACGGGAACATTCGAGTTCTTGGAACTCGCAACAAGACTCTTATCGGCGAGAGGGAAACACGGCCATGGGCGGGTGAGCGACGGGTGAATTCACTAAGTCCGGTAGATGACAACGGAAAACTTGTGGCATCCGGATTTTCTTTTAGCAACTCATGATCGCATTCGGGTGGGTGTAGAGGCTTGAACATAGCCACATAGCTCAAGCGATTATGTGAAGTGGAGCATAAGCGCGAGTATTGCGAAATTGAGAGCAGGTGTGATGGAGCCCAACTTGTTACGAGGAGCGAGGGCGATGGAGCCCTAATGGCACGAGTCTTTGGAAAGGGCTGAAGAGGAATTGTCCTTGGCAAGGGATCATATGTGGATGGAGGGAGGTGTTGGCCGTGGGATGGAGAGTTATAGGATGAAGGGGCCGAAATCACTTGCATTTACGAAGTCTCATCTTCGACCATGACCGAGGAACCATTCGCCTCAGCATTACACGAACTCCATGGCGGCGGAGAGCATTGATGAGCGAGGGTCGAAATTTGTTCTTCATGAATCTTATGGGCGTTTTCCAAAGCCGGGACTAACTCTTCCTTCCTAATCATCGGATTTCTTGTATCCCTTACGCTTTACGCCAAATACGCCATCGGATCATTATCATCCCATTTAACCTTGGCGTCGATCGTGAACTTATCGGAGGGCGAGAGTTCAAAGCATTTCACCAAATCATGCTTTGCCATGGCCACGTGCTTGTTGCGGTCAAACCATCCATTCTCGACATTTGTTGCGACTAAATCATCCGGCTTGTCGAGTCTGTTGAATTCACGAGTTTGAATCATAAAATTCAATCATGTTTACATTCGCGTTGTTTGGGAAATGATCATTGGCGGGGTTGAGATCAGCGAGGCGCTCGAGTTTGCCCTTCTTAATTAAACCACTGAATCGCCTTTCTCAAAGCGTACGGTTGTCGGTCGTATGACCGTGGTGCTGATGGAAAGCACAATGCTTAGTGGTGTCAAAAGGGATTTTGGGATCCTTGGGCTGATAGTTTCTCATGGGTTCGAGGAGACCATGCTCTAGCAAGCTATTTAAAACTTTGCTTAAGGGAACACCCAAATCCTCGGGATTCGAGATTTGGTCATTGACTTGGTCACCATTCTGAACAGGGTTTGCCGGTTTTGGTCCATTGGGGCGCTCAAGCTTGCCCGTTTCGATTAACCTTTGAACCGCTCTCTTCAAGACTATGCAGTTGTCGGTTGTGTGGCCATAACGATCATGGAAGGCGCAGTGCTTACTCATGTCGAGAGGTGCATTTGAGCTCCTTGGATGGTAGTCCTTGAGAGGCTCCAAAAGGCCTACCCTTACTAAGCCCTTGAAAATTAAGCCCATGGGCATCCCAAGATCATCAAAACGTTCTCGTTGCCTTAAAGGACCACCATTTCTTGGTTGCTTTTGGGGGCCGTCAATTGTACACAATGCCTTCTTTCCTTTACCGGATGTCGGAGCCGTGTTGGAAGGGTAAGGTTTATAGCGGCGAGACATGTTCAGACTCGTAGTCTTTTCCCGTGCACAAACCCTTTTGATGTAATCATCAATGTAATCGTCGAGATTCGACCTTTTGTAAACTTCATTCGTGTCAGATACACAAGATTGATATGGTGAGATGGCCCGAGTCGAGCGATCGTCGATACTCTCGTTGCTAGGCTTTTCTTGTACCTTCTTAATTGGTTCTACCGATAATCCATTGAACGAGTCAATAGGAACATTAGGATTGCATGACCCCGCCACAAGATTGGCATTAGCAAACGAAACCACAGTAGGAAGTACTCTGGTGGGAGGAATGACAGTATGAGCATTAAAAGCGTGACCGTAATCTTCCTCATAAGGCACTGCGGTTGCCGAAGATGAAGATATATGGCTCGTAATGGGTGGATACCAGGGAGCGGTGAGTGCGGATCCAGAAGGCTGCTGAAAACATGAGGTTTGAGGCATCGTAACAGTAGGATTGAATATGTCTTGACCGCACTGAGGAACATGACTGCAAGGGAAACGTGTATACCGTACTTGATGAGCAGGAGCAGCTTGCGTAACGGCCGGGTGGAGAATTTGATGAGGAGCATTTGACCTTGTCGGACTTCCCAACCGGAGGGGCGGGGTAGAGCGATGAAGTGGTGATAAAAGCACAGTGGCCCACGTGATCTTGCGGTATCATAGGGGCCGGTGTGCTTTGAGAATTGGAGGAAGCAAGGCGGCCCCCTCGAACCATGGAGCACGAGAAACGAAGCTGTCCCATTCCGAGATGGTGACCCGAGCCGGGCCCGATGCGGTGAAGTAGTAAAGCGGCCCCTTCCAAGCTGCGGGCGAAAGCCAACCGGCTCAATCTGGTGGTGAGACACGAGAGGCACGGGGGCGGGTTGACCTAGATCGGACTTGTTGAGGAGTATCGAGCGATAAGGGCCGAGATGTCTTGAAGCGGACCAATTCCCGGATTGATGGCCGGGCCGAGGCGAGGTTTTGGAGCGAAGCGGCCCATTCCAAGCCGCGGGCAACGAGGCGATTGAAACCCGAAAGGTGGCGAGAGGTGCGGGGGAAGTTGACCAAGATCGATACGATGAGGCCGAGAGGCGAGGCGAGTGATAGGCTTGGGGATGCTTGGCCCATTAGTAGTTCCACACGAAAGGGAACGGGGCATTTGATGGTAGTTGGCATGCCGGGAGGGTAATTAGCTCCAATCTTCGCATCAACCGTAAAGGTTCCATTAGGGTGGTGAACAATTGCTAGCCCACAGGTTCTAATACTTTCCAATAGCGGCGATGCGAGCCTCTTGATTTTGTCTTATCTGTTCCAACATCTCGATTCCACTGTTCGGCATTTTGCGGATTTTCGGGGTGTGGAGTTGTACGTCCCCCACCGTTCTCCTGAGTTGGTCATTCTAAAACTTTGAGCTGAAGCGAAGGAGGAAACCGATGAAGTATCGACTTCGGAATGGGCGAGTGAACAAACGATGACCCGGGGTCTCGATCCAAACTTTGCTTCTTGTGGAAGGCACAAAAGGGTGTGGTTCGGACTCGGGAAGCGAAACGAGGTTGGTGTTTGGGCTTAGGGCTCATGCAACATGCGGTTATTTGTTCTTGTTTACTTAAAACATGTTTTATTAACCTAATCGGTTGGAAAAGATTGCTCTTCTTTTTCGCAAACTACTACGATTCTTGGATCGGTGGGCCCCGTCACTACGTCTATAAGCCCCTCGTATTCCACTGTATTTCGACCTCCCGGGGTGGACAACCCGGGCGAGGGTCCTATAGGGCAAGCGGGTCCCACCGACCGAAAGCGATCCTAGAAGTCGGCGGGTAATCGAGTCTTGACGAGTATTCGATGTAAATTACGGACAAGGCGACGTCAAAGTCAAGATCGTGTCCGAGGCTCGACAAAGGTCGGCATGATTTGGGTGATAAATGTCCACAGTTGATCTTGACTTGTCGTCGGTTAAGCCGTAATTAGGCATGGAATAACCGTTAATCCTTGATGACTCGGTGTCATCTTTGGGAGTCGAGTGTATAATTTGTGCCGATCGAGCCGAAGTCAAGGCGCCGGTCAATATCTTGGTCAAAGTCGGCGGCGGAAAGCCGGCATGACTCCGGCGATTAGGGACCCGAAAGATATTGAGTCGGTATGCCGACAATGGCTTGAAAGGAAAGGTCTATACACGACGGGGCATGACACGAGACCAAACTAAAAACCAACCGGGTCTCGGACAAAGTGTGTCACGGACAAGTGCATGGTCGACACGAGGCTCCATGGGATGTTTGGGTAGTCACATGTGCTCATCCGAGAGGCGTAATAAGACCAAACGGACCGCGACAAGGATTTCCCGGGTTAGGGACGTAGTGTGCGGTGTAAGGTCACGTGCGCGTAGTGTGCAAGCGATCTATCTTCTTTTACGAGAAAAATAGAAATTTTTATGTGTCTTAAAAAGGCATGATGCATGATTTTTTTTTTTTTGAATTTTTTTTTTTTGAAATTTTTTTTTTTGAAAATTTTATGAACACATAAGCACAAAAATTCCGACAGTTAGGGACATTATTCCGACAGTCAAAATTTTGACTTTTTCGAGGCGGCCAAAAACAAACATGAAAACTGTGCAAAAATCAACACACACAAAGCAAAGGATTTTCAAATGTTGAGACGGAAGTTTGACCCTCAAAAGCTCTTTTTTTTTTGAAAACGGTGATACCGGTACGTGGGATTGTTAAGCCACAATTTATCCCCGACTCGTGTTAGGAGGCGATAACGGGAAGTTTAATGGTTTCCACCAATATACCAAATACCATTTTTTTTTTAGAAAAAGCTTAGTTCCCCAGCGGAGTCGCGACTGTGATGATGCCCGATTTTTTTTTGAAATCAAACGGAGTCGCCACGCCATTTTTGTTTTAAGGGCCAAAACTTTGAAAAATGCCCGAGATTAGAGATTTGGGTTCGGAGGTCATGTTACGCGTCGGGAAGGACGTTAGTGTGCACCCGGCGCGCCTCGCAAAACGAGTCTTCCAAACATTTGAAATCCTTTGTTGTGTGTGTGTGTGTGTGTGTTGGACCAAAATGAGTTGAAACTGAGAAAAACAAAAATGAGGAACTCTTTATAAGACTTTGAACAATCCCCAAGATTTTTGGTGTGATTTTTGGATTGAGTCTTGGCATTCAAAAGATTTTTGGATTTGAAAAGCAATTCTGCCAGAATGAAAGAAGGCAGTTGACCCTTGACTTTGAAATGGACTTAAAGGCTTCAAAACCTCAGAATATGGGGAAAGTCCGAGAATGAAAGTTGCTTAAAACACCCTAAATAGGGTTTATGCAAAGGAACTTTCCATTTTTGAAGTAATTTGAGGGGTCAAAACCTTCTGGAAATCTCAGATGTGAAATCTGGATTTCCAGAAGCTGATGAACTGGCCTCTAAGAGAAAAATTAAAAAAAGGAGTTTTACTCACTCAAAAAATAAAATAAAAATATGTCTGGAAAGCTCTGGATGTTGTCTACAAAAAGTATTTTGTAGTCAACACCCAATTCCAAGTTTTACTGGGTCCAAAAAATAGGAAAATGGACTGAGGTCTGAAAAAATTGCTACTGGACAGCAACTTCTCAAGAAAGAAAACATGATTTTAAAGGGGGTTTTGCATCCATGCTTGTCCCCATTTCCCTAGGTTTTGGTTAGTGACCACTTGACATTTTAGTGGTGAATCAACTATACCAAACCATCCTTGGGGTACATTAGGACTAAGCACTTCATTTGCTTGGGAAGGGGAATTTTATCCTTTGAAAATGAGATTTGATGTATGAAAATGATTTTTAGGGTTTTGAAAATGTGTTTTCTTTGCAAGAAAGTAAGAACACTTTGAAAATAATGTAGATCCTTGTAGAAGATCATCCATGGAGATGAACTTCCATGGTGATCTTCTTGGATCTAAAGCAAGAAGATGAATAAACTACATTTTGTAGCTTGAAAATGCATGCATGGATGAATTTTAGGGTAAGGAGAGGGAGGTTATACCTATCTTCCTTGTGTTTTGTGTTTGAAGGCTTGAATGTGAGAGTGTTTAAGGCTTGAATATGAGAGTGTTTGAGGGGGTTTAGGGTTGATGATTTGAGTTGGTTAAAGAGAAAACAAGTAGATAACAATGAAGTCCTCTATGTTTTCTCTCTAATCCTCCTCCTATAGGAGTGATTTGAGCTTGGATTGGTGTATGTATGAGAGTATGTATGAGAGTGATTTGAAGTGTTTGTGAGTGAGTGAGATTTGGGAAAGATTGGAGAGAAAATGGTGGCAATCTAAGGATTCCCACCGTTTTCTCTCTATATTTCGCCAGAGTTTCGTTCTTTGTGATCAAATTGTGTTGTGTAAACCGAGAGAGGAGGGTTCAATTTATAGCCCTCTGAAATTGACAAACATGTCCGCGCGGATATGATTGACGGCGTGCACTGCTGTTCATTAATTACGGCCGGGCTTTGGACAGGAAGAATAAAATTCAAAAATCCAGCAGTTTATGTTTTTCAACTTGCCCAATTCGGATTTTTCTTATTTCTTTTGCTTTTTGAGATTCTTTTCTTGGTTTAACTTTAAATGGCAATGCCCATTTTACCCTTACTTTGTTAGAAAAGTTAGGAATGTTAGGAATGTTAGTAATGTTATAACTTTCGTTAATTTTCTAACGAAAATGCTAACAAGCTCAAATTGGAGCACTTACACCTGGTCATATCAGGACATGCCAGGACTCGATCCCTCGATCGTAGAGCACAAAATTCCCCTGGATCCCGAATCCAAGCCTGTTAAACAGAAGCTGCGCAAGATCAAGCCAGAGTGGTCCTTGCAAGTTAAAGAAGAAATTGAGAAGATGCTCCGAGTTGGTTTCATCAGAGTGATTGAGTACCCGACTTGGCTCTCCAACATCGTGACGGTCACCAAGGCCAATGGAAAGGTCGAGATCTTTGCGTGGATTTCGGGATCTCAACAAGGCCGGCCCTAAAGATGATTTCCCACTGCCTAATATCGACATGTTGGTCGACACCACGGCAAATTTCGAAGTAAAGTCCTTCGTGGACGGAGTTCGTTGGATACAACCAGATCAAGATGTCCGAGGAGGATCAAGCCAAGGCTTTGCACTTTACCACTCCGTGGGGGACATACTTGTTACACGATCATGCCGTTCGGTCGAAGAACGGCGGGGCTACTTACCGGCGGAGCTGCAGCGACCCTCTTCCATGACATGATTCACAAAGAAATCGAAGTGTATGTCAACGACATGATCATCCACTCCGGAGGATCGGACATGCGACATTTGACAGATCGAGAAAGTTCTTCAACAAACTCGAAAGCACTCCATGAGATTGAACCTGCGAAGTGCACCTTCGACGTCAAGCGTGGCAA
Organism: Adenophora triphylla var. japonica; assembly: GCA_022495995.1. NCBI lineage: Eukaryota > Viridiplantae > Streptophyta > Magnoliopsida > Asterales > Campanulaceae > Adenophora > Adenophora triphylla. Next base: position 156,359 of record JAFEMH010002302.1, on the reverse strand, counting down.
GGTACTAGGGTACATGGTTACGTAAAGAGGTATCGAAGCCGATCCCAAGAAAATCAAGGCCATCATCGACATGAAGCCGCCTCGGAATTTAATAGAAGTGAAAAGCTTTATGGGAAGACTTCGGTACATCGGGCCGCTTCATCAACCGCTTGACATCTCTCTGCGAGCCCATGTTCAAACCGATGAAGAAGAATGCCGACATCAAATGGGACTCCGAGTGCCAAATGCCTTTCGAGAAAATCAAGACCTACTTGGTGAATCCCCACTTCTGCATGCCCGCCACATGAAGACAAGCCACTACTCCCGTATCCGACGTGGAACACGTCCAATCGAGCAATCTTTGGCGGCACAAGAGCAGAAAGATTCCAAGGTTGAGCATGCAATCTACTTCGTAAGCCGAAAGCTTCAAGGAAGTGAACTCATCTACTCAAAGATTAGAGAAAACTTGTACCGCCTTGGTATGGGTAGTCGGGAAACCGAAACACTACATGCGATCACATTCGGTGCTCTGGTCTCTAAAATGGACCCCGTCCGATATCTCTTTGACAAGCCATCCTGTCAATGCGACTAGCCAAGTGGTCATTCTTCCCGGCCGAGTTCGACATCAAGTACATGGTCGAAAATCAACAAAGGGTAGAGTAATGGCGGTCAGTGCACCGACTTTCAAGCCGGTGAACCCTAAAGGTCCACGATCCGCAATTTTCGGAGCACGGAATCTTTTCACTGACAAAGCAAACCGCCGGCAACTCTTCTTCGATGGGGCAGCCAACAAGAAGGGGAATGGTATTGGAATGCTCCTTGTCGATCCCAAGGACGAGCACACTCCCATAGCCATCAAGTCAATTTTGAAACAACCAACAATGCGGCGAGAATATGAAGCCCGTGCGGCCGTGCAGGAAGCCGCCTCGAGCGCAACATCTCGTAACCGGAAGTATATGGAGACTCGGCATTGATCATCAATCAAGTGTCCAACAAATGGAAGACGGTAGATTCTCGCCTTCGAAGTACCACGCGTACATGGAGGAGCTCATTGCTCGCCCAAGGACATCTCTTTTCACTATTTGCCAAGAGACACGAACCGCTCGCGCACGCCCGGCAACCCTCGCCTCTCTTGTCGAAATTCCCGATGGGAAATCGCAAACCCTCGTAATAGGCGGACGGGAAACACCCGCTTATTGCTTTGTAAGATCGAAATAAAAAAGAAACGATCGACGAACCCCGGTACAATCAAATTTACCAAGTACCTCCAAAACGGAGAAGCTTCCTTCACAAATGAAGATGGAAAATACAAAGAAGGGATCAAAGCCAAAAACATGATGGCATTAAAATGCCCGGCATCCCATTTCGTCATTAAGGGGGTATGTTGTACAAGAAGCGCCACCAAGGGCCACTCCTTCGGTGTGTAAACAAAGAAAAAGCCAGCGAGCTAATGAACGAAGTTCACAACGGAACCTATGGTCCGCACATGAACGCCAGAGCATTGACACAGATCATTCTCCGTATGGGATACTATTGGATATCAATGGAAACAGACTGCATCCAGTTCGTCCGAAGCTACGACAAATGTCAACGGTTCTCCAACCTAAATCACATCCCTCCTCATGAACTCTATTGCATGACTACACCATGGCCCTTCGCCACATGGGGAATCGATGTCATCGGCAAGATCACTCCACTAGGGAGCAATGGTCACGAGTTCATTCTAGTCGCAGTCGACTACTTCACCAAGTGGGTAGAAGCCAGATCGTACAGGTACTGAATTCTAAGAAGGTGGCCGAGTTCATCAAAGAGAACATCATGTGCCGATACGGAGTGCCCAACGAGATCATATTCGACAATGGGACCCACTTCGAAGGAGATTGTGACTAGCTACTGACCGAATTCAGAATCACACGTCACAAGTCTTCTCCCTATAGACCACAAACCAATGGTGCAGTAGAGGCAGCAAACAAGACTCTCGCCATGATAATCAGGAAGATGACCACCAGAGGTCGGGACTGGCCCGAAAAGCTACATTTAGCCCTCTGGAGATACCGAACATTAGTAAGAACCGCCACAGGGGAGACTCCGTTTGCACTTACCTACGGAATGGAAGCAATGTTACCTGTAGAATTGGAAATTCCATCCCTCCGAGTCCTCTTGGAAAACGGGATCAATGAAGTCGAATGGCTACAGAGCCGCCATGACGAACTTGCTCTACTCGACGAGCGCAGATTGAAAGCCATGGAATACACTCGAGCCTACTAGGGCAGAATGGCCCGAGCATTCGATAAGAAAGTCAAGATCCGAGACATCAGAGAAGGCGACTTGGTGCTAAAGGAAAAGCCTCCTACGCAGACCAATCCCCTCGGAAAGTGGGAGCCTACCTAGATAGGACCATTCGTGGTACAAAAAATCTTCTCCGGAGGAGCCATGAAGTTAGCAGATTTGGACGGGAACCCTTTCGTTAACCCCGTGAACGGAAGCAAGCTCCGCAGATACTTCGTTTGAGGAAGAGCACGAGTCAACTCTCCTTCCCCATACACCACCCCTCGCAAAATTAAAAGTGCTAAAAGAGTAATACCCAACCGGATACATTTCCGCTAATGATCCAGTAAAAACAGGTCGCACTTCTTTTGTCTTTGTTTTTCTCAAATTCACCTTAAGTGTCGAACTACGGTGACCTGAGCCCCTTAGTCTATTTGTAAAAGGGGAACGTAGGCAGCCATCATTGGTTCGGTCTCAAAACAAAAAAAAAATACAATAAGCATCAATTGCTTGTGTTTCAAAAACTCTTTTCAATTAACCTACAAATTCATTACGGTTAAAACAATCTTTGATGAGTTCAAGCACGGTCCAACTCTTGACTCGCTACACGCTAGCAAAACTACAATAAAACATTAATCAATTAATGTGTCTCGCAATGACATGGGTGGATACTGCGACAACAAGGTCAACCTAGTTTCCCGTACTTGGTCCTTCATCCTTCTTCCCCTTCCCTTTCCCACGGCGAGTGTTCTTCACCTTCACAAGGAATATTCCGTAGGCCTTCTACCTAGCTCGTGGACTCTTCCCGATGCCTCCGTCAAGCCCGTAGCCGTCAACGCAGCCCTTTCCCTAGCTCTGTCTCGAGCCGCCTCGCTTCGAGCCATCATGACCGTGCTTTGATTGGCCTCCCGACGCATTGGCCTCATGTCGCCCATGTCATTCCTAGTATGATTCTCGAGGGTTAGCCCCCGCTTCGGTCCTCCTCAAGGTCGAGTTGTCTGTGATCGCACCCAACAGCTCATTCCGTCTCCACAAGATAGACATCTCGTGTCTCCCCATACACTCTTCGTACCGGTTCGTAATCTTTGCGTCCGACGGAAAAATGCCCTCTATGGTGAAAGAGAACCCCGGGCAGAAAGGACGTGTATTGCCACCACCGCGTGAGCAAAGAATAGCGTCGAAGGATCTTCCATCGCCAGAGATCCCACCTCGAAGGTAGCAAAGATGAACTAAACTCCGTCGGTGGCACTCGCTCCACTGCGTACTATCGCAGTAACCAACGATGGAATATAGAAAGCCGTCTGGGATGCCCCGGCACTCTAACAACCAATAGACCCTCCCGAGCGGTCCGACAAGTCTCAGAATCTCCAAAAGGGGAACCCACCATCGCAAGTGATGCGTGCGGAGTCCGGCCATCCGTAGCTCCGGCTCGGCTCGATCGCCCCCTATCACCGGAGGACGTCGAGAAAAGGACCAAGCGTCACAAGACATTGGAGCCTCGGGCATCATCTCGCAACCTCTCTCTCAACCACATGGTAAGCATAGCGGGACTCCTCCCCACATGTACGGGCCGCTCGGCCGCCATCCGACCTATGCCCAGGAATGTCTTGCCCAAGACCAAAGGCACGATGTCTCCCCCATTTCGGCACTACCTCACCAGGTCCAGTACACTGTGATGGCACACACCCAGAGACGTGAATGTGAATAGAGTAGCAATCGCGCACAGAGCAAACGCGTCCCACGCAAAGACACTCCCCTCGGCAAAGAAGCAAATCTTTCTGGCAGCGGTCCGAAATGTCAACATAATCGGTGTTCAATATCGCATCCCGTATGCTTCTCCACCCGAGATACCAAGCGTAGACACTAGCTTCTCAACAGGGCCATGCCACTCAAAGATACGGAAGAACTAGGCGTTCTGCCTCATGTCCTCCTGCAATGGCCCGGAAATCTTCGAACGTAGGAGTGATTTCGTTGTACGAAAAGTTGTACACATTCCTCCGTACGTCCCAGAAACGAGCCGCTGCTCTCAAAAGATCCCAATCTGGCATGAGCTCCTTCAAAGCCCAAACAAATTTCATCCCGTAACAACCTTTGAAAAACCCTTTGTTCTGCCTCGTGTGGTTCCGTACCCACGACTGAAAATTTTCCAAGTATCGCTCTTGCATCCAAGACGATAGCTTAGGAAAGGGAGCCATGAAAGAAAGTGAAGGAAACCTTAGGAATTTGAAAGAAATTCACCAACCGATCAAAGCAAAGGTGCAGCTTACGAATTGCAAAGCCGAAACCGCAATTTAAAAGACTCGAATTTCATTCTCGCCTGGCGGACTCTCTCTCGCAGCTTGACTTGGTCAACTCGCAGCCCGGCTACTCTTAAAGTGGAAACAATTCCAAACAAAACCCTGTTCATGCCTTTATGAATCTGCGTGCTACCCCTGGTTTCAATTAACCAATGCCAACACATCTTCTGCCCCGGGCTCGTGCAACAGTGCAAATAATTAAATATCAGTGCATATAGGCATAAATTTTGACCCGTTCAATTTTTTATGCATATTTCATTTTATTTATTTTTGATCAACCTACTTGCTTATTTGCTGAGAATAAAAAGAAGGTAATCACTAAATAAATGTGCGAAGTACAGGTTCCGCCTCAAGGGCGCCTTTTCAAATACAATTCAAGTCAAATTATTCCGGACAATACCTAATTTTTATCTAAAAAGCAATAAAGAAGGACTACTCCGAGTCCTGCTCGTTATCCGAGCACTCGACGTACTTCTCGCCGCTCTTAGGATCCGCGAGAACAAGAAATCCCCGAATTCCTCCAAGCGGGAATACGCGAAAGGCCTCCTCTGCGCCTGTGAACTCGAAGACTCTCCCCTCTCGTGCCCCGAGTGCGAAGGAGGATGAACTCCAAACCCCGCCGTTCCGCCCGCGAACTGGCCAAATCCCTGCGCAAAGTCCTCTCCACCAGCCGTGGGAGCAGACGAACCTCTCGGCCTAGACGGCCTCCGCTCACGAACATCCACGCTCCTCCGGGAACTGCACCTCAGGAACTCCACGAGCCTCCTAGCGTAGTTGGCCCACCCGTCCAACTGTCTCACCGCCTCATTGTACGTACGGCCAGACACCTGTGAATCAGGAAAGTCATCAGAAGACAAGCAAAAAGTACAGATGCAACATTTGCAGAATGCTACTATCAAATGCAGAAAATCAAAAATGCTCACCGAAGCATGGGGTCAACCCTATACCTAGATCTTGGCTCCTCCGGGATCGGGATCACCAGCCGCCTGCGCGAACCGTCCAGCCCCTCGTACGCCAACCTAGCGCGTGGGAGCGGGAGATCTCGGGGATGTCCAGGGCCCTCGCCCTCCCTGTGCTGCACCTGCGGTCTCCTCAGCCTCATCCTCAAGAAAGTGTCATAGTCGGCTCCCGCTATGACATACTCGGTATAGAACACACCCTGTCTATACCTCTCCAACTCCTCCATCGACATCGACGAAGGATGCTGCATGTGCATAGGAGGATCCACCGGTACCATCGGAAAAGACCCCGGGCCATGCTGACGGGTCACCCTCTCCCCCAGATACATCACATCGCAGTGAAGTCCCACCAGTAGCTTCCGCTGCCGAGTAACCTCACTAGCAACCTGAACCGCGCCAGCGTGAATCCGACTCCACCAGGTCAGCTGGATCCGCTCGGAGAACTCCCGGCTCAGGGCCTGAGACGCCTCCTCGTACGACAGTCGAGTGCCCTCTCTCGACGACACCGCTTTCCTCGCCTTCTTCTTCCAAGTCAGCATGGCAGGGTACAAGGACCGGTACACCTCCTTAATCTCCCACCGCTGCGGGCTGAACACCTCATAGCACCAGGCCTGCCAAGCAAATGGAAAGTCATGTCAGCTACAAAGCAGATACATATGAGTACAAAAATGAGAGAAGAAAGAGAAAAAGACATGAACTTACATCCAAAGCATATGAGAAACAGCTCAAGGAGTTCTCCTCTCCCCGCGAGAACCCGTCTAAGGAATGGTAGAGCTCGGCCAGTCCAGCCTTCCCCCATGCATACCCCCTCACGGCATCCAGATCTGTCAGCGACCCGAGCAGAGGGAAGTGACAGGACGTGTTAGAAGTCGGGAACAGGGTCGCTGACAATGCGAACCATATGAACCCTCGAGCCAGACGCTTAGCGGTCATCCTAGGGGACCCCTCCCCATAATCAGCAATGCCCGTCTGCAGATGCCTCTCCATCGGCTTGTACCGGATACCTAAGCCCCTGGCATCGGTAATATCGAAACCCAGCAGCTCATACAACTGCTTCGGGGTATAACCATCCACCCACACCATCGCGTTGCCCCAGGTCGGCAACCCAGTGATAGCAGCAAAGTCAGTGGGAGTCACCGTCGCCTCCCCCATCTGAAATGAAAAGTGTGGGTCGTATCCCACCAGTACTCGCTCAGAGCTACGTACATGGACCTCGCCCTCTGCATCACAGCCACCGCGGCTACCGCGCTGATAAATCCAGCCAATCCGGAGTCGACCACAAGCTGCCGTGGACTCCTCTCTCCGTCTCGAGCCTCGTCCGGGAATATCTCCCACAGAGCTCTCACTGCCTCAAAGGCTCCCCGACTCTTCTGAGTGTGAACATCAACTGTCCCTCGCCCCTGCAGGTGAACACGGCAAAAATACGTTAAGTACAGAAGCGACATCAACGGAGTGCACGAACGCATGTCAAAGTGATGCAATGCAGATACAGTTCTCACTCCTTTCCTAAAATATTTCCATCCCGGTTGGAGTATTGACGGTCCAAGATTTCCAAGCATTTCAAAAACTCCGTCGAATCCGGAACTTTCAAAGCATTTCGAAAACTCCGTCGAATCTGGAACTTTCAAAACCCTTCGAAAACTCCGTCGAATTCGGAACTTTCAAAGCACTTCAAAAACTCCGTCGAATCCGGAACTTTCAAAACATCTTCGAAAACTCCGTCGAATTCGGAACTTTCAAATCCTTTTGAACATTTTCGAAAATTTACTCCGTCCCGATTTAAACATGCTTTAAATTTGGAAAACACATCTAGACATGGAATTTTGCAACTAAAATTTTTATGTCATCTACCCATGGGGTCAATTGAACTACACTCTAGTCAATTTCGACAAAAGTTCATAGCAAAGTCAAAAGCCCCAATTCAAGCACCAAAATCCCTAGCTCATTCCTAGTCAAATTTCTACTATTTAAAGAATGCACATTCTTAAAATTAATGGAATTTGAAGGAAGTTTACTTGTCTCTCGATCCCTCCTTTGGATTTGTGGTTCTCCCTAGCCGGGTAGAACTCCGCCAGATTCAATGGAAGAGTTGTGGTTCGAATGGTCCGAACCAACCGCGTTCTTTCGTCATCGGTCCTTCCATGACGAGCCACGGGTTCCAAATCACCCTCCATGTTGATTTTCCTTCACAAATTTGAGCAAACCTCACAATTTGGGATGAATTCTCTCCTCTCCTTTCTCTCTTTTTCGCCTGGAAAAATGAAAGAAAATGGCCAAATTTACTTCCTCGGCCTCGGCTGGAATGAACTGGCCAACTTCAATCAAGTCCGGGACTCTTTTGCCGAGAAAGAGTCCTTGCCAATTCAGCCCCTCAACTTCTCGCAGTTCCAATTTTACCCCTTTTGGCCCCCAAAAGTGTAAAATTTCCTCAAAGTTAGACATTTCTAATACCCCTCCCCCGAGGTCAAGCCCAGTTAGTTTTCACTAACGCTCGTCTCCAGATGTTAAATTCCCAGTTAGTCTTCACTAACGTTCGTCTCCAGACGTTAAATTCCCAGTTAGTTTTCACTAACGCTCGTCTCCAGACGTTAAATTCCCAGCTAGTTTTCACTAACGCTCGTCTCCAGACGTTAAATTCCCAGCTAGTTTTCACTAACGCTCGTCTCCAGACGTTAAATTCCCAGTTAGTTTTCACTAACGCTCGTCTCCAGACGTTAAATTCCCAGTTAGTTTTCACTAACGCTCGTCTCCAGACGTTAAATTCCCAGTTAGTTTTCACTAACGCTCATCTCCAGATGTTAAATTCCCAGTTAGTTTTCACTAATGCTCGTCTCCAGACGTTAAATTCCCAGTTAGTTTTCACTAACGCCCGTCTCCGGACGTTAAAATTTCAATCCCCAGTTGACGTTTCACATTCAAATGCTCAATACCGTCTCCGGACATTCCAGTTACAATTCTGTCTCCCAACGTCAAAATTTCTATTGGTTTTCACCAACATTCACTTCCCCAGCCGCCAGTCATAAGCCCGATCATCCCACCTCAGCGGCCATCAAGGTAAGCCCGCACAACAATCCCTCTTCGGCCATTACCGTAAGCCCGAACGCTGATCCCCAGCAGAATTCTAAAGAAGAAACGTCAATCCTTTCGAGTTGTTAATAACGCCAGTTTAACACAACCGTTCCCATCATTGTCACCCTATCCTCAGCAGGATAAACCTGGCCATGTCCGTAAGCCCAGCGCCCAAGGCACAATGCCTCCGTCTCAGGATAAACGTATCCTAGTTCACTCCGGTTTGAGGCGCCACACGCCCTCGTATGTTTCAGCAACTCCGGTTTGAGGCGCCACATGCCCTCGTATGATCCAGCAACTTCGATTTGAGGTGCCACACGCCCTCGTATGATTCAGCAACTCCGGTTTGAGGCACCACACGCCCTCGTATGATTCAGCAACTCCGGTTTGAGGCGCCACATGCCCTCGTATGATCTAGCGACTCCGGTTTGAGGCGCCACACGCCCTCGTATGTTTCAGCAATTCCGGTTTGAGGCGCCACACGCCCTCGTATGTTTAGCAGCTTCGGTCTGAGGCACCACACGCCCTCGAAGGTTTCAGAAGTCCCAGGTTCATACGCCTCACAATAGTCTCCATTCAGGTACAGGTACCTTGCAATGGTCCCATTCAGTTTTAGACGCCTCCCAACAATCTTGCTCAGGTCAAGGTCCCCACACGCGGCCCTTGCACCTACGAACTACGACCGGCTTGATTCCTGCTCGGGATACGTAGGAATCCTTTCGCTAAGGGTCCACCCAGCTGACCGCCCAGGTCTTTCAAAGTAAGGCATCCAGATTTGGATCCTTATCTTTTTTCAATGACCCAACTTCCTTCGGAAGAGATGTCGCTGAGGGGCTAACTGTAAGTACCCAAATCCGGATCGTCAAAATCCGTTAGAAGTTAACCGGAATCCGTTAACTGGCCCGCTTCAAGTTAACCGGAACCCGTTAAGCTCCCCGTTGTCGAGCCAACTGTGATGTACCCGATTTTTTTTTGAAAATCAAAACGGAGTCGCCACGCCATTTTTGTTTTAAGGGCCAAAACTTTGAAAAAAGCCCGGAATCAAGAGATTCGAGTTCGGAGGTCACGTTACGCGCCGGGAAGGACGTTAGTGTGCACCCGGAACGCCTCGTAAAAACGAGTCTTCCAAACATTCAAAATCCTTTGTTGTGTGTGTGTGTGTGTGTGTGTGTGTTTTGACCAAAATAATTTGAAACTGGGAAAAGTGAAAATTGGGATCTCTTTTTAAGACTTTAAACTAATCCCATGATTTTTTGGAGAATTTTTGGGTTGAGTCTTGGCACTCAAAAGATTTTTGGATTTGAAAAGCAATTCTGCCAGAATGAAAGAAGGCAGTTGACCCTTGACTTTGAAATGGACTTAAAGGCTTCAAAACCTCAGAATCTGGGGAAAGTCCGAGAATGAAAGTTGCTTAAAACACCCTAAATAGGGTTTCTGCAAAGAAACTTTCCATTTTAGAAGTAATTTGAGGGGTCAAAACCTTCTGGAAACCTCAGATGTGAAATCTGGATTTCCAGAAGCTGATGAACTGGCCTCTAAAAGAAAAATTGAAAAAAGGAGTTTTACTTACTAAAAAAATAAAATAAAAATATGTCTGGAAAGATCTGGATGTTGGCTACAAAAAGTGTTTTGTAGTCAACACCCAATTCCAAGTTTTACTGGGTCCAAAAAATAAGAAAATGGACTGAGGTCTCAGAACAATGCTACTGGACAGCAAGATGTTCTTGAGGGAAAATGTGATTTCTGGGGGATTTGCATCTATGTTCACCCCATTTTCATCCCTAGACTTGATACCACTACTTTTTATTGAGTGGTTATCATATTCAAGTCATCCTTGGGGAATTTATGGGGTTTAAACATATCCTTTGCAAAGGGAAAGGGGATATTTTGTAGAAATGAAATTAAAGAGAAAAAATCAATTTAGAGATTTAAAATATAGACCATTTGAGATGGTCATTCATGAAGATGAACTTCAAGATGACCATCTTGGGTCAAAACTCAAGTTAAACTAAACATCAAGTAGATCCAAGTAAGAAGAACAAGATGAACAAGAAGTCAAAAGTGAATTTTAGGGTTTTGAGAAGGAGGGCTTTACCAATGGTGACACCCTATCTTCCTAGGCTTGGAATTTGACTTGAGGAGTATCAAGATTTGGTGTTTGGCTTGAGGAGTATCAAGGTTTGATGTTTGGATTTGTGTTTGGAGTGAGATTGGGAAAGATTCAAGAGAAAATGGTGGCAATCAAGGGATTCCCACTGTTTTCTCTCTATATTTCGCCAGAACTTCGTTGCTATGATCAAATTGTCTTGTGTAAACTGAGAGAGGAGGGTTTAATTTATAGGACACTGGAAATGTCATACATGTCCGCGCGGAGGGTTCCCGTAGGCGTGCACTGTTCATCTCAAGGCTGCAGGCTTTGGACAGGAGGAATAAAATTCAAAATTCCAGCAGAAATTGTTTTTCAACTTGCTGTTTCGGGATTTTCTTAATTCTTTTGCTTTTTTGGATTCCTTTTTTGGTTTAACTTTAAATAGCAAACCCTAACCTACCCTTGCTTGGTTAGAAAGGTTAGAGATTGTTAGAAATGTTAGAAATGTTAAAACTTTCGTTAACTTTCTAACGAAAAAGCTACCAACTCAAATTGGAGCACTTACAAAGAGCCCTCGGCGACGGTGCTTTCGAAGGAAGCGGGGTCGTCGATAAGAGTAAGGCTCCATATTTGATAGGATGATCAAGTGATCGAGTGGCTGAACCTATTCAATAGGCTACCTACGTATCCCGAATGGGAATCAAGCCGGTCGTAGTTCGGGTCTTTGACCCTGGGAATGATTGTTTTTAAGGTATCAACCTGGAGATGATGGCGTTTTAGGCGCCTCGGACCTTTGAAGATGATGGCGTTTTAGGTGTCTCGAACCTTGATGGTGGGGATAGATGGTCCTCTGGTGGACTTTGCTTGAAAGGATCGGTCTTACGTCTGCTGCCGAAGGAAAGGATGACCATTTTGGTCGAGTGGCTGGACCTAATGATAGGCTACCTACGTATCCCGAGTGGGAATCAAGCCGGCCGTAGTTCGAAATTTACTCGAGATTTCGTTGGCTTTGCTGGGGAAAATCAGACGTATTCGTTGGGGAAATCGGTCTTACGTTTTACTGCCGGGGATGATTTTGATGAAAGATACGGGATTCCGTTATCTTTCTCGGGGAGATCGGTCTTACGTTTTACTGCCGGGGACGATTTTGATGAAAGAAACGGGATTCCGTTATCTTTCTCGGGGCACTCGGTCTTACGTTTAACTGCCGGGAATTTCTTGTGAGAGGGTATGAACCCAAATGGGGACTTAGTTCAGGAGTATGAACCTAAGTTGAGATTTGGTTCAGGAGTATGAACCTAAATGGGGACTTAGTTCAGGAGTATGAACCTAAGTTGAGGTCTTGTTCAGGAGTATGAACCTAAATGGAGACTTAGTTCAGGAGTATGAACCTAAGTTGAGATTTGGTTCAGGAGTATGAACCTAAATGGGAACTTAGTTCAGGAGTATGAACCTAAGTTGAGGTTTTGTTCAGGAGTATGAACCTAAATGGGAACTTAGTTCAGGAGTATGATCCTAAGTCGAGGTTCGGTTCAGGAGTATGAACCTAATGGAGACTTAGTTCAGGAGTATGAACCTAAGTTGAGATTTGGTTCAGGAGTATGAACCTAAATGGGAACTTAGTTCAGGAGTATGAACCTAAGTTGAGGTTCGGTTCAGGAGTATGAACCTAAATGGAGACTTAGTTCAGGAGTATGAACCTAAATGGGAACTTAGTTCAGGAGTATGAACCTAAATGGGAACTTAGTTCAGGAGTATGAACCTAAGTTGAGGTTCGGTACCTGATGGAGGCTATTTGAAGGTGTTCTTGCTGGGGAAGACTCGGGCTTACGAGAATCATCGGGAAGAAAGGTGATCAATGTCGGTCAAGTGGATGGACCAAGGATTGATCGTATCTGGGGTCACCCGAGGATTGACTATTTTAGGGAAGTCAGTCCTAGAGATTGATCAGATTTGGGAGTCACCCGAGGGATTGACTATTTTAGGGAAGTCGCCCTATGATCTGACTATTTTTGGGAAGTCGCCCTATGGTTTGACTATTTTTGGGAAGTCACCCTATGGTTTGACTATTTTGGGAAGTCGCCTGTGGTTTGACTATTTTTGGGAAGTCGCCCTACGGTTTGACTATTTTTGGGAAGTCGCCCATGGTTTGTTTTGGGGAAGTCGCCCATGGTTTGACTATTTTTGGGAAGTCGCCCTGGTTTGACTATTTTTGGGAAGTCGCCCTAGTGGTTTGACTGCTATTTTGGGAAGTCGCCCTACGGTTTGACTATTTTTGGGAAGTCGCCCTACGGTTTGACTATTTTTGGGAACTCACCCTATGGTTTGACTATTTTTGGGAAGTCGCCCTATGGTTTGACTATTTTGGGAAGTCGCCTACGGTTTGACTATTTTTGGGAAGTCACCCTATGATCTCGACTATTTTTGGGAAGTCACCCTACGATTCGACTATTTTTGGGAAGTCACCCTATGGTTTGACTATTTTGGGGAAGTCGCCCTAAGATCTGACTATTTTTGGGAAGTCACCCTAAGATCTGACTATTTTTGGGAAGTCACCCTATGGTTTGACTATTTTTGGGAAGTCGCCCTGTAATCTGACTGTTTTTGGGAAGTCACCCTATGGTTTGACTATTTTGGGGAAGTCGCCCTATGGTTTGACTATTTTTGGGAAGTCGCCCTATGATGGACTATTTTTGGGAAGTCACCCTATGGTTTGACTATTTTTGGGAAGTCGCCCTATGGTTTGACTATTTTTGGGAAGTCACCCTATGGTTTGACTATTTTGGGGAAGTCGCCCTAAGATTTGATGATAATGTTCTTTTAGAAAAGTAGTTGACTAAGATATGCTTTCATACCTGTGCTGTGCTTACCTGTAGCTGCCGAAAGGACTGAGGCTACGGCTGATGTTGATGAAGAGTTGTTGGGTTGCCGTTCGTGGGACGGTTTCTGCTGACGATTTGCTGTGTTTGGAGGCATTTTGACCTGAAGGAGGAATTTGGTTGAGCCCGCATCTTGCCGGTGATCGTTAACCTTGTAGAGAAGTTGTTGAACTTGTCTTCACATTGGGACTTCTTGCTTTTGAGAACTTGGTGTCTCGACCGCATTATATTTGAGAACTTGGCGTCCCCGACCGATTCGTATTTGAGAACTCGGCGTCCCCGATCGATTTGCATTACCGAGAATTTGGCGTCCTTGACCGATTTGTATTGGAGAACTTGGCGTCCCTGACCGATTTGTATTGGAGAGCTTGGCGTCCCTGACCGATTTGTATTGGAGAGCTTGGCGTCTCTGACCGATTTGTATTTGAGAACTTGGCGTCTCTGACCGATTTGTTAGACACTGGAGGTGGTCTTCGTTGGGGGTTGTTTTCATCCATTTGTGGACATTGGGAGTCGTCTTTAGCAAGTTGCAGACGCCGGAGTTTGTCTTTGCCAAACTGTAGATGCTGGAGGCCGTCTTCATCCGTTTGTGGACATTGGAGGTCGACTTTGGTGAAGATCATCCTTGCCGAAAAAGGGGGATTTGATTTCACGTTTGAATTCCTGCATTCGTTAGTGAAGAGGAAGATGCATATATGACATTTATGATGACAGATGCATGCATAGAGCCTAAAATGATTGTGAGAGTATCACTGCATATGTTTGCGAGATGATGCATTTACTTGCTTTCGAAGATGCACCTAGCCTAAGCTTTTGACAGGGAAATTATGATTTATGATCTTCAATTCACTTAGGATTTTTCCTATTGATTCAAGTTTTCAGGCATGCTACATGAGCCCTCGGGAGATTTTTGTGGGGATGCATGGTTATGTATGTGTCCGGAGACTGCTTGGAACAGATTTTGAGCATGTGGGGGATGAGAACCCTTGATCGCGATTTAAACAAAGCGGTTGTTGGTGAGGTTTTGTCACGGTATCACATGGACCTCAATTTTGATGAGATTGATTCGGATCCTGGTCTTGATTGGAATTTTCTCTCTCAATCTTGGTCATTTGAAGCCGATGCCGACAGTGCTCTAGTGGCACGTTGATATGAGTGAAGCTTCTTTCATTTGGGTGAGCCGTGACCTCGGCCGAAACCTTATCCGGAGAATGATTTGATGGAATTGCTAATGCCGGAGAAACCCCGATCTTGAATTCCGATGCTACGGGAGGCCGCCGTGTACCAAGTTCAAGCCGAAATTCTTTCTTGATAAAATTCGGGTCCAAAAGACCGTCTTGACAAAGCCCCGGATCCCGAGTAGGCAAAGTCCAGATTTTGAAGAAGCGATTTGGCGAGTCTATCTCGTGGTGAAGAACCCAACGTGGACCCAAAGATGACTATATAAGCCCCATCTTGAAGAGTCAAGCACATGAGAACCCGGGAGAACCGCTTAGCAAGCCCCAAAGATGAAGAAATTCAGAGTAGTCTTACGGAGGGGGAACCCATCTTTTTCGGACCTTAGTCAACCGCCATCGGACAAGACTCGAAATGTTTACGTGCGGGGGCATATCTTTTGAAAGATGGGAATGTCTCCCGAATTTGTGTATGACACTCTCGCTTTTGGTTTGACTCTTTTGAGAGAGTATAAGCATCACAAGGTGTGGAAAAGTGTATGGAAGCCCCCGCATGCACGTAAAGACAAGTGTTTGGCTCTATTTCCCTATGATGGAGAGAGAGAAGACTTGTCGAGACACTTGAAAACTTGTCTTATTCATGATGATCACAAGGCCGCTTAAAACCCTTTGTTAATGTTCGGGTTATTCAATCCCTAAATCTGATATGAACAAATATTTTGATTAATCACAAGGAGAAAACCAACCGATATCGAAAATCAAGCTTGGAAGGGCGGAAAGTGTATAGGGACGATCCTTGATGAGACCGGATTTTTTTTTTTTTTTTTTTTTTTTTTTTGAGATTTGTTTGTGATTTCGACCGGACCATTTGGGTTGCCTACGTTCCTCCATTATGAAGAGCTCGTGTCGCCGTAGTTCGGGCCTATCCCGAATGAAAAGAGAATGAATGTTGAAATTCGAGGGTCCGAGGACCTTTGGGGATTTTGAGGATTTGGAGGATTGAATAACATATCCCCTTAGAGTGTCCATGAAAGACACGGATGCGAAGCCCCAGCTGGGACATCCACGGCAAGTGTTTGTGAGGAGAAATGAAATATGCTCACATGAAGGGAAGGGTTGAATTTGCACAATCTTTGATTGGTAATTTTGAACCAAAATGGATTAGATTCCAATTTAAGCAAGCAATGAAGCATTAATTTGATCCCGACATCGAGGATATTAGAATGAAACCGCTATCCGGTAGGGACCGTAGTTGGGTTTCCGAGCTTCGATCGGCTATCGGGTGATTTGGGAGATTATGACCTCTTGAGATGAGAGGTCGGCTAGGCCTTTTACCGACCGAACCTCTAAAGATGAGAGGTTGGCTCGCGGATGTGTTTGGGAAATCTATGGCGAGGAAGATTGATTGCCTCCAAGAATGAGAGGTCGATTTTGACTTGGCCAAGGGCAAGGGTAATGGTGATGGGAGTATCCTCTAAAATTGAGAGGATGGCTTGGGATTGGTTTAAGGTAATGATAAGAGGAAGTCCGAGCTACCGACAACTTTTTGTGATCTTGCGAGAATTCAGCTCCTTTTGATCATTGGAGAGCTTCTTGAGATGTCGGGACTTTTGAGTTCTTCTTCTTTTTTTTTTTTTTTTTGGAAGGCTTCCCGAGGAGCTTGGAATTATATCCGAGATTGTGAGGATTTTAAAATCCTTCTTTTTTTTTTTGTTTTTTTTTTTTTGTTTTTTTTTTTGTTTTTTTTTTGTTTTTTTTTTGTTTTTTTTTTTTTTTTTTGACTTGGAAAGCTTCCTGAGGAGTTGAGGATTATCTTTGTCCTTCCTTCATGGCTTGAGATAATTTGCGCATCGCCGATTCTCGAAGCTAACTTCTCGGGCTCGCTTGGACTTTCTCTCAGTATGGAGCAAAAATGATGGCTAAACCGGGTTTCAAAACACGCCGATCTTGAAATGAGAGGGTAGTGTTTAGTAAGGGTGAAGTAATGGCTTTCCTATGGGTGAAAGGTTTCAACCGCAATCCCTACCGGATGACCTAAACGAGATTAAGTTTTCATTGCTTGCTTAAGCTTTATATGAGAAAAGATCCATGCAAATTCATCGAGCAACGAGATGATGATGATGAAAGGGATGTGAGCATATGAGATGCAAGATGGGGAGCTGGTAAGCCCCAATTTGGGAAGGATATCAATTGATTTTCTCACTCCGATTAGTTTAAATATTAATCATTTTCGAAGAATTAGTGGTTGAGCAAAGACAAGTGATCATTTTGGATAAAACCATTTCAATTAAGTGTAACGTGGGTGCGCAAGTGATGTCTCGAGTCTAGCAAGAAAAGAAAAAGACTTATATTAAAAATTAGACACTTAACCACTATGTCCAAAATGGACTACAACGACAAATGTCCAGGAAGGACTTAGGTGAAAGAAAAGTACTAGAACCTACGAAGGTTGACTCAAAAGACTATTTTAAAGATAGGTAGCCCCCGCCTAGCCGCTCTTTGCCGTTGAACCATGCATCTATTCTTCGACGCCGGAGACGGAGCTATTGCAGACCTTTCCATCAGATTTCCTTGGCAACTTTTTGCTCAATCCAACCATCTTCATTGCCTCGCGATGATCGGTTCATTGACCTTGCAAAGGGACGAATCAAACTCCATTGTGCCCACAAGGCTTGAACCACCAAACTCGATCATGTTGACACTCATGTTGTTAGGGAGCGGGTTATTGATAGTATTAGGTCCTTCAGCATCTCTAACCTCCCTTGCTCAATCAACCCTTGGATGGCCTTTTCAGGGGGACGCAATCATCCGTCAGTGCCCATGGTACCGATGAAAGGCACAATGCTTGGAGGTATCCAAAGGAGCGTTGGGGTTTCTAGGCCGATAATTTTCCAAAGGCCGGAGCAAACCTTCTCTCACCAAACCTTCAAGATATCACTCAAAGGCATCCCAAAGTTTCTCAAGTCTTGGAGCCGGATCCGGATGCATCAGCTTCTGGGAACAAAGGAAGTGGCATTGTTACAGCCCCGTCCCGCGTAGCCGATCGCCTTTTGCCTTTAGCGAAAGTGAGAGTAGTTTTGGAGGGAGGAGCCCGATATCCGTAGGCAGTGCAGCAGCCGCCGATTGTAAGCCTTTTCAAACTTAGCCCCGAATTAACCATTGCACGCAAGTCGCCGTAGGGGAAGTGGCCGAGGGAAGCTCTCAAATGCGGCTTCAAGCATGACCGAAAGATGTCTAATCGCTCCTCGTCGAGGGAGGAATGGCCATTTCACCGAGCTTTAAGTTCCATCTCTTATAGAAATCCCCAATATTCTCATTAGTGGCGCCGCATCGTTGTTTGCAGTGTCAACTCGTTTGTCTCCCACTCCAAGTTGGCTTTATACTTATCTCGTGAAAGTACCGGTAATTTGTTCCCAAGTAGCCCTAGCTTCAGCCGCAATCGGAAAAACCATTTCAAAGCCCCCGACTTCAAAGAGAGACTAAAGTAATCGGCCAACCGCCGGTTTGTGCATCCCTTAGCCTTCATTGCCAAAGTATAGGTGTCCAAGTGAGTTTTAGGGCATGCACTCCCGTCAAACAATTCCAGAGTGGGCATCACAAACTTGTGAGGCAGGGGGACAATCGAGTCGGGATCCGTAGGCCGAAGAGCAAGTGTTCTTTTTGGCGGTCAATTCAGCACCGTGCTTTCATTTCCTTGTGTTGCTCCATAAACCAAGCCAATTGGGGATCCAAAGGCGGAGCGGGAATTCCCGAGCCGATATTTGAGCTAGGAAGAGGACTAGCTGTTGGTGGTGCATTGGTGGAAGGAATACCATATCCCGGAGCATGGGTGAAAACCCGTCCTTGGCCCAAATTACCCCGGGGAGTGTAGGTAGGAGCTGGGCAAAAGGATAGAACCCATGACTTGCCGTTGGCTTCCAATCGGCAGAGAAGATGGAGGCAGATTCGAGGTAGCCATATGGCTTGGATTTTCTGGAGTGAGGCCCATAAGTAGGCTTAAGTGCGGGCTGCCGTCCCCGGTTGTTGAATTGCATGGCCGGTTGTGGCGAGGATGCATAACCGAGAGGATACTGTGGTCCCGGTGATTCGGATGAAACCGGGATGAAGGCTTGATAACCCATAGAAGTCTCGAGTGAATGGATTTGTGAAAGCCGTGAGGAGCAACCGAACCAAGTACCATTCTCGAGGAGGGGCTCAGATCGTGGCCCGTAACCGCATTGTGGCGGCATTCCAAATTGTGGCCGTTGATGTGAAGGTCCTGGATTGATCGGTTCCGAACCGAGGTGGGATTCCCACCGCCGTGGCATTCCGAGGTATCCCCAACCATGAGAGGACATTCCGTACCGACTTTGCCCCCACCGAGGAGCCGTGAACCGATTCGTCCCATCAGCCGCATGGATCCAGTGGTCCGACCTGCAGATCGAGGAACATGTGTTCCGGTAGCACCGAAGGAGGTTGGTGGTGGCATCCCTGGAGTAATCGGGACGACCGAGATTGGGATTGGGGTCATCCTCTTCTTCCACAAAGTGAAGGTGCCATCGGGATTGAGGCCGGCGGCCAAACCATGGCTCTTAATAGCCTCGATAAGGCTATTCACCTGTGCTTCCCGTCGCATTCTCATCTCGTTCTCGCTAACCGATTCCATTGCCGTTCGTCCGAGGAGTCCCGGGAGGCGGAGTGACGTTGTCCCCTCGTTACCCGATGCAGACATTCTCAAACCCGGAGTTGAAACAAACGGCGAAGCCGATGAGGCACTTGACTCTTCCCAACCGATTAAACGGTGACCCTAAGTGCCCGAAACCAAGCTTTACGCGGAGTCATGGGGGAAAGACACGAGGGTTCAGATGGCGGGAATTGAAGGAGGGTAGGTGTTTGGGCTCTTAGGCTCATGCAACATGCAGTTATTTGTTCATGTTTACTTAAAACACGTTTTATTAACCTAATCGGTTGGAAAAGATTGCTCTTCTTTTTTTTTTCGAACTACTCTGATTCCTGGATCAGTGGGCCCCGTCACTACGTCTATAAGCCCCTCGTATTCCACCTGTATTTCGACCTCCCAGGGTGGACAGCCCCGGGCGAGGGTCCTATAGGGCAAGCGGGTCCCACCGACCGAAAGAAAAACGATCCTAGAAGTCTGGCTGGTAATCGAGTCTTAACGAGCATTCGATGTAAATTACGGACAAAGCTGACGTCAAAGTCAAGATCGTGTCCGAGAGCTCGACAAAAAAGGTCGGCATGATTTGGACTGATAAATGTCCGCAATTGATCTTGACTTGTCGTCAGTTAAGCCGTAATTAGGCATGGAATATTCATTAATCCTTGATGACTCAGTGTCAATGCTGGGAGTCAGTGTATAATTTGTGCCAGTCAGAGCCGAAGTCAAGGCGCCGGTCAATATCTTGGTCAAAGTCTGCGGCGGAAAACCGGCAGAACTTCGACTGATTAGGGTCCCCGAAAGATATTGAGTCGGTATGCCGACAAAGGCTTGAAAGGAAAGGTCTATACACGGACAGGGCATGACACTGCACTGCACTAAAAACCAACCGGGTCTCGGACAAAGTGTGTCACGGACAAGTGCATGGTCGACACGAGGCTCCATGGGATGTTTGGGTAGTCCTGTGCTCATCCGAGAGGCGTAATAAGACCAAACGGACCGCGACAAGGATTTCCCCGGGTTAAGGACGTAGTGTGCAGTGTACGGTCACGTGCGCGTAGTGTGCAAGCGGTCTATCTTCTTTTCGAGTAAAATAGGAATTTTTATGTGTCTTAAAAGGCATGATGCATGATTTTTTTTTTTGAATTTTTTCTTTTTTTTTTGAATTTTTTTTTTTGAAATGAAATGAGCACATAAGCACATAAGCACAAAAATTCCAATAATTAGGGACTTTATTCCGACAGTCAAAATTTTGACTTTTCCGAGGCGGCCAAAACAAACACGAAAACGTGCAAAAATCAACACACACAAAGCAAAGGATTTTCAAATGTTGAGACGGAAGCTTGACCCTCAAAAAACTTTTTTCTTTTTTTTTTTGAAAACAATGATACCGGTACGTGGGATTGTTAAACCACAATTTATCCCCGACTCGTGTTAGGAGGCGATAACGGGAAGTTTAATGGTTTCCACCAATATACCAAATATCATTTTTTTTTTAGAAAAAGCTTATTAATCCCCAGCGGAGTCGCCACTGTGATGTACCCGATTTTTTTTTGAAAATCAAAACGGAGTCGCCACGCCATTTTTGTTTTAAGGGCCAAAACTTTGAAAAAAGCCCGGAATCAAGAGATTCGAGTTCGGAGGTCACGTTACGCGCCGGGAAGGACGTTAGTGTGCACCCGGAACGCCTCGTAAAAACGAGTCTTCCAAACATTCAAAATCCTTTGTTGTGTGTGTGTGTGTGTGTGTGTGTGTTTTGACCAAAATAATTTGAAACTGGGAAAAGTGAAAATTGGGATCTCTTTTTAAGACTTTAAACTGATCCCATGATTTTTTGGAGAATTTTTGGGTTGAGTCTTGGCACTCAAAAGATTTTTGGATTTGAAAAGCAATTCTGCCAGAATGAAAGAAGGCAGTTGACCCTTGACTTTTAAATGGACTTAAAGGCTTCAAAACCTCAGAATCTGGGGAAAGTCCGAGAATGAAAGTTGCTTAAAACACCCTAAATAGGGTTTCTGCAAAGAAACTTTCCATTTTAGAAGTAATTTGAGGGGTCAAAACCTTCTGGAAACCTCAGATGTGAAATCTGGATTTCCAGAAGCTGATGAACTGGCCTCTAAAAGAAAAATTGAAAAAAGGAGTTTTACTTACTAAAAAAAATAAAATAAAAATATGTCTGGAAATATCTGGATGTTGGCTACAAAAAGTGTTTTGTAGTCAACACCCAATTCCAAGTTTTACTGGGTCCAAAAAATAAGAAAATGGACTGAGGTCTCAGAACAATGCTACTGGACAGCAAGATGTTCTTGAGGGAAAATGTGATTTTTGGGGGATTTGCATCTATGTTCACCCCATTTTCATCCATAGACTTGATACCACTACTTTTTATTGAGTGGTTATCATATTCAAGTCATCCTTGGGGAATTTATGGGGTTTAAACATATCCTTTGCAAAGGGAAAGGGGATATTTTGTAGAAATGAAATTAAAGAGAAAAAATCAATTTAGAGATTTAAAATATAGACCATTTGAGATGGTCATTCATGAAGATGAACTTCAAGATGACCATCTTGGGTCAAAACTCAAGTTAAACTAAACATCAAGTAGATCCAAGTAAGAAGAACAAGATGAACAAGAAGTCAAAAGTGAATTTTAGGGTTTTGAGAAGGAGGGCTTTACCAATGGTGACACCCTATCTTCCTAGGCTTGGAATTTGACTTGAGGAGTATCAAGATTTGGTGTTTGGCTTGAGGAGTATCAAGGTTTGATGTTTGGATTTGTGTTTGGAGTGAGATTGGGAAAGATTCAAGAGAAAATGGTGGCAATCAAGGGATTCCCACTGTTTTCTCTCTATATTTCGCCAGAACTTCGTTGCTATGATCAAATTGTCTTGTGTAAACTGAGAGAGGAGGGTTTAATTTATAGGACACTGGAAATGTCATACATGTCCGCGCGGAGGGTTCCCGTAGGCGTGCACTGTTCATCTCAAGGCTGCAGGCTTTGGACAGGAGGAATAAAATTCAAAATTCCAGCAGAAATTGTTTTTCAACTTGCTGTTTCGGGATTTTCTTAATTCTTTTGCTTTTTGGATTCCTTTTTTGGTTTAACTTTAAATAGCAAACCCTAACCTACCCTTGCTTGGTTAGAAAGGTTAGAGATTGTTAGAAATGTTAGAAATGTTAAAACTTTCGTTAACTTTCTAACGAAAAAGCTACCAACTCAAATTGGAGCACTTACACCAACGAGACGTCTCGGGACTGCCCCGTGCATCCCGACGTCCAAGCGTACTTAACACACGTCATCGCACGTAAAAGTACGGCTTTCCCTGAAAAATGCACTTTCCGGCACTTTGCGGGGGCGTTTCGGACATTTTTCGGACTGTTATTTTCTCTGTTCTAAAAGACCCCGCCTAAGGGCGCCTAGGCCCCGCCTAGGCGCTAGGCCCCTCTCTAACGCCTAGTTCTAAGCCCCGCCTAGGTCCTGACTAATCCCGACTAATCCCGATTAGTCCCCGACTAGTCCCCGCCTAGGCGCTAGGCCCGGCTCCGCCGCCTAGCATCCGCCTAGCGCTTTTTAGAACCTTGGTTATTTTAAAAACGTACAAAACCGAGACCCGGGAACGAACTCCCATAAAACCTGGTGAGTCATGGGACACGTGGCATGCATGCCACAGCCCTCCCATCACCTTTCAATCAATTTCAGAGTGAAAAGACTAAAATACCCCTGGTATACAGTCTCAATCCGGCCAGACTCTTTTGCAGGCGTACCAGAATCCCCAGCAAGTCCTCCCATTTTCCAAAATACCACAAAATCCCCCCAAATTCAGGTTCAGTCCGGTCGGACTCATGCTGAAATTTCACCTATAAATAGAAGGGCTGTCAAAGCCATTTATAACAACAAAATTACTCTCCAAATTCACCATAGCCACGGCCTAAACTGGTTCTACCCCTTCCCGAGCCCGGTTTTACCTCATTTTGCGTGAAAACTTCATATTTTGATCAAATACGACCCCCACCACCTCGAAACACCATCCCAAATCACTTTCTGTATCCCGTATACACCCTCGAGCCAAAGGAGTCGACCCTAGCCATAGGTATAACTCCCCCTCTCTAATCTCTCGTTCCATCTCGGTTTACGAGCCAGTCGCTACAACCGTTTCGGACGAACATCGTTGAAATTTAGATGCCTCCGTCTAATGGGGTCCGATACGTTTTAGCCCCTAGATCCTCTTCTCTTCCCGTAAGAGAAGTAATCTCGGGTTAAAACGGCGTTCCGACCCCGTTCCGTTTACTTTTTATGTCATTTACAATTTCGGATCGATCGATCCGTCGATCGTCATTTAAATTTCTGTCATTTACAATTCCGAACTTTTTGATCCGTCGAACGTCATTTACATTTCATGCAACTTTACAACTCCGAGCCGTTTTGGCTCGTCGATCGTACTTTCCAATTCCGGATCGTTTGATTCCGTTGATACCGCACTTTAAATACTGTCATTTACAAAGTCCGATCCATTTGGATCGTGATAGTATTTACTTTTCAAAGTCCGAGTCGCATCCCGATTCGTTGTTTGCATGTCATTTAATACGTTTTTTCCCGTAAAAATCGTTAACAATGTAATGCCCGGTTCAAAACCGGAGTTCGACCTTCGAACTCTCTTTTAAAACGCGCGAGATGACGTTTGGCATCCAAACGCTCATCTTCAAACTTAAAAGCCGCGTTTTGACATTCAAAATCATTTAATACGTTTTTCCCGTAAAATCGTTAACAATGACACGCCCGGTTCAAAAACCGAAGTTCGACCTTCGAACTCTCTTTCAAAATGCGCGAAATGACGTTTGGCATCCAAACGCTCATCTTAAAACTCAAAATCCGACGTTTGATCAAACTCTCTTTTTTAAAAAGTCAACATTTGACACTTAAGATAAACAGTTAAAATCAGCATTCGCGCCACTTTTCCTAAAACTTCAAAACCGACGTTTGTCATTCAAACGCTCGCCTTTTCAAACAAAACCATCTAATCAATATTTGACATTCAAACCAAGATTAAGCTTGTCATTCAAGCCCCCATTTCAAAATGCAAACACACACACACACGCACACGTTTTTGAGAAAGGTAGAAAGACTTGTCATACGAGGCGTTTCGGGTGATCTCAATATACTCTTCCCGAAACGTAACGTGACCTCCGAACCTAACAATCTCTGGTACTAAAAAGCCTTTTACTCGTTTTTGCTACCAATAAAAATGATCCCCGTTTTTCAAAAAAGCCTTTTCCTAAGTTTTTGCTACCAATAAAAATGACACCTTTTCTCACCAATAGCCGTTTTTCAACGTTTGGGCTCAAAATACAAAAATCGCGTGGCGACTCCTCTTCCTTCCCAAAAATCGAGGTCTCAGACACCAACCCTCCGCGAAAGGCAACCGCGTTTCGCACCGCACGAAATCCCGGGTAATTTCAAGGGGGGACGAGGGAATCTGGGTGGGGTGCAAATGGGACGACTCGTGCTATATTGGACGACTTGTCTCTTATATACGGCGGTTACCTACCGCCGTATAAAGCGTCCTCAAATACACCAGTTATATACATACGGTATTTGTATTTCATTATTTACGGCGGTCCATAAGCCGTCGTATTTATACTCATTTATATACGGCGGTTATATTTCTGCCTTATATAGTATATACTGCTGGTTATCCGCCGTAAATACTATATACGGCGATGTTTTATACGGTGGACTATATACGGCGGTTTGTTCGCCGTAAATAACGTATACGGTGGGGCGCGTTTTATATACAGCGGTTGTAAATAGGCCTTTTTCTTGTAGTGTCAACTCTAAAACAATTCCACAGTTTTTGAGATGATTGTCAAACTCTTGGCTCAAATACTCACCACCACGATCGGATTGAAGTGCTTTAATTGTTTTGCTAAGTTGATTTTGTACTTCATTTTGAAATGTTCTAAACATCTCAAACGATTCACTCTTTGACTTCATTAGATAGACATAGCCATATATAGATAAGTCATCGGTGAATGTAATGAAATACCGAAATCCTCCCCTAGCAATGTTTCTCATTGGTCCACATACATCGGTATGTATTAGGCCCAATAAGTCACTAGCCCTTTCACTACTCTTAGTGTAGGGTGGTTTGGTCATTTTGCCCAATAAACAAGATTCGCATATCTCATATGATTCATAATCATGTGAGTCTAACATTCCATCTTTGTGGAGTTTAGAAATGCGTTTCTCGTTTATATGACCAAGTCGGCAATGCCACATGAACGAGTTGTTCACGTCATTCGGTTTAGACTTCTTGTCCATATGATAAACATTTTCAACACTATTTTGTTCCTCATCAACATCAAGAACATAAAGGCCATTAAATGAATTTGCAATACCATAAAGCATATCATTTAAATAAATATAAAACTTCTTATTCTTAATAAGAAAATTATACCCTTCATTATCCAAACAAGAAATAGAAATAATATTCCTACTCAAATCCGGAACATAGTAACAATTGTTAAAAATAAGTACTAAGCCACTAGGTAAAGTTACATCATATGTTCCTACGGCTAATGTAGCAACTCTTGCTCCATTTCCCACACGTAGGTCAACTTAACCATATTTGAGCAGTTTTCTATTCCTTAGTCTTGCACATTTAAACAAATGTGAGATCCACATCCGGTATCTAATACCCAAGAACTAGAAACAGAAAGGAAAATATCTATCATATAGATACCTGAATCAGCAGCAATCATATTGCCCTTATTCGCCTTTAGGCCTTCCTTGTAAGCCTTATAGTTGCGCTTCCAATGACCAACCTCTTGGCAATGGTAGCAAACCGCATCCTTTTGAGATGCCTTGGGAGCCTCTCCGGAAACGGCAACCTTTGCCTTAGGTTTAGCAACACTTGTTTTACCTTTGCCATCTTTCTTGAACCCTTTGCCTTTGTTAACCATTAACACAGTATCGGTTCGGGGCTTCTTGATATTCTTCTCTGCGGTCTTAAGCATCGCATGCAATTCCGAGAGATTCTTATCTATGACAGTCATGTGATAGTGCATAATAAAATGACCATAACTTTCAGGCAATGAATTCAATATCAAATCCGTGGCGAGTTCCAAACTCAACGGATTTCCAAGCCTTTCGAGACGCTCAAAGTGACCCTTCATATTAAGGACATGATCTCCCACCGATTGCCCCTCTTGAATCTTGCATGCAGTTAGGGCCTTAACCACATCAAACCGCTCATTTCTTGCTTGCACTTGAAACATTTCCTTTAAGCGCTCAGCAAGATCAAATGATGTAACTATGTGCTCAAGGTCCTTTTGAAGAGCCTTAGACATAGTGGCAAGCATAAGGCATGCAACATCTGTAGAATCATCATTATGTTTCTTATGTGCATCTATCTACCCTAGAAACAATTAGAGCAGGTTGAGGTGGAATGGGTTCATTCAGAACGTATAGTTTCTTCTCTTGCTTTAGAACAATTCTAAGGCTTCTGATTCAATCAGAATAGTTTGTACCGTTCTCCTCAAGCTTGTCCTTCTCAAGGACTGATCGCAGTGACAGGGGTTGATTATTGTGTGTAGCCATTCTACAATAAAATATGCAAACAATATAAACATATATCAATATCAACACATTTATCATCTAAGAGCAAATAATGTATTTCATAAATACTCCCACTAAATTATACACCTTCAAAATGCAAACATGTATCATAGAATCATAGTAGGCTAAGATCCATATTTCACTTAATTTCGGTTTAACTGAGCTAATACCCGAAATCAAGCTATTTAGGTAGAAATATCAATCATATATCTATATGACTCTTAGATCTTTTATGAGATTTCCTTAGACATCATATGTTAAAAACATGTTTTAAATCTCATCTATGCCTTGGGTCAAATCTCATTTGAAAGCACCAATTAAGTCAAAACCTTTTTCAAACGTATGAGACACAGAACGATGCACCTGACTATGGCCAAAACTACATCAACCATAATCTCATCTTGATCACAAATTAAGATATAATGATGCACCCAAATGATCTGAAACTACATCAAAATACCCTAAAATTTCATAACTGTTCTAATCAAGGAATGGCATAAGACTTAAATATTTGGAAGGTTTTCATATTGTAACAAACACCGCATGGTTGTAACATAGATCTCATGTGAACATAATCATGAACATAGGGCTTCACAAAATATCATAAAAACAATTTGATTCAATTTTGAGAAATTACAAATCTAATTTAATCATATTAAACAAATCATCAACCTATGTGATAAACTAATCTAATTAATTTATCATGAATCATGAATATGGCATATCTCATATATACTTGTTTTTCATAAAAACAAAACACATGCAATCTAGATCTATTTCATATAACATGGTAGAAAATAATCAAATTAAATCTAGCATGCAATTTCAATCCTAATCATGTCAAGACAGGGCTCTGATACCACTGTTGAGTTTTGGGGTTACAAACGCAGCGGAAGAACTTTGAAAAACAACATCAAAACCCTAGCCCTTAGATCCGTCTAGCATGAAGAGATTAGAAAACCATGAAATAGAATTGCATACCTCGAATGCGATTTGGTTTGTCAAAATAAATCTCAAAATTCAAGCCTAGAATTTTGATGTCGAATCTTCTATCTTCCTTGTTCAACCTTGGGGATGAAATCAACAATGGAGATCTTCAAGCTTTAGGAGATAAATCAACCTCCCTCTAATGGTGATCCACACGCGAACGAATCAAGAACTCTTCTTGTTGGATTGCTAGATGATCCTTCCCGATTATTGAAACGTTTTCAATAAGCAATGGCAAAAACTATGGAATTGATCAAGGCCTAGGATTTCATAAATCTAGAACAATGATGTATGGAGGTGAGAGAGATATTATGGCTGCCCAAAGTTTGTATTTATATCCCATATAAATCCCCTAACACTTAGGGTAGAAACCTTGTAAAACTATAAAACCAATCTGGCCTTGGAACCACGTACGGGCTAAAATTCGCTACGGGCACGAGTCGTGCCCAAGGGAATGAGTCGTGCCAGGCCAAAATCACTCGTGATACGAGTCGTGCCCCAAAAATCAGTCGTGCGGGTTCCGGGAATGACTCGTGCTCAGGAGCACGAGTCGTGCCCAACGACTGGCAAGATATGTCGCGCGGTATAACAGGCTAAAAAACGTTTTTCCAATGTGGCCAAGTATGTCGCACAGTATACCAAGCCAAAATTCCAAGTTTCAGCCAGAATCAAATTCGTTCTTTGTGTGTGACCCAAAAGGAATTATATTATGTTGGTAGTGAGTCAAAACATGACCTCACAAGACATAAGTGGTTTCTAGCAAACCATTATATCCACCCAAATAATATAACATCAAAGCTTGATTCCTCGATAGATCAAATGTCATAATCCCTTTGTCCACGATGTCCAATTAAACATGAGTCATGGTCTATGTCAACTCATTCCGTTCAATGCTTTCTCGATTCCGAATATGTTGATAATCCAAATGCATTTGATTTCCATCAAATCACTTGAGTGTGGCCACACATTTCATCAACATCATTCATCGAGGGGCCCAAGAAAACATCTCTCTTCATAAGAGGGACAAATCCCGTCTTGACTTATCATTCTTCCCTACATGAATCCAATCGTGCTAACATAGCCCTTATTGCTATCCGAATAAAGATAGTGTTAGACTATATCAAACACGATCTTCATGATGTGGAAGACGATGATAATCTCAGGTACAAAGGATTTAATAACACGACTATCATGAGATTTAATCATGACAACAGACCATGTCATAAATCTCATAAGTAGGTCAAGTCCAGTACTCGTTCTCTAGCAAGTACTCATATGTGTAATGTGCATCTCCATGCATATAATCATCTCTATGATTATCTATTACCAACTTATACTAGTTGTTCACAACAACTAGGGACGCAGTTCAATATAATATACATGCAAATATATAATGAACAGAATAAACACGCTCTATAATAAATGATAAAGATGATACATAACGGTTCAAGTCAAACATAACTATAGCCTAGGGCATTACACCAACAGTTTCGATTTCGTATAACCGGGTGGAAGAGAGGGCTTGCATGATGACATGCCAACCCGTTCCACAATATCAGCACCATACTTTCCTTGGGAAAGAAACAGGTTCCCATTTTGTCGCGAAACATATATCCCCAAAAAAGAACTCAAAATCCCAAATCTTTCATTGCAAATTCGACACTTTGACTAGCAATAAGAGACTTTCGCATATTATCGGATGAAGCAGTCAGAATAATATCGTCGACATAGACCAATAGATACGCCATAGAAGATCCATGATGATAAACGAACAAATAATTATCAGACCTACTTTGGATAAACCTCAAAGAAGACAGAAAATTTTCAAAACGATGGTACCACGCCCGAGGTACCTGTTTAAGACCATATAGTGACTTCTGGATTAAGCAAACATGGTCCGGATATCTCCTATGACAAAATCCCAATGGTTGGTGCATGTAGACGGTTTCCTTGAGCTCCCCATGGAAAACCCCGTTTTTAACATCCAATTGGTGAATAGAACACCCCTTTGAAAGTGAGAGACTAAGAACAATACGAATTGTGGCTAGTTTGACTACCAGACTAAAAGTCTCTCCACAATCTATACCAACCCGTTGAGTCTTACCATCACAAACTAAGCGAGCTTTATGCCCTCAAACGATCCATCAGACATGTGCTTAAGAGTAAAAATCCACATGTAACGAACCACATTAGTATAAGGTGGATGAGGCACCAAATCCTATCAATAGCAGCATTATATTCACCAGACATATGGCAATTTTCCAATAAGGGTCTTTAAGTGCAGATAATGGATTACTAGGAACAGAAGATATGGCAAAAGTAGTATGAAAATTAAACGGTTGCTTAGGTTTATGGATTCCCCTTTGACTCCTAGTAATGGGACCAAGAAATCGAATGGAAGAATCATGTTGGACTGAGGAAGAAAGAGGGAGAGGCCAGTGGGGGCAGACCCAAAAGAGGAAGATCCGGACTGATCTTGGACCAAGGGTGGTGGACTGCAAGAGGGAGTAGTCTGTTGGGCCGAGGTAGCCACAGGTTGTTGGTCCGAGGTCTGTACAGGTACAAACATAGGAGAGGAAGAATTTGTAGAGGCCCAATGAGACACCAAGTTAGGGGATGGGTTGTCATCCAGAAAATTATAAGATGAAGGGGCCGATTTGTGCAAGTGAGTAAAGGGGAATTTGGTCTCGTCAGTAATTACATTACGATTAATGATAATTTTATGAGATGAAAAATCGTAGCACTTTTACCCACGATGATTGGCCGGATATCCTAGAAACACACAAGGTGTTAAGCAAGCTTGAAGCTTGTGAATGGTAGAGGAAGGGAATAACGGATAGCAAAGACACCCGAAAACTTGGAGATAATTGTATGACGGATCTGAGTATAAAATGATTTTAGAGGAGAGTTATATGACAAGGATTTATTTGGGAGAATATTTAAGAGGTATGTGGCCATTTGAACCACTATTAATAATGTCAAAGGGCATTAAGGTAGAAGAACTAGAATTAATAAACGGAAAATGAACATGCTTTCCAAAGGAGCAAGCATGACAAACATGAGAAATCCGAGAAATTCTATAATCTATAAGTTTATTTTTCCTAAGAGACTCCACGATTGGTGCGCCAGGATGACCCAACCTCTCGTGCCATATTTCAGGAGACAATGCAACAAAAGCAGAAGTAGAAGCAGACTCGAATATGACTGGATAAAGGTCACCCCGACTATTACATCTCATGAGATGCTTCCCCATCCTGAAATCCTTCACAGAAAAACCAAATGAGTCAAATTCAACAGAGACAGAATTATCAGTGGTAAATTTTCGAACGGAAATTAAGTTCTCAACAATATTAGGAACGTGAAGCACATTGCGAAGAGAAAGAGGGGGTGGGGAGTAGCAAGAGTAATATGCCCATAACCATGTATAGGAACTTTATGACCATTACCCACAACTATATTTTGATGATTGCTCAAATTGACATAAAGTGTAAGAGTACCTGATGATGATGTCATGTGAGATGTGGCTACAGTGTCCATGAGCCAATTTCGGGCCAGTGGAGAGAGTCCAAGGGTTTGCATTGCAGCTTCAATATCTGTAGGGGAAGGGCCGGCTGCTGCAAAAGCTTGTGCTGGGCGCTGGCCGAGAATACTAGAAGGATTCCTCGGCTGTGGAGTGTTGGCCCTCGGCCACTGACCAGGTTGGGCCGAATAAGGGCAAGGGGGTAATGCCCAAGGCCACCCCCAGCCGTCTCCCCATGGCTGATTTCCTACAGCAGTAGTATTACCCCAAATCGGCTACCAAGTCGAAGAAGAATCTAGAACCCGTCCACTAGAATTATTCCCAGTCTGATTCCCACCTTTGTTCTTGCCATTGCCTTTATTCTTACCATTACCTTTGGATTGTGATTGCTGTCCACTAGTAATTGGAGCAGGAGAGTAATAGGGGCCTGGAGAAGGAGACGATAAGGGGGCTGAATCGCGAGTAACCATAGCCGCGAGAGTGGCTGCTTTCTTCTGCAATCACGCCTCCTTAAGTGTGACCATCGAACTTGCCTGGGCAAAGGGAGGAAGAGGGTTACTTTGTCGAAGGAGAGTAGCCACCCCATTGTAATCCACTGTTAGACCAGCCACCATTTGTAACATCAGAAGATCGTTTGAAACTGGAGCCCCAACATCCTTCAATTTATCTGCAAGTTGTTTCAAATGCTGACAATAGGCATATGCAATAGGGAAGGACTCCATGAAAGTATGAGAGAATTTCTGTTCGTGTGTAACAGCCCGGGAATTCTTATTATCATCAAAAATATCATGAATTTTATTCCATGCCAACCAAGCTCTAGGATGGTGATAAGGAGGTCGTTTGAGATGGTGGAATAAATCCAACCAAGAACTGTAGCGTCCAAAGTTGCCCACATGTCAATTTCTTCCTCTATGGTCGGTTCTTTCTGTTTACCCTTTGTCGGAGGAACAATATGGGTAAGAACACGATATACAAGAGCATGCACTCGAAAGACTTTGGCCCATATCGCATGCTACCCATTCTCTAACTCCAAAGTGATGGAGATGTTGTTTTGTATGTTGGAGACGGCGAGGGCTGGGTGGAAAGAGAATTTGGAAGAACACATGGTGGCAGCAGGAAATTAGAGTGAGAAGAAGAAGGTGACAAGAAAAATAAAAGGACATAGCCGAGATCTAGGTGCAGTGGAAGATGAGCTGTAATCTAGCACTCTAGGACCATCTTAAAGTCTGAGGTTTTACCTTAAAACCCATTGGTGCTAAGTAGAGTGACACAAGATCTTTATATATTATAGGAAATGTTTGTCAATTCCCAATGTGTGATAATATCTCTACCATTCTTAATGTCCGAGTATCCACCTGAAAACCAATTGGTGTTAAAGGGAGTAGCCCATGATCTTTATTTATTATAGGCAAGGTTTGTCAATTCCCAAAGTGGGATAATATCTCTAACACACCCACTCACGTGTAGCGGGCTTTGCCAAAGCTTATAACATGTACATATCAATCGGGAGGGGCGAAATAACATCGTGAGCCGTTCGGCCTGCATATGTAATGGATCTGATCTGATACCATCTTAAAGTCTGACCAATAGAGTTAAATAACTTAGCACGACCAACGTCCTCACAAACATAAACATAATAAGCTCCATAGAGCATCTATACCCAAAATAGAAACAACCTTCTGAAAGATCTTGCTAAATCGTACCTACTGAGCGGAACCACACGACCTGCCGTGATATAAGGAAAACAAAATAAAAAACAAGGAAACAAGGTGAGTCTGAACCCAGTAAGTTACTTAATGCAACATTATGAAATGTTAATATGCAATATACAATAATCTCATCATACAAATATTCTTAATGACTAACACATTTTAACAAATTATAAAATGTCACGTAATTAGATGTAAACACATTAAAAAGGATACGTGATCGAGGTTCTCCCTCTGATCATTTTCACCAGCCTTGTTTCTCCTTTGGTTCATGCGATATATCTGTAGCGCCTACATGCGATATGTATCACGTCCACAGTTGTGAACCGAATATTCGTATTCATGCTACATGACGTCCTGGTTCATATAACCCAGGAACAAATCACAAGAAACTAGCTTGTCAAAGTTGCGCATTGCTATAACAATGAGACTATAAACCCCAAAATCGACCAACAGAGGGGAAAGGTCACAAATGTATGGGCCCACGATTATTACTTAGCCCCAAAACTCTCGATAATCATGCACCAATACACCCCCTAAACACATATGCCATCTGGACTCAAAATGCAATACACAAGTAGTTGTTTACTTGTAATAATCAAATCAGAACTAGGCCAAAGGTCGTAGACGAGTTCATAATAACACTACTAGAAAAACAAAATTTAGGAACGGAAAAAAAGCAACGACCAATGTCGTCCCTAATTAGGGACCACTTTTATCAATTCAGGGACGACAATGTCGTCCTTAATTTTTCCATAAAATCAGGGACGACTTTGGTCGTCCCTGATTTTATGGAAAATTAAGGACGACATCGTCGTCCCCGATTTTATGGCGGAAATATGTGTGGTCTTTTAGGGACGACATTGTCGTCCCTAATTTACAATAATAATTTATTTATATAATATTCAATCCAAGCATTTGATTGGTTTATTGATTTTCACATGGATTGAGTCATATATTCAATCCAAGCCATTAATCCCACACATCCTATGGTCCAAAATCTATCCTAGAAAACCCTAATATTCTCTCTCCTTCTACTCTCTATACCCGCCTCCCTCCTTTCTTCTTCAACTTTCTTTCTTCTTCACCCATAACTTTCTCTCTCTATTATTCTCTCTCTAAAAGTTTATATTCACTTTTTCTCTTATATATAAGAATTTTTCCTTCTCCCTCTTACCTCTTCATTTTCTTTACTTATTCTTTTTACTTTCTCTCTCTTAAGAGATTTCCGGCCGGGATCCACTATTTCCGTCCGACCTTCATCGATTTCTCCGACCGACTTTTCACCTACCTAGATTTCTCCGCTGCTACATCCTTTTCTTTTTTCTCGATCTCCCTCTCT
Organism: Adenophora triphylla var. japonica; assembly: GCA_022495995.1. Lineage (NCBI taxonomy): Eukaryota > Viridiplantae > Streptophyta > Magnoliopsida > Asterales > Campanulaceae > Adenophora > Adenophora triphylla. The sequence continues at coordinate 121,817 of JAFEMH010002302.1, read as the reverse complement.
TTTTTTTTTTCAAATCTGTTTTTTTTTTTTCAGATTTGGCGTATGATTTTAGAGAGAGAAAGTTATGGGGTAGAGGAGAGAGAGAGATTGGGAGGGAGGAAAGACGGCGGCGGCGGCGGCGGAGGTTCTAGCGTTCCGGCGAAGCTCCGGCGAGGAAAGAGGCGGCAGATCTGTCTTCTTTTTTTTTTTTTAAGTGTTTTTGAAGGGATGTAATTGTAAATTATTTTTTATTTGTAATGTAAGAAATGAATGTTGAATTGTATTTTGACATTTTTGTATATATATTTTTTTATTTAATTTGTTTTTTTTTAAAATTATTTTTGTATATACGTTTTTGTATATACAAAAATAATTTAAAAATATATTATTATTAATATATTTTTGAGATATCAATGAATGTTTTGTGAAAATAATAGTTTCATGGCTCCTATTTTTAAAAATATATTTTCAATTTACGTTTTTTTCTTTTTTTTTAAAATCTGAAAGTAAAGATTAAGGACGGACAAAGTCGTCCTTATTTTGGTTTTGAAATCGTCCTTAAATTTTGAAATCAGGGACGACTTTGTCGTCCTTAAATTTAGAAATCAGGGACGACATAACTAATTTAAGGACGACTTTGTCGTCCTTAATTAGGGACGACCAAGCGTGGTCCCCTTCAGCGACGAGAAAAAAGGGACGACCAAATCCGTCCTTAAAATTGAATTTAGGGACGACTTTTGCTGTTTAAGGACGGATTTGGCCGTTGGTAATTCCATTTTTTGTAGTAGTGTAATCATTTTGTTCAGCAATGACATGGAAACGTATGCAGTATTTGCAAGCAGTAATCAATATCATGTCATATATGTGTCCACTATAACATAATCAATCCATGTTAAAGTCTAAAAATATTAGACTCTAAGGGCTCGTTTGATAGTCGAATGAGATTAGCCCGTATTAATAGTGAGGGGATTGTTAATCATAGGATTAATAATGAGGCTTCATAATAATCCTGATTGAAAATATAAACTTTGGTTTGATAGAAATCAAATAAAAGAAGGCAATGTTCTTTTAAAATCAAATTACCCATAACAATTATCAAGAGACAATCAATGACACAATTAAAGAAAATTAGCACTTTTTTTTTCTTTAAATTGACAACATGTTAACATTTTGTATAGAGAGAATTAAATATGAAATATCAAACCATTTAATAGTTGACATATATATTGGGGGTAGTTTCGTCAAAAATATTTTTATTCACCATCTTCTAATACCCTCATTAATAATATTACACTTCCACTGAAATAAATAAGAAGGGAATAAGAAACTAATCCCGATAAATAGGATAATTTATATTATTGTCTTTTTTCCTATCAAACACTCAAATTCAAAATTATTAATCTCATCTGTATTAATACGGGCTACCAAAAATGCAATAAGTAAATAATAATGCCGTCCATATTGTAATTGCTCCCCGCTACTTTGTAGTCATATCATTACAAATAACAAGTATCATAGTGACATCATATTTTCTATCTCGAAAAATATTTTACATCATTTCATGAAAAATCATTCACAATTATATTAAATTGTAATTATAATTTATAGTAACTAATTATTACAAGAACTCATTTATGGACCGGGATAATTTTATTACATTTTATACGACCCTATTAATAAGTCTTTTACTAATTTTGGGTCTCAACCACTAATTATAGTATTATTATTGTACTTTCCTATATTATTATTACTAATAACAATTTTAATCATTTGAGTAAATGTAACTAGTTAACAAGTACAAAAAAGAACCTAGATCAATACTTTCGAGTACCATCTCATATTTAACATACTCACTCAGAACCACTTGAATGCAAACTTATTTTTATTTTGGTCTGTCTCACGTAAATACAAACTTCCCAAAATAGAAATAAATATTTCATTTTTACACTCACAACATTCTCTCTCCTCAGTATTCCTCCCACTCATTCTCTCTCCTATTTAATTTTTCATAATCACAACATTTAACTTTTTCTCTTTCTTACATCACTTTTCCTTAATTCCCACACTCAAAAAGTTGATTTATATTCACGTGGGACGGAAGGAGTATATGAATAATACTATGATTAAAAGGGCGAATAATAACTTACAGGTTGACAAAATTTTACGGTTTAAACTTTGAAATTTTGCAATCAAAATGATCCCCCACGCGTCCTCGTTGCTACGGAGTCAGATCGTTGAAATAAGTCCTGAATTAAGAAAAATGATGAAGTTTGGCCAAAGAAGGGAGAATGCCCCATAAATTTCGAAAAAGTATCATAATGTCTTATATGTTCTTTCTCAGGTTGTATTATTCATATTGCATTATTTTGTAATCTACTGAAACATATAAAAGTATATAAAACTAAATGGCTGGTGGCAGTAGGCGGCCGACAGCGGCCGGTGACCGCGTCAGTGGTGAAGATGTTGTATTATAAAATTTAAATGTTGCATATTGCATGAATTATAATATATTATTGAATAATAACTTATCAAGCATTTTAATTTAATCAAAAATTTGAGAGAAATTGATATATACCAAAAGAAACTTGTAAATAAAATTCCCCTCAAAGAAACCCTCTTTTTCTCTAAAGACACGAAAGATATGATCTTTTTTTGTTGTTGAAATGGAGACTTCCCAATGAAGTATTTGGTCAAAACCGACCTTATATTATGTTTTATATAGTATTTGCACATAACTGATAAAGGAGGTTTTTTTCTCAAAAATCGATTGGTTAATATCGTGGGCCTCTTTTTTGACTTTTACGTGCAAATGGTTAGCTCTGATACTATGATAAAATCTGAAATTTCATCTCAAAAATTAATTGGTGATGAAATGTGTGACCCATGATCTTTATATAGTTAATGTTTGGCTAGTTAATTCTCTATTTGGGATAATTGCTCCAATAGCTCTCCAAAATTTGACGATTAACACATAAATCTTTAGAATAAAATCATTACAATTAAATTCTCATGACTAAGTTATAACCTCTCTCTCACTTTAATTATTTATTTTAACACTTTGCCTCATTATTTTTGTAAGTCATTTAGTTAAAAGAACTAATTTTAAGTCAACTTAATTAACTTTTTTTAATGTTAATTAGTTATTACCTAAGTCAAATATTTTTAGTTACACATTTTAATTGATCAAGTAATCCATTAAAATGTTAAAAGTAGCACAAAATTAATAATATAAGTAATGTAATGTAATGAAGTAGTATGCAAATGTTTCGAACGATTAGATACTGGGCTGAAGGTTTGTTTCATGGAAGAAGAGAAGTTGAAGAAGGTAGAGGGACGATGAAGAAAGAGAGAGAAGCGTGGATTTGTATACCTGGGTATAGGGTTTAAGTTAGTATATTAAAGTAGATTTTTGTTTTAATTTTGAATCATTTAAATTAGGGAATTTGCCCCGTAAATTCTTTTTGAAACAAATCACTTTTCACTAAGGTCCTCAATATATTAAAATGACCAGAAAGTTCTTTTTATAAGTGAACTTCCAGTTTTGCCCTTACAACATTCTGAAAATATCTAATATACAATACAAGGGGCAAATAACTGCCTCTTAGGTAGGGATAAAGAGGGGCTAGGATTGAAAGTTGAAAATCTAATCCGACGGCTGATATTCATTTTCCCTCCCCTCCCCACGATCTCTTTCTCCCCTCCTCCGTCAACAACCATTCCGCGTGCCTCTTTTCCCCTCTTCACCGCCGGTCATTTACCTTGCCGTCTTCTCTCAGTTCTCTCCCAAACCCTCCAGCGGTGTGATGTACCCGATTTTTTTTTGAAATCAAACGGAGTCGCCACGCCATTTTTGTTTTAAGGGCCAAAACTTTGAAAAATGCCCGAGATTAGAGATTTGGGTTCGGAGGTCACGTTACGCGGCGGGAAGGACGTTAGTGTGCACCCGGAACGCCTCGTAAAACGAGTCTTCCAAACATTCAAAATCCTTTGTTGTGTGTGTGTGTGTATGTGTTTTGGCCAAAATAAGTTGAAACTGAGGAAAGTAAAAATTGGGAACTCTTTTTAAGGCTTTAAACTGATCCCATGATATTTTGGATGATTTTTGGGTTGAGATTTGGAACTCAAAAGATTTTTGGAAGTTGAAAACCATTTCTGCCAGAATGAAAAAGGCAGTTGACCCTTGACTTTGAAATGGACTTTAGGGCTTGAAAACTCCAGAATCTGGGAAAAGTCCGAGAATGAAAAATGTTCAAAACACCTTAAATAAGGTTTCTATAAAAGAACTTTTCATTTTGGAGATTATTTGAGGGGTCAAAACCTTCTGGAAATCTCAGATATGAAATCTGGATTTCCAGAAACTGATGAACTGACCTTTAAAAGAAAATTTGAAAAAAGGAGTTTTACTCACGCAAAAAATAAAGTAAAAATATGTCTGGAAAGATCTGGATGTTGGCTAAAAAAAGTATTTTGTAGTCAACACCAAATTACAAGTTTCTGTATGTCCAAAAAATAGGAAAATGGACTGAGATCTCAGAACAATGCTACTGGACAGCAAGATGTTCTTGAGGGAAAATGTGATTTTTGGGGGATTTGCATCTATGTTCACCCCATTTTCATCCCTAGACTTGATTCCACTACTTTGTGTTAAGTGGTTATCATATTCAAGTCATCCTTGGGGAATTTTATGGGGTTTAAACATGTCCTTTGCAAAGGGAAAGGGGATATTTTGTAGAGATGAAATTAAAGAGACAAATCAACTAGAGATTTAAAATGTGGACCATTTGAGATGGTCATTCTTGAAGATGAACTTCAAGATGACCATCTTGGGTCAAAACTTAAGTTAAACTAGACATCAAGTAGATCCAAGTAAGAAGAACAAGATGAACAAGAAGTTAAAAGAGGATTTTAGGGTTTTGAGAAGGAGGGCTTTACCAATGGTGACACCCTATCTTCCTAGGCTTGGAATTTGACTTGAGGAGTATCAAGATTTGGTGCTTGACTTGAGGAGTATCAAGATTTGGTGTTTTGGAGTTGTGTTTGGGTGGATTCAAGGCTTGAATGTGTTTAGGGTTTGATGATAGAGTTGATCAAAGAGAAAACAAGTAGATAACACTTAAGTCCTCTATGTTTTCTCCCTAATCTTCCTCTTGAGTAGTGTTTTAAGCTTGAGCTTGGTGTGTTTAAGAGTGATATGAGAATGGTTGAAGTGAAATTGGGAAAGGTTCAAGAGAAAATGGTGGCAATCTAAGGATTCCCACTGTTTTCTCTCTATTTTTCGCCAAAATGCAGCTTCTGTGAGTAAAATGTGTTGTGTAAACTGAGAGAGGAGGGTTCAATTTATAGGCCCCTGTGAGATGCAAACATATCCGCGCGGAGGGTTCCGTAAACGTGCCTGGTGCATTAAATGCTGCTCCAGGCTTTGAACAGGAAGAATATTATTCAAAAATTTCCAGCAGTTTGTTTTTCAACTTGCCTAATTCGGATTTTTCCAATTTCTTTTGCTTTTTTGATTCCTTTCCATGGTTTATCTTTAAATGGCAATCCCTAATCTACCCTCACTTTGTTAGGAATGTTAGGAATTGTTAGAAATGTTAAAAATGTTAAAACTTTCGTTAATTTTCTAACGAAAATTCTAACAACTCAAATTGGAGCACTTACAGTAGCCCCTCGGCGACGGCGCTTTCGAAGGAAGCGGGGTCGTCGATAAGAGTAAGGCTCCATATTTGACAGGAGGATCAAGTGATCGAGTGGCTGAACCTATTTAATAGGCTACCTACGTATCCTTAAGAGGAATCAAGCCAGTCGTAGTTCGGGTCTTTGACCCTGGAATGACTATTTTAGGATGTCAACCTAAGATTTGACTATTTTTGGGAAGTCACCCTAAGATCTGACTATTTTTGGGAAGTCACCCTATGATCTGACTATTTTTGGGAAGTCACCCTATGATCTGACTATTTTTGGGAAGTCACCCTAAGATCTGACTATTTTTGGGAAGTCACCCTAAGATTTGACTATTTTTGGGAAGTCGCCCTATGATTTGACTATTTTTGGGAAGTCGCCCTATGACTTGACTATTTTGGGGAAGTCACCCTATGATCTGACTATTTTGGGGAAGTCACCCTATGGTGTGACTATTTTTGGGAAGTCACCCTATGGTTTGACTATTTTGGGGAAGTCGCCCTGTTAATGACTTCGGTTTGTCGAATTAGGGGATGATTGCGATTTATCGCTTTCCTCGTGTTGTGTGTGATAGCGTTTTAGGTGCCTCAAACCTTAATGATGGCGTCTTAGGTGCCTTGAACCTTCATGATGGCGTCTTAGGTGCCTCGAACCTTGGAGATGGCGTCTTAGGTGCCTCGAACCTTGATTTGAAATGATTTCCCTTTGATGATTTGGGATAGATGGTCTATTGGTGGACTTCATTTGAAGGGATCGGTCTTATGTTTGCTGTCGAGGAAATGGATGATAATGGGAAAAGAAACGGGATCCCGTTAACTTCGCAGGGGATTTTGTTAGCCTTTGTTGGAGTTTAGTTCAGGAGTATGATTCTAAGTCGAGGTTTTGTTCAGGAGTATGAACCTAAATGGGGACTTAGTTCAGGAGTATGATTCTAAGTCGAGGTTTTGTTCAGGAGTATGAACCTAAATGGGGACTTAGTTCAGGAGTATGATTCTAAGTCGAGGTTTTGTTCAGGAGTATGAACCTAAATGGGGATTTAGTTCAGGAGTATGATTCTAAGTCGAGGTTTTGTTCAGGAGTATGAACCTAAATGGGGATTTAGTTCAGGAGTATGATTCTAAGTCGAGGTTTAGTACCTGAGAGAGACTATTTGAATGCGTTCTCGCAGGGAAAGATTAGAGCTTACGATGATCATCGGGGAAAAGGGTGACCGTGTTGGCTGTATCCCGTAGTTCGAAAACTGCTGGGGATGGTCTTTGATGGTTTGACGGTATTTGGGAGTCACCCGAGGTTTGACTGTTTTTGGGAAGTCACCCTAAGATTTGACTATTTTTGGAAAGTCGCCCGAGGATTGACTAAAGCTTACGTTGCTGTTTGCGGAGATAGGAATAGCTAAAGCTATGGGTAATCATGCAACATTTGTGAGTGCATGCTTATTTTTTGAGATATGTTGAAGGACTAACGTATCTTTGCTGTGCTTACCTGCAGGAGAGCAAGTTGCGGGGGGCTGTGTGGCAGTTGATAGTGTTGAGAGTCTTGATGCATCTTTGAGAACTTGGGGTCTCTGTCCGAACTGTATTTGAGAACTTGGCATCTCTGACTGATTGGCATTCGAGAACTTGGCGTCCCTGACCGAATTGTATTTGAGAACTTGGCGTCTCTGACCGATTGGCATTTTGAGAACTTGGTATCCCTGACCGATTTGCATTCGAGAACTTGGCGTCCCTGACCGAATTGTATTTGAGGATTTGGCGTCTCTGACCGAATGGCATTTTGAGAACTTGGTATCCCTGACCGATTTGCATTTGAGAACTTGGCGTCCCTGACCGAATTATATTTGAGAACTAGGCGTCCCTGACCGAATTGTATTTGAGAACTTGGCGTCCCTGACCAATTTGTAGACACTGGAGGTGGTCTGCACATGTTTTGCCCGGAATCATCTCTTGCCGAAAAAGGGGGATTTGATTTCTTGCAATTTTGTTGAAACCATTGATTTTGAGCTTTGGTAAATATCTCCCTTGTTGAGGGTAAGTCTCAATGGCGAAGGAAGATGGTCTTTCACGTTTGAATTCCTGCATTGGTTAGTAGAGAGGAAGATGCATATATGACATTCATGATGACAGATGCATGCATAGAACCAAAAATGATTGTGAGAGTATCACTGCGTATGTTCGCGAGATGATGCATTTACTTGCTTTCGAAGATGCACCTAGCCTAAGCTTTTGGCAGGGAAATTATGATTTATGATCTTCAATCACTTAGGATTTTTCCTATTGATTCAAGTTTTGTGCATGCTACATGAGCCCTTGGGGGATTTTTGTGGGGATGCATGGTGATGAGAGGGGATGCATTGGGATGTATGTGTCTGGAAACTGTTTGGAATAGATTTTGAGCAAGTGGTGAGAGCCCTCGATCGCGATTTAAACAGCGGTTGTTGATGAGGTTTTGTTAACAGTATCACATGGACCTCAATTTTGATGAAGATTGGATTCGGATCCCGGGTCTTGATTGGAATTTTCTCTCTCAATCTTGGTCATTTGAAGCTGATGCTGACAGGCTCTAGGGCACGTTGATATGAGTGGAGCTTCTTTCATTTGGGTGAGCTGTGACTTCGGCCGAAACCTTGTTCGGAGAATGATTTGATGAAATTGCTAATGCAGGGAGAAACCCAGATCTTAAATTCCGATGCTATGGGAAGCTGCTATGTACCAAGTTCTGAAGCTGAAAATCTAGTTGTTGATGTGACTAGACCTTTCTTTGACTTGATAAAATTCAGGTCCAAAGGACCGGCTTGACAAAGCCCCCGGATCCTGAGTAGGCAAAGTCCAGATTTTGAAGAAGTGACTTGGCGAATCTATCTCGTAGTGAAGAACCCAATGTGGACCCAAAGATGACTATAGAAGCCCCGACTTGAAGAGGCGTACTGGGGAGAAACCTGGGAGAACCGCTTGGCAAGCCCCAGCGTGAAGAAATTCAGAGCGGTCTTATTGCAGACAGAGTCATTATGTGGCCGAGGAGGCACCCATCTTTTCAAATCTTAGTCAACCAGTCACTGGACAAGACTCAGAAACGTTTACGTGCAGGGGCACATCTTTCGAAAAATGGGAATGAATCCCGATTTTGTGTATACACACTCGCTTTAGGTTTGACTCTTTTGAGAGAGTATAAGCATCACAAGGTGTGGAAAAGTGTATGGAAGCCCCTGCTGATAGAAAGACAGTGTTTGGCTCTATTTCCCTATGATGGAGAGAGAGAAGACTTGTCGAGACACTTGAAAACTTGTCTTATTCATGATGATCACAAGGCTGCTTAAAACCCTTTGTTAATGTTCGGGTTATCCAACAAATATTTTGATTAATCACAAGGAGAAAACCAACTGATATCGAGAATCAAGCTCGGGAGGGCGGAAAGTGTATAGGGACGATCTTTGATGAGACCGGATTTTTTTTTTTGAAATTTATTTGTGATTTCGACCGGACCATTTATGGTTGCCTACGTTCCCTCCATTATGAAGAGCTCAGGTCGCCGTAGTTCGGGCTTATCCCGAATGAAAAGAGAACGAATGTTGAAATTCGAGGATCTGAGGACCTTTGGGGATTTTGAGGATTTGGAGGATTGAATAACATATCCCCTTAGAGTGTCCATGAAAGACACGGATGCGAAGCTTGATGGGACATCCACGGCAAGTGTTTGTGGAGTAGAAATGAATTATGCTCACATCAGATTTGAATTTGCACAATCTTTGATTGATGATTTTGAACCAAGATGAATTAGATTCCAATTTTAAGCAAGCAATGAAGCATTAATTTGATTTAGATCTTGAAGATTTTACGATGAAATTGCTATCCGATAGGAATTGCAGCTGGGTTTTCGGGCTTCGATCGGCCATCGGGTGATTTGGGGAATTATGACCTCTTGAGATGAGAGGTCGGCTAGGCCTTTTACTGACTGAACCTCTAAAGATGAGAGGTTGGCTTGCAGGGATGTGTTTGGAATTTCTAAGGTAAGGGAATTGATTGCCTCTAAGAATGAGAGGTCAGATTTTGACTTGGCCAAGGGCAAGGGTAATGGTAATGGGAGTATCCTCTAAAATTGGGAGGATGGCTTGGGATTGGTTTAAGGTAATGATAAGAGGAAGTCCAAGCTATCGAGAACTTTTGTGAACTTGCGAGAATTCGGGCTCCTTTTTTTTTATCATTGAAGGGCCCCCCCTTTTTTTTCTTTTTCTTTTTCTTTGTCTTTCTTTTCTTCTTTTTTTTGTTGTTTTTTTTGAAGGCTTCCCGAGGAGCTTGGAATTATATCCTTCTTTTGAGAATTCGGAAGGCCTCTTTGAGGAGTTGAGGATTATCTTTCCTTCCTTCACAACTTGAACATTTTATGCATTGCCGATTCTCGAAGCTAACTTCTTTGGCGTCGCTTGGACTTCTCTCAATAAGGAGCAAAGGTGATGGCTAAACGAGTTTCAAAACATGCCGATCTTGAAATGAAAGGATGTTGTTTGGTGAGGGTAAGGTAATGGCTTTCCTATGGGTGAAAGGCTTCAACCGCAATCCCTACCGGATGACCTAAACGAGGTTAAGGCTTCATTGTTTGCTTAAGCTTACTTGAGAAAAGATTCGTGCAAATTCATCGAGCAGCGAGATGATGATGATGAGGAAAGAGATGTGAGCATATGAGATGCAAGATGGGGAGTTGGTGAGCCCCAATTTGAGAAGGATATCAATTGATTTTCTCACTCCGATTAGTTTAAATATTAATCATTTCGAAGAATTATTGGTTGAGCAGCACAAGTGATCATCTAGGATAAAACCATTTCAATCAGGTGTAACGTGGGTGTGCAAGTGATGTCTCGAGTCTAGTAAGAAAAGAAGAAAAGACTTATATATATTAAAATTTTAAATGATAGTTAAGCTTCTTTCCACAACATTCGAGGTGGACAAAACCGACAAGTGTCCGAGACGGACTTAGGTGAAAGAAAAGTACTAGAACCTACGAAGGTTGACTAAAAGACTATTTTAGAGATAGGTAGCCCCTAGTCTAGCTGCTCTTTGCTGTTGGATCATGCATCTATTCTTCGACACTGGAGGTGGGAGCTATTGCAGGTCTTCCCATCAGGACTTCTTCTTGCTCAATCCAACCATTTTCCTTGCCTGCGATGGCTGGTTCATTGACCTCACAAAGGGGCGAGTCAAATTCCATTGTGCCCATAAGGCTTGAATCACCAAACTCGACCATGTTGATGCCCATGTTGTCATTTCTAGGGAATGGGTTATTGATGGTGTTAGGCCCTTCAGGCACTTCTAACCTCCCTTGTTCAATCAAACTTTGGATAGCCTTCTTCAGGGGGACGCAATCATCTATCAGGTGCCCATGGTACTGATGAAAGGCACAATGCTTGGAGGTATCCAAAGGAGCATTGAGGTTTCTGGGCTGATAATTATCTAAAGGTTGGAGTAAACCTTCTTTTACCAAACCTCTGAAGATATCACTCAAAGGCATCCCAAAGTTTCTCAAGTCTTGGAGCCGGGATCTGGATGCATCAGGTTTCTTGGGAACAAAGGAAGTGGCATTGTTACAAGCCTGTCCCCGCGTAGCCGATCGTCTCTTTGCCTTTAGCGGGAGCGAGAGCGTGTTGGAGGGAAGAGCCCGATACACATAGGAAGGTGCAGCGGATCGTTTGATTGTAAGCCTTTTCAAACTTAGCCCCGGAATTAACCATTGCACGCAAGTCAGCGTAGGGGAAGTGACCGAGGGAAGCTCTCAAATGCGGCTTCAAGCATGGCCGGAAGATGTCTAACCGCTCTTCGTCAGAGGGAGGAATGGCCATTTCACTAAGCTTCAGGTTCCACCTTTTATAGAAATCCCCAATATTCTCATCAGGGTGCTGCATCGTTGTCTGCAGGTCAACTCTGTTTGTTTCCCATTCCAAATTGGCTTTATACTTATTTGTGAAGCACTGGTAATCTGTTCCCAAGTAGCCCTAGCTTCCGGCTGCAATCGGAAAAACCATTTCAAAGCCCCTGATTTCAAAGAGAGACTAAAGTAATCGGCCAGCTGCTGGTTTGTGCATCCCTTAGCCTTCATTGCCAAAGTATAGGTGTCCAAGTGAGTTTTAGGGCATGCACTCCCGTCAAACAATTCGAGATTTGGCATCACAAACTTGTGAGGTAGGGGGACAATCGAGTCGGGATCTGTAGGCCGAAGAGCAGTGCTCTTTTTGGCAGTCAGTTCAGCAATCTGTGCTTTCATTTCCTTGTGTTGCTCCATAAACCAGACTAAATGGGGATCCAAAGGTGGAGCGAGAATGCCTGAGCCGATATTTGAGCTAGGAAGAGGACTAGTTGTTGGTGGGGCATTGGTGGAAGGAATACCATATCCCGGAGCGTAGGTGAAAACCTGTCCTTGGCCCAGATTAGCGAAGGGATAGAACCTTGCGGATTGCTGTTGATTTTCAATCGGGTAGCTTGAGTTTCCGAGGTGAGGCCCAAAAGTAGGCTTAGGTGCGGGCTGCTGTCCCTGGTTGTTGAATTGCATGGCTGGTTGTGGCAAGAGTGCATGACCGAGAGGATACTGTGGTCCTGGTGATTCTGATGAAACTGGGATGGGGGCTTGGTAACCCATTGAACCCTGAGTGGAAGCCGTGTGAGGGGCAGCTGAGCTAGCATCATTCTGAGGAGGGGCTCCTGACTGTGGCCCAGAACCAAGTTGTGGTGGCATTCCGAACTGTGGCTGTTGCTGTGAAGGTCCGGATTGATCGGTTCCGAACTGAGGTAGCATTCCAATTTGTTGGGGCATTCCGAGATAACCCCAACCATGAGAAGACATTCCGTACTGACTTTGTCCCCACTGAGGGACTGTGAACTGATTTGTGCCGTCGGGCTGCATGGATCCAGTGGTGCGGGTTGGGGGAGTGGGCCGACCCGAAGACCGAGGAACATGGGTTCGGGTAGTGGCACCCATAGGAGGTGGGTGGTGGCATCCCGGAGTAGTCGGGGCGACCGAGAGTGGGGTTGGCATCCTCGTCTTCTTCCACGGTGAAGGTGCCATCCGGTTGAGACTCGGCGGCCAATCCATGGCTTTGATAGCCTCCATAAGGCCGTTCACTCGTGTGCTTCTGTCGTAACCTCATACGTTCGCTAACCGATTCCACCGTTGTTCTGTCTCCGAGGGGTCCCGGGAGGCGGAGTGACGTTATCCCCATCATTACACGGCCGACGCAGACATTCTCGAAACCCGAAGTCCGAACAAACGGTGAAGCCGATGACGCGTCTGACTCTTCCCAACTAATCAAACGATGACCCGGTGTCGAAACCAACCTTTGTGAGGAGGCGGGGGAAAAGGCACGAGGGTTCAGATGTCTGGGAATGAAGGAGGGTAGGTGTTTGGGCTTTGGGCTCATGCAACATGCATTTATTTGTTCTTGTTTACTTAAAACATGTTTTATTAACCTAATCGGTTGGAAAAGATTGCTCTTCTTTTTCGCAAACTACTCTGGATCCCGGATCAGTGGGCCCCGTCACTACGTCTATAAGCCCCTCGTATTCCACCTGTATTTCGACCTCCCAGGGTGGACAGCCCCGGGCGAGGGTCCTATAGGGCAAGCGGGTCCCACCGACCGAAAGAAAAAAGATCCTAAAAGTCTGGCGGGTAATCGAGTCTTAACGAGCATTCGATGTAAATTACGGACAAAGCTGACGTCATAGTCAAGATCATGTCCTAGGCTCGACGAAAAGTCGGCATGATTTGGACTGATAAGCGTCCACAATTGATCTTGACTTGTCGTCAGTTAATCCGTAATTAGGCATGGAATAGTCATTAATCCTTGATGACTCAGTGTCATGCCGGGAGTCAGTGTATAATTTGTGCCAGTCAGAGCCGAAGTCAAGGCGCCGGTCAATATCTTGGTCAAAGTCTGCGGCGAAAAATCGGCAGAGCTTCGACTGATTAGGGTCCCCGAAAGATATTGAGTCGGTATGCCGACAAAGGCTTGAAAGGAAAGGTCTATACACAGACAGGGCATGACACGGACCAAACTAAAAACCAACCGGGTCTCGGACAAAGTGTGTCACGGACAAGTGCATGATCGACACGAGGCTCCATGGGATGTTTGGGTAGTCCTGTGCTTGCACCGAGAGGCATAATAAGACCAAACAGGCCGCGACAAGGATTTCCCCGGGTTAGGAACGTAGTGTGCAGTGTAAGGTCACGTGTGCGTAGTGTGCAAGCAGTCTATCTTCTTTTTCTGAGTAAAATAGAAATTTTTCATGTGTCTTAAAAATATGATGCATGATTTTTTTTTTTGAAAATTTTCTTTTTTTTTTGAAACTCTTTTTTTTTTGAATTTTTTTTTTTGAATTTTTTTTTTTTGAAAGTAAATGCACACATAAGCACATAAACACAAAAATTCCAACGGTTAGGGACATAATTCCGACAGTCAAAATTTTGACTTTTTCCGAGGCGGCCAAAACAACACAAAAATGTGCAAAAATCAACACACACAACAAATGATTTTTAATGCCGGGACGGAAGCTTGACCCTCAAAAGCTTTTCTTTTTTTTTTAAAAAACAATGATACCGGTACGTGGGATTGTTAAACCACAATTTATCCCCGACTCGTGTTAGGAGGCGATAACGGGAAGTTTAATGGTTTCCACCAATATACCAAATATCATTTTTTTTTTAGAAAAAGCTTATTAGATCCCCAGCGGAGTCGCCACTGTGATGTACCCGATTTTTTTTTTGAAATCAAACGGAGTCGCCAAGCCATTTTTGTTTTAAGGGCCAAAACTTTGAAAATGCCCGAGATTAGAGATTTGGGTTCGGAGGTCACGTTACGCGGCGGGAAGGACGTTAGTGTGCACCCGGAACGCCTCGTAAAACGAGTCTTCCAAACATTCAAAATCCTTTGTTGTGTGTGTGTGTGTGTGTGTGTGTGTTTTTGCCAAAATAAGTTGAAACTGAGGAAAGTAAAAATTGGGAACTCTTTTTAAGGCTTTAAACTGATCCCATGATTTTTTGGATGATTTTTGGGTTGAGATTTGGAGCTCAAAAGATTTTTGGAAGTTGAAAACCATTTCTGCCAGAATGGAAAAGGCAGTTGACCCTTGACTTTGAAATGGACTTTAGGGCTTGAAAACTCCAGAATCTGGGAAAAGTACGAGAATGAAAAATGTTTAAAACACCTTAAATAAGGTTTCTATAAAAGAAATTTTCATTTTGGAGATTATTTGAGGGGTCAAAACCTTCTGGAAATCTCAGATATGAAATCTGGATTTCCAGAAACTGATGAACTGACCTTTAAAAGAAAATTTGAAAAAAGGAGTTTTACTCACGCAAAAAATAAAGTAAAATTATGTCTGGAAATATATGGATGTTGGCTACAAAAAGTATTTTGTAGTCAACACCAAATTCCAAGTTTCTGTATGTCCAAAAAATAGGAAAATGGACTGAGATCTCAGAACAATGCTACTGGACAGCAAGATGTTCTTGAGGGAAAATGTGATTTTTGGGGGATTTGCATCTATGTTCACCCCATTTTCATCCCTAGACTTGATTCCACTACTTTGTGTTAAGTGGTTATCATATTCAAGTCATCCTTGGGGAATTTTATGGGGTTTAAACATGTCCTTTGCAAAGGGAAAGGGGATATTTTGTAGAGATGAAATTAAAGAGACAAATCAACTAGAGATTTAAAATGTGGACCATTTGAGATGGTCATTCTTGAAGATGAACTTTAAGATGACCATCTTGGGTCAAAACTTAAGTTAAACTAGACATCAAGTAGATCCAAGTAAGAAGAACAAGATGAACAAGAAGTTAAAAGAGGATTTTAGGGTTTTGAGAAGGAGGGCTTTACCAATGGTGACACCCTATCTTCCTAGGCTTGGAATTTGACTTGAGGAGTATCAAGATTTGGTGCTTGACTTGAGGAGTATCAAGATTTGGTGTTTTGGAGTTGTGTTTGGGTGGATTCAAGGCTTGAATGTGTTTAGGGTTTGATGATAGAGTTGATCAAAGAGAAAACAAGTAGATAACACTTAAGTCCTCTATGTTTTCTCCCTAATCTTCCTCTTGAGTAGTGTTTTAAGCTTGAGCTTGGTGTGTTTAAGAGTGATATGAGAATGGTTGAAGTGAAATTGGGAAAGGTTCAAGAGAAAATGGTGGCAATCTAAGGATTCCCACTGTTTTCTCTCTATTTTTCGCCAAAATGCAGCTTCTGTGAGTAAAATGTGTTGTGTAAACTGAGAGAGGAGGGTTCAATTTATAGGCCCCTGTGAGATGCAAACATATCCGCGCGGAGGGTTCCGTAAACGTGCCTGGTGCATTAAATGCTGCTCCAGGCTTTGAACAGGAAGAATATTATTCAAAATTCCAGCAGTTTTTGTTTTTCAACTTGCCTAATTCGGATTTTTCCAATTTCTTTTGCTTTTTTGATTCCTTTCCATGGTTTATCTTTAAATGGCAATCCCTAATCTACCCTCACTTTGTTAGGAATGTTAGGAATTGTTAGAAATGTTAAAAATGTTAAAACTTTCGTTAATTTTCTAACGAAAATTCTAACAACTCAAATTGGAGCACTTACAAGCGGCAATTCTTTTTCCAAATTCACTATCACCCTCTCTCCCTTAGACAGTCTCTCTCCTCCTCCCTCTTTCTTCATCGCTGATCTCGACCCAATTTTTCCTTCCAACACACATACACACACATACACACACACACTCTATTTCACCATTTCCTTTAAATTTGGTGTGAATGTTCTGATCAGAGGATCCAAGTGCCGCAACAGCAGCAACCGCCATTCAGTCTCCAGGTATCCATATTTTGTTAAAAAAATTCTTTGATTTCTTATTTTCTAGCATGCTCTTTATGTGTTTGATGAAATGTCTAAATGAATTCCATTTGTTGTTGATTGTTTGATTAGTGATGGCAGTTTAACAAACCCATTACCACGTTAAAGACCACTCATTGGTTATCAAGATCAAATTGTTGAAACATATCAATGCAGCAAATTGTTTGAAGTTTCCTCCACTGCCCATCCCCAAAACGTGACCCCTGCTTCTACAGTTTATAAACCTTCTAGGAATATGGCTGCTTCTCAACCTGAATTGGCTTCGGGTGTATACAAAACAGCTACTTCTTGGAAACATCTTCTCAGCATCAACTGGACAACGACTGAATGAATTCCCATACCAAAATCATACCACTCTTTTCGTCTTCTCTGTTTTCTTCAAAATAATAATAATCTAAATACTATGAATTGTCTATTGTAGGGGTATGACTATGTCGTGTACTCAATGGGGAAGGGCTGCAAATACTTTGTGGAGATATGTGGAGGAACACAATGACTGCTTGGTAGTGTTGATGCAAATGTGTCGACCTAGGAAATACAAGGGACAGATTCGTGTCTCTAATACTTTCCATGCGTCTCAAGTGTTTTTAAATGAAAATATTAGGGAAGTGAATGAATTTCATGAGAGGTATTTATTTTAGTAGTATGAAATCCTATTCCCAAAGAAACATGCATATGCCTTTAATATTTGCATTATATTTGACTTTCACTTTTGCCATATTAGGCAGCCTTTATATAGTTTTTTTTTTGTGTTCGACCCAGTTTCTAATCTGTTTTTTTTTTCTCTCTCCTTGCATCGAGCAGGTTTCTCCACCTTATGTCAGGGGCACTTTTGGAAGCTTCATTCAGATTGCAACATGTCTAGGAATAATGTCGGCACTGCTCATTGGAATTCCCGTCAAGAGTGTTAATGACTGGTAAGGAAATAGTGGATACTGCCATGTATTTATTGTTGTTTATATTTGTCTAGGGAAAACATGGCCAATAGTTTCAGTATAATCGTAGCACCTTCGTCCACAGTGGCGTTTGTGTTTTTGGGTGTCGACAATACCACCAGTGCTTGCCCTAGCAATGACGTTCGCGCGGAGAGTCCACATTGGCTATACAAGGTCGGTGATCATCTTCATGTTCGAGATGTCCAAGTGAGATTGGTTAATAATCTGTCTTATCTTTTTGTGTTACCCGTTTCTGTGATGAGTTACGTGGAACATAATTCCACCTTTTTATTAATACGCTTTTTAAGTGTGGTTTCAGAGTTCATCACTGTGTCAAATAAATGAGATAATCTCATATGAGTCCTGTTCTCTTCTTTGTGGTAGTATTATCATGCGAGGAATATGCACGTAGTCGTTTTTCTTCTCAACTTATTCACCGTCTTCTATATCGTATGCGATTGAATAAACTCCTCAGAATTTGCAAACGAATGATTAACTGACTTTTCGTTTCACTTTAAGATTACTCTCCCACGTCTGCTGAACCCCATGGGCAAGTGGCTCTTTGTTTTATCAGTAAATGACTGTATTTCATTGATGGATTTTGTTTCTGCTTTCTCACCATACACATGTTATATTTGAGCGTATTGGCAAGTCGTGCTGTATATCATTAGGTTAATATATACTCCCTATATCCCATAAAGATGTTCCCATTTGCTATTTTTGTTTGTACCAAAAAGATAGTTGATTAAACTTTAAATGCAAAATTTAATCCATAATTAAGTTATTTGTGGAATTTAAATGAAATCCTTTAAATATTTCGACTTCTGAAAGTGAAATCTTTGAGTGGAACGGAAAGAGTAGAGGAAAAGGTTATCTTCTATATCCTACTTCTTCTAAAAACATTTTCACGTCCACATTTTGAACAAGAAACTTCCTTACCACAAAGGACATGAGGGAGGGGAAGAGAGCGGTGAAGCTGTATATCCAATCCATCCTTTTAAGAGAAGATTACAGAGTGTATCTTGGTGACTGACCAATAAAACCAAACCAGAAATTTTCATACTCTCAATTTAATGCAATTAACAAACGAGATACAATCAACAATTAATACGGGATGTTCTTTGGTAGGTTGCGGATGACATTACTTTTCATCCCCATCTTAGAGCGAGAAAGTACCTTGACGATTGCATAGAACGGCGGATGAAATCGAACGGAACCAACAACGATTGCAGAGAACGGCGGATGAAATCGAAAGGACGATTGCAGAGAACGGCGAAATCGAACGGAACCAACAACAACGATTGCAGAGAACAGCGGATAACGGCGGATGAAAACGATTGGAGGGGTGTAGAGGGAAGGTGCGGGAGAGGGGATAGTGGGCGTAAGAGCAGGGTTTTTGGGTTTTCCTTTTTTTTTTTCTTTTAATTTCATTTATTAGCTGACAAATAAATTAAGACCCAATTTGCCGTCCTATGAAATTTCATCGTGGGAGCTGACTTATTAAGTGTGTAATAGGGACTAGAAAATTCTCCCGACTTAAAAAATTCAGTCCCTAATAATGACTTTTTTTGTAGTGGGCTTTAAAGTATTCAGTAAGTTTGTATAATGTAAAGTATAAGTATAGTAACATACTTCATTTCTTTCTATTGAGAGAAACTGAGAAAGTTTTATTTTAGCTTCCTTGGGGTTTTGGATTTGGGAGATTCCTGAGGTCACCAGTTACAGAATTGGTAGGAGACTGGGAAGCGGTTTTATCTGTTATATTTTGTACTTTGTGCTTTCTTTTCCTTCAGTGTTTTTGTCCATTTATTGCAGATTTTTTTAAAGCGAAAAGCTTGGATAACTATATCGTGTACTCAATGGGGAAGGGCTGCAAATACTTTGTGGAGATATGTGGAGGAACACAATGACTGCTTGGTAGTGTTGATGCTGTTGGAAAAATAATGTGTTTTGAAGGAAATTAATGGTTTAATTTCTAAAGGGTAATTTTTTCAAATTACTCAAGTGGGTTTGTGGTTGTGAAATAAAATATTTAATTGTCCAAAATGGCTTTTGGATATATTAAATATATTGGTTTTGATTTTTACTGGGGTGCTCGGCCGAGCAGAGTGTTAACTCGGCCAAGCACAGCATGGCAGAAAATAAAGTTTCTGGAAAAGCCATGCTCGGCCGAGGCATATGTCTTGCTCGGCCGAGCAGAGCCTTGCTCGGCCGAGCAGGCTATAAGACTCGGCCGAGCGAGATCCCAGGCGTAAATTTAATGCCAATATTAAATGCGAAAATCGAAATGAAAATCATTATGGCTAATGATTTTGGTTTGATGGTGGTTTAATATTCGTAATAAAGTTGTTTATTACATTTTATTACTTAATTAAATCATTGATTTTCAGTTTTTTCTTGGTTGGTTTGAAATCTTTAAATAGTTGTTTGTTAACAACATTTGAGATTACTTTTACAAACAACTTGAAAAAACCTAACAGAGAAAAAGCACTTGATTTTTTCTGAATTCCTCCTCCATATTCTTTGGTGCATATTGTTATCATCTTCCTTGGCCTCCTCTATTGCATATACAAAGAAGAGGTGATCTAGTCCAAGCGCAATTCAACTCGCCGGGAACTTAGGTGCAAAGTGCCCCGGTCCGCACGTTCTATCCTGGGAGACAAGCGATCCCAAGAAAAACTCAAGCACACTCGGTGAGGGATCGAATATGTCTTAAGGAGACAGTGATTTCATTGGGCTCGTGCAGCAAATTCAAGCACTTCTCCTTTTTATTTTACTGTTTTTTTTATCAATTTATTGTGTATTATTTTCTGTAATTGTACTCCATTGTGCTACAATCTTAAGACATATCCTAATCGAGGGAGTGTCGATTACGGTTTGAAAACGGGAAATTTAACTTGGTTGTTGTGTTTCGGATGGCGACGAACAACAACAACGTGGAGACCCAAGTTGGACCCCAAGTGGAACCCCAAACTAATTCCCAAAGCTGGAAATGGAAGTGGCTCTAAGGCGTGATTAATCCTCATACAATTCATATCCCGACCCCTCATGCGGAAAAACCCGAGAAGTTTGTTGGCCACGACTTTAAGCGTTGGCAACAAAAGATGCTTTTCTACCTCACTACCTTGCACTTGGCAAGATATCTGAAAGAAGATATGCCAAAGGTGAGTGAAGGAGAAACCGATGTTACAACCTTGGCTGCGGTTGAAACATGGAAGCATGGGGAGTACTTGTGCAGAAATTACGTCCTCAATTCGCTTTCATATTCTCTCTATAACGTGTTTAATGAGAAGAAAACTGCAAAGGAATTGTGGGGGTCGTTGGACCACAAATATAAAATTGAGGATGCGGGAACAAAGAAGTTCATTGTTGCCCGTTTCCTTGATTTTAAGATGGTGGACAACAAGAGTGTGAAATCTCAAGTGGATGAGTTTCAAACTATCTTGCACGAGATTCATGCCGAAGGTATGGTTATAAGTGAAAGCTTCCAAGTGGCTGCAATCATTGAAAAATTGCCTCCTTCTTGGAATGATTTCAAGAACTACCTTAGCATAAGCGAAAGGAAATGGATGTGGAAGGAATTATCCTTCGATTGAGTATTGAAGAGAACAATAGAGTTGCTGAAACCAAGTTTGTTTCTAGTGTGGCTAAGGCCAATGTGGTGGAGCATGGTGAAAGCTCCAAAGGGAAACGGTTTGAAAAGGGAAAAGGGAAGGTTGTGACAACTTCCAAGAATTCCCACTTGGGACCAAAAGGTGGTGTTTCCAAGAAGAAGTTCGAAGGAACTTGTTATAATTGTGGCGGTCAAGGCCACAAGGCTCATGCTTGCAAGTTGCCTAAGAAGGCTCGTGAGGCCAACATGGTGGAAGGCATTGCTAGAGACGTGTCCGAGATGCACCTCGCCTTGTGATTTCCGAGGTGAATTTGGTGGGTTCAAACCCAAATCAATGGTGGATTGACACCGGCGCTACTAGACATGTGTGCTCCAATAGAGACATGTTTAGTGCTTTTGTTGCTAAGGATGGCGAGAAGCTATTCATGGGGAATTCAGCCACCTCCGAGATCAAAGGAGAAGGAAAAGTGGTTTTGAAGATGACATCCGGGAAGGAGTTGACTCTCAACAACGTGCTTTATGTGCCCGATATCCGGAAGAACTTGGTGTCCGGATCGCTTTTGATAAAGCATGGATTTCGTATTGTGTTTGAGTCCAATGTAGTCACTTTGTCTAAGAGTGGAATGTTTGTAGGCAAAGGTTATGTCAATGATGGACTGTTTAAGCTAAGTGTAATGGTTGTGAAAGCGAAAGCTAATGATATGAATATCTCTTCCGTTTACTTGCTTGAGTCATCTAATTTGTGGCATGGTAGACTTGGTCATGTTAATTTTGATTCTATACGTCGTTTGACAAAAGCAAATTCTATTCCAAAGTTTAAAGTTGATTGTAAACAAAAATGTGAAATTTGTGTAGAAGCAAAATTAACAAGAAAGTCATTCCCATCCGTTGAAAGACATAGTGAACCACTTGAATTGGTTCACACGGACTTATGTGATTTTAAATCAACACAAACACGGGGCGGCAATAAGTACTTCATGACTTTTGTAGATGATGGCACAAAGTATTGCTATGTGTATCTTCTAAAAAGTAAAGATGAAGCTATAGAAAAGTTTACTCTATATAAAAATGAAGTTGAGAATCAATTAAACCGGAAAATTAAGGTGCTAAAAAGTGATAAAGGTGGTGAATATGAATCTCCATTTGAAGCAATTTGTGCTCAAAGTGGAATTAAACATATTACCTCGGCACCTTATACACCCCAAGTGTTGCCGAAAGGAAAAATCGGACATTGAAAGAAATGATGAATGCCATGTTATTGAGTTCGGGATTACCGGATAACATGTGGGGGGAAGCCGTGTTGTCGGCTAACTACGTGTTAAACAAAATACCCCGAAAGAAACAAGACAAAACTCCTTATGAACTATGGCATGGAAGAATGCCAAGTTATAAACACTTGAAAGTGTGGGGGTGTCTTGCAAAGGTAGCCATACCTCCTCCTAAAAAGGTGAAAATTGGACCAAAAACTGTTGATTGCATATTCATTGGATATGCACATAACAGTAGTGCTTATAGATTTCTTGTGTATGAGTCGAAAATTGATGCTATACACAAAAATACTATAATGGAATCTGTGAACGTATCGTTCTTTGAGAATATATTCCCGTGTAAGTCAAGAAATGAGGCAAGCTCATCGACTAAGGTAATAGATTCAATAGAAGACGAACATGTTCAAGATGAAAGAGAAGAAGAAGAGGTAGAACCTCGACGGAGCAAAAGAGCTAGGATTGAAAAATCCTATGGTCCGGACTTTCTAACCTATATGGTAGAAAGCGAACCACAAAGTTACAAAGAAGCCGTTAGCTCTTCGGAAGGACCTTTGTGGAAGGAAGCAATTAAAAGTGAAATTGATTCCATTTTGCAAAATCACACATGGGAACTAGTGGACCTTCCTACGGGTAGTAAAACACTAGGATATAGGTGGATTTTCAAAAGAAAAATGAAAGCGGACGGAACAATTGATAAGTACAAGGCCCGACTTGTAATTAAAGGTTACAGACAGAAAGAAGGCCTAGACTATTTTGACACCTATTCTCCTGTTACGAGAATAACGTCAATAAGAGTTGTACTTGCAATTGCCGCATTGAGAAATCTTGAAATACATCAAATGGATGTAAAAACAGCCTTTCTAAATGGAGATTTAGAAGAGGAGATTTACATGGAACAACCCGAGGGGTTTGTTGCACATGGACAAGAAAAGAAGGTGTGTAAATTAGTAAAGTCATTGTATGGCTTGAAACAAGCACCAAAACAAAGTGGCATCGAAATTTGATAATGCTATGATGCAAAGTGGATTTAAGATAAATGAGTGTGACAAATGTGTCTATACTAAAACCACGGAAAATGGCTATGTCATTTTGTGTCTTTATGTAGACGACATGCTTATCATAGGGAGTTGTGATAAGATGATCAAATCCACGAAAGACATGTTGAATTCAAAATTTGACATGAAAGATATGGGACTTGCGGATGTAATCCTTGGAGTTAAAATTTCTAGAATATCCAATGGACTTGTGTTAAGTCAATCTCATTATGTGGATAAAATTCTTGAGAAATTTAGCAAGAATGACAATGGAATAGCGAGTACTCCAATCGACCCGAATCTTCATCTATCAAAGAATAGAGATGAACCGGTGTCTCAATTAGAGTATTCGAGAGTTATTGGAAGTCTAATGTACTTGATGAGTTGTACTAGGCCGGATATTGCTTACACTTTGTTAGCAAGTTAAGCTGGTATACAAGTAATCCTGGAACCAATCATTGGAAGGGTATAGTGAGAGTACTAAGGTACTTAAGATATACTCGTGATTTTGGACTACATTACACTAGACATCCAGCTGTGATAGAAGGATATAGTGATGCTAATTGGATATCAGATATCAAAGACTCAAGGTCTACAAGTGGATATTTATTCACATTAGCAGGTGCAGCTATATCATGGAAATCTGCTAAGCGGATGTTATAGCGGATCAACCATGGAATCTGAGTTTATAGCATTAGATAAATGTGGTGAAGAAGCCGAATGGCTACGCCAATTTCTAGAAGATATTCCAAGATGGGAAAATCCCGTGCCCGCAATTAGTGTACATTGCGATAGCCAATCTGCGATTGGTAGGGCACAAAGTCATATGTATAATGGTAAGTCTAGACATATACATCGAAGACATAATACCATTAAACAACTACTTGCAACTGGCACCATATCTATTGACTATGTGAGGTCAAAAGATAATTTGGCGGATCCGCTAAGCAAAGGGTTAAGTAAAGAGATAGTTGCAAGGTTGACATTGGGAATGGGTTTAAAGCCTCTTGAGAAGTTGAACGCAGCGGAAAACCCAACCTAGTTGACTGGAGATCCCAAGATCTAGGTTCAAAGGGACAACCTAACTGTTAAAAGACTTGTAGCGTCACTGTGAGGGTCAACCCTATGCTCATTCCTTAAAGTGACATCCCGAGATGAATGAGGTTAAGCTTATGGCTTTTAATTATTCTTATGTGAAGTATGGTTACTTAAAAGAATCACCTATGTGAGAAAGAAGTAGAGGCCGCTTCGAGGAGAATTGTGTGAGGCTCAATTCTTAGACCTTCTCACGAGAACCGGGCATTGTGATCCAAGGCCATGAATGGACACGGCTATGAGAGCTGAATTGTGTTAGGGCGATACTGTGTAAAGTATATGATCGGCTACACAAAAAGCTAGCGGTTCAAGGACATCGTGTCTGCGATTAGCGAGTAGAGTAAATATGCTTTTACAAGGGAAGGTTGAAAGGGCAAACCCCTACCTATCCTATGCGGGTTTTATTTGCCGGACTTTATCACCTATCCTCATGAATTTCCTTCATGTGGGGATTGTTGGAAAAATAATGTGTTTTGAAGGAAATTAATTATTTAATTTCTAAAGGGTAATTTTGTCAAATTACTCAAGTGGGTTTGTGGTTGTGAAATAAAATATTTAATTGTCCAAAATGGCTTTTGGATATATTAAATATATTGGTTTTGATTTTTACTGGGGTGCTCGGTCGAGCAGAGTGTTAACTCGGCCGAGCACAGCATGGCAGAAAATAAAGTTTCTGGAAAAGCCATGCTCGGCCGAGGCATATGTCTTGCTCGGCCGAGCAGAGCCTTGCTCGGCCGAGCAGGCTATAAGACTCGGCGAGCGAGATCCCGGCGTAAATTTAACAGCCAATATTAAATGCAGAAAACTGAAATGAAAATCATTATGGCTAATGATTTTGGTTTGATGGTGGTTTAATATTCGTAATAAAGTTGTTTATTACATTTTATTACTTAATTAAATCATTGATTTTCAGTTTTTTCTTGGTTGGTTTGAAATCTTTAAATAGTTGTTTGTTAACAACATTTGAGATTACTTTTACAAACAACTAGAAAAAACCCAACAGAGAAAAAGCACTTGATTTTTTCTGAATTCCTCCTCCATATTCTTTGGTGCATATTGTTATCATCTTCCTTGGCCTCCTCTATTGCATATACAAAGAAGAGGTGATCTAGTCCAAGCGCAATTCAACTCGCCGGGAACTTAGGTGCAAAGTGCCCCCGGTCCGCACGTTCTATCCTGGGAGACAAGCAATCCAAGAAAAACTCAAGCACACTCGGTGAGGGATCGAATATGTCTTAAGGAGACAGTGATTTCATTGGGCTTGTGCAGCAAATTCAAGAACTTCTCCTTTTTATTTTTCTGTTTTTTTTATCAATTTATTGTGTATTATTTTCTGTAATTGTACTCCATTGTGCTACAGATGCAAATGTGTCGACCTAGGAAATACAAGGGACAGATTCGTGTCTCTAATACTTTCCATGTGTCTCAAGTGTTTTTAAATGCAAATATTAGGGAAGTGAATGAATTTCATGAGAGGTATTTATTTTAATAGTATGAAATCCTGTTCCCAAAGAAACATGCATATGCCTTTAATATTTGCATTATATTTGAATATATCTATAACTTTCTGCATATGGATGCATGTATATGAAAAAATAATGATATATAAGGAAGCATTGTAAATCTATTATAACTTAATTTTTTCTAACCTTAATAACTTGCTTTCCGTACCACATTAATGTCTACTCACTAATAATTTTTCTTTTTCTTTTCTTAACTCAGCCTTTGACTTGAGGACGAAATGCAGCTGCTATAGCATCTTTGGCTGCTTCTAAGTCACCAAGAACAACATGATGCATCAACGAGAAAAGGTCACCATGTCTTTGTGTTTTTAATTCAAAGTGCCACTTCTGACTTATGAGAGCTGGAAATTAAATCTTAATATTAAAAATGTGCTTTCACACATTTCATACTTCTTTGTGAGTTACTGTTTTCCCTTAGAGCTATGAGCATATAACAAAAAGGAAGCAATAAATAGAAAGCATGTGACATACCCTGTAGCTACGCTTATTGGTATTCCTTTAGCATGAAGATGTCCGACTAAACGGCGAGCCCCTAGAATTGGCGAAAATTGGAAACTAAGAATAAGCTTTATATATTCAATTTATTTTTTCACAAGACTAAGGCTAAGGGAGTGGCAAAAAGGCTGAAAAGGTGGCCGGGTAACTGAAAAGCGGTAACCCAACTTCAGCCCAAGTGAGTGTGGAATGCTTCTCTTCTCTTCTTAAAAGAGGAAAGTTAATTTTATAGAAAGAAATCTCTTCAATAGTGATAGTTGGTCTAAAAAAGTTTAGA
Source organism: Adenophora triphylla var. japonica (assembly GCA_022495995.1). Lineage (NCBI taxonomy): Eukaryota > Viridiplantae > Streptophyta > Magnoliopsida > Asterales > Campanulaceae > Adenophora > Adenophora triphylla. The sequence continues at coordinate 95,070 of JAFEMH010002302.1, read as the reverse complement.
AAAAACAAGTTATGAGAAATAAATATAAGCTTTACTCAGCATAAGCTTTTGCACAACAAATGAAGAGGTTAAAAACAAAGGTTAAAACAAAAAACACATCCTTGGTCTATTTAATAGGATTGGGTGAAGCGAAAAAACGCATTATTAACTAATAAACTGAAACCACAATGGAAAACAAAACAGAAAGAAGACATGCATTTACAGGACGAGCCTTGCTTTGAAGAAAATTGGAGAGACAATTCAGGTTTTGAACTGAAAAAGATAACTCCAAAGGTCAGAATGGGGTCAACTTTTCCCTCCATTTCTCTTTCTCCTATATCCCCGTTCAGAGATAGAAGTGCCTGTCATCAAGTCAACTTGAGCATTATTTCCTCCCTCATGTTTCTTCTCATCCATCACTTATTATGATACATTACTTCATTTTGCAGGACTCCAGGTTGTCCCACTTATCTTGAAATGTTCAACTTAAAGAGTCCGGTAAGAAATTAAGTTGATTAAACTTTAAATGCAAAATTTAATCCATAATTAAGTTATTTGTGGAATTTAAATGAAATCCTTTAAATATTTCGACTTCTGAAAGTTAAATCTTTGAGTGGAACGGAAAGAGTAGAGGAAAAGGTTATCTTCTATATCCTACTTCTTCTCAAAACCATTTTCATGTCCACATTTTGAACAAGAAACTTCCTTACCAGTTTCGTAACCATCAGATCCAGCTTCCCCAATTTAAAGGTACGATGCTTACTCCTCATGGAACATCCAACTATAGATTACGCAATTACGGTATCTTTTGCTTTTATTCATTTGGCTTTAAAGTATTCAGTAAGTGTTTGAGTTGTATAATGTAAATTATAAGTATAGTAACATACTTCATTTCTTTCTATTGAGAGAAACTGAGAAAGTTTTATTTTAGCTTCCTTGGGGTTTTGGATTTGGGAGATTCCTGAGGTCACCAGTTACAGAATTGGTAGGAGACTGGGAAGCGGTTTTATCTGTTATATTTTGTACTTTGTTCTTTCTTTTCCTTCAGTGTTTTGTCCATTTATTGCAGATTTTTTTTTAAGCGAAAAGCTTGGATGATAGAAATGTGAGTTCTAATATGGGGGTGGGGATGATTTGGGAGTGGTGGGATGATCTGTCAAGAAGATTTGAGTTATTTGATGAGGAATGTGAATTAGATCGCATCAGGTTCTCTTCTATGTTATGGCATATCTCATGCTTTTTTGTTTTGCTCGCTCATTGCAATTGAAGAAGTATTCGAACGGATTAATGTTTTATTGTTAACAAATATCGAAAGTTGTTTCTTTATTATTTCTCTAAATAATTTATAATTTATGATTGTTTGTTTTCGAATAATTGAAGCCTGTTTTTTGTTTCAGTGCCTCTTTTGAGAATGCCCTTAGTCATTTTCGTTTATTTTCCAAGTTTTTAAACTGTTATAGATTTCTACGTAAAGGATAACCAAGGATGTAAGGCATAATTGATGTACATTGATAGTCAAGCATAAGACAATTCATGGAGAAGTTGTTTTATTCTACTTATCATTTTTTTCACTGCTTACCTTTTTGTACTGACCTGTGCCATTGGCACGGGCTTTTGAGTACTAGTAATACAACATTCTGAAAATATACAACATTCTGATTATTTTTTAATTTAAAAAAAAAAATTAATTTTTTTAATTTTTTTTTTTGAAAATATAATACAACATTTTGAAAATATATAATACAACATTCTGAAAATATAATACAACACTCTGAATATAATACAACATTCTGAAAATATAATACAACATTTTGAATATAATACAGCATTCTGAAAATATAGGTCTGTAGTTTGAACTTTAGCATGTTAACCCTTATAGATCCACTTACTCACCTAATTATATGCTAAATAAGAAAAATAATGAGTCAGCATGCCACATCAGCATAATTAACAAAAAAATGGACACCCCATTAACGGAATGATGACATAATTCAAAAAAATGATAGCTTAAGGATTTCTAAGTAAAAAAAAAATGTAAAAGAACGAAAAGATAAAACTTAAACTAGTTCGGTAAAAAAAAAAAAAGTACTTTTCTTCTCAAATGATAATGACAAGGTTACAATATACTAGGGAAAAATTCCCCAAGGACCCTCATATCCAGATTTTATTCCATTTTAAAGAGAGATATTTTGTAAATCTTAAATAAACAGTTCAACCCAAATTATAATTCCCCATACACCCCTAGGACCCCCCTCTCCTACCTCACGTCATTTCCACCTCCCTCCTCTCTCTATATTATCTCTCTTCATTTTTGATCATTTCTCTCTCTCTCTAAAATACACACAGTGTTCTCTCTCTCCAAATTCTCCGATTCCGACATCCCATCAGAGCAGTTTTGGCGACCTTCCCTGTCCCGCTATACGATCATCGTTCTCCCTCCCATCCGGCGACCTTCTCTCTTCTCTCCGGTGATTTCCCGTCGCACTTTCTCGTCTCTCTAACCTTCATACTTCAAATTCGGCCAACCACCGCCACTCCTCCGGCTCCCCAGCATCTTACCTCTTTCCTTACAGATCAAGACAGATTTATCCATATGTTTCCCCAAATCATCAAACACAAATGCCCTAATTTGTCAACTCAGAACAATCGGCTTTCAATTCGTCGATCGATGGTACAAAACTTCTTAAAAAATACGTTAAATGTTTGCTTGTTTGTAATGCTGCAGCTTAATGTGTGCTCTGACACATTATTCGTGTTTCAGATTGATTTTAGGGGCTCTGAATATCTTTGGAATTAATGCAGCACATGTAGTTGATTTGGGGATTCTTCACTTTTATTATTATTATTATTCCTGGTCATTTTCCGTGGTTGATATGCAGTGATGTTGCTTTGACGCAATATTTTGTGGCAGGTTTATGTATGCATCTGAGTCTCATCCTTGTAATTTGGAAGCATCTGTCAGAAGGATTCGAATGAGGTATTTGTTTTGCTTGTTGATATGTTTATAGCCTCCATGATCCTTGTTAGTACAGTTTGTACCTCGGATCTGTCCAAATTTTAATTTGATGTTTTAAAAAAAAAAGGGCTTGGTAGTCAAAATATGTGTAATTTTGTTCATCCTTCTAGAAAATGCTCTGCTTGGATTCGAGCACAAGAAATACTGCAAGGAATGCTCTCACGCACGAATATAGTGTTTTTTTTTTAGATTTTTGTAATGATTGTATGAAAAAGTTGAGATGGATGAACAAACAGGATGCTTCTGTAATGTTTGTATGAAACTTACGAATGTGTGGATAATTTGGACTCAAAAGTAGTTGATTATTTTTTTGTTGAAAAAATTGTCTTATAGCATAGTTATAAGAGGTGAATGCTCTTAAAAGACTTTTTAATAAGTCTTATAAGTAATTTAAAAGACTTTTTAAAGTCTATTAAGTTACTTATAAGACTTATAAGATTTTTTTACTTTTTAAAAAAGTCTTATAAATAACTTATAAGACTTATTAAAAAGTCTTATAAGTTAGTTATAAAACTTATTAAATTACTAATAAGACTTATATAAGACTTTTTTACTTTTTAAAAAAGTGTTATAAATAACTTATAAGACTTATTAAAAAGTTACTTATAAGACTTATTAAACAGTCTTATAAGTTACTTTTTATTAAGTATTATAAGGGTCTTATAAGACTTATTAAGTTACTTACAAGACTTTTTTACTTTTTAAAAAAAGTCTTATAAATAACTTATAAGACTTATTAAAAAGTCTTATAAGACTTTAAAAAGCTTTTTAAGTTACTTATAAGACTTTAAAAAGTCTTATAAGTTACTTATAAGACTTATTAAAAAGTCTTATAATTAACTTATAAGACTTTTTAATAAGTCTTATAAGTTAATTATAAGACTACTTATAAGACTTTTTACTTTTAAAAAAAGTCTTATAAATAACTTATAAGACTTTTTAGCCAAAAACTTGTAAAAAACGCGTTTTTTTGAAGCTTAACAAAAAACGTGTTTTAGACTACGTCGTCGACTCTTCCACTTTCTTCATACCGTCTCTCCCGCCCCGTCACTGTTAACAATCGGCATTGAAGAAATCGCAATTGTGAATTCAGATCATAAATTCGATCTCAATTAGTGTTATCTCAAGGTTCGAATTTGCTTATTGGGAGTTAATTAGGGTTTTTGTTTGTTGGTTTTTACGAATTTATAAACGTTGGGAAGGATTTGCTGTTGGCTTTGATTGGATGGATTCATTGTGAATTTGTCAAGAATGGTAATCGATTAATTGATTGATTTTGTTGGAGAGGGAGAGAGTGAAGAAGGGGTGTATTGCTGCTTGCTGTTGTGAATTTATGAATGTTGGGAAGGATTTGCTGTTTGCTGTTGGTGGGGATTTGATGTGCCAGTGTTAGGGATTTGATGTGCTAGTGCTAGGGATTTGATGTGCCAGTGTATGTATTTTTGAGTGCCAGTGCATGTGTTTTGAGTGTCAGTGCATGTGGGAATTTGAGTGCCAGTGTATGTGTTTTTGAGTGCCAGTGTATGTGTTTTCAAATGCCAGTCCATGTGTTTTTGAATGTCAGTGCTTGTGTTTTTGAGAGCCAACAAAAATTATTACCAGTGTTTTTGAGTGTCAGTGTATGTGTTTTTGAGTGCCAGTGCATGTGTTTTTGAATGCCAGTGCATGTGTTTTTGAATGCCAGTGCTTGTGTTTTTGAGAGCCAGCAAAAATATTAGTGTAACAAAGTTCCCGTTGTAGTATCAATAAGTGCCAGTGTAAAAAAGTGTTAGTGCATGTATATTAAGTGACTTTATAAACTAACACTGGCACTTGGTTACACTAACACTGGCACTTTGTTACACTAATTTTGGCACTTTGTTAAATCAACACTGGCACTTGTTTTACACTAACACCAGCACTTTGATACACTTACACTGGCACTTTATTACACTAACACTGACACTTTTTTACACTGGCACTGGCACTTTGTAACACATGCACTGGCACTAAGTTTCTGAACAAAGAGAGCTTTTAACTGGCATTTTTTTAGACGTGCACTGGTACATTTTTACCATAACCCTGGCAATTATTTATACAACTACTGGCAATTATTTAGAACAAATTCACATAATTCCCAATTGAATTGACCCAAACTTCAGCAAATTAAACCCTTCATCCACACCATTGAAGGATATTCTGTTTATCCAATGAAAAAACGAAGAGCTATGGAATCAAATCACACAGTTATCTCCAATTAATTATGTACCAATCAATAAAGTACCAATCAATTATGTAACGAAGCATAGTTGACAATGGACATTAATGGCGAAACTAGGGCACGAATTGTAGGTTACAAAATACTCAAACTGAGTGAACGCCGGAGAACGATCGGAGCTTGGGATGGCCAGAGAAGATGATCGGAGCTTGGGATGGCACGAATTTGTAATATTAACACTGGCATTTATCATGGTTGCCAGTAATTACAAAAATGTCACCGTTTGTTTTGAAAACACGTTTTTCCTTATCTTAAGAAAAAACTATACTTATAAAATTTGTAAATATGTAAATTATGAGAGCAATTCGTTGTTATTATTGAAATTTTTGATTTTTTTGGTTGAAAAATTGTCTTAAGTCAATTATAAGAGACAAAGTAGTCTTATAATTAACTTATAAGAGTTGTAAATGTGTAAATTATGAGAGTAATTCATTGTAATTATTGAATTTTTTATTTTTTTGGTTGATAAATTTGTTTTATAAATCAATTATAAAGGACAAAGTAGTCTTATAATGTGAAAAATCTAAAAAAAATTGAATAATGTGAAAAATCTAAAAAAAATTGAAGTGTTTTTGGAAATGCTAAAGACTGTTGTGATGATCTGAAAATTCAGTGATTAATTTGTAATTTTTGAGACTGAAGTGACCAGTCTGAAATTATTTTGAGTTCAATGACTGATCTGAAATATCAGAAAGTCAAGTGACCAATAAATAACTTTTAAAATTCCAGTGACTAAAATATGATTTTCTGTTTTGGAATTGGTTCAGTCCCCTGGAATGAACGTACAATGACAATGACGCGTACAAATTAATAATAAGAATATTTTCGTCTTTTAACAGTGAGGGTGTGTGAGGAATTATTAAAAGATCATTTTTTTAAAATGGGGTTAAATCTCATATGAGGAACCCTAGAGGAAGTGGGTCATATACTAATACTCCGTTACTCCGTATCCCAAATGTTATATCACATGATGATTTGTTGTTTAAAACTGAAATTGACATGCACCCACTCTCGAGCTCACCCTAAATGACCTAAAATGCATTGATATACATAAATAATACTTCTTCCGTTCCCGCTAAATTTTCACTTTTTGTCATTTTAACTGTCTCAACTAAAAAATAACATTTTCTCAAAATTAATTTTATTTAATACTTCTCTTTGTCCCAGCTAAATTTACGCTTTTCTCATTTCATCAGAAACCATGTATTGGAAGGTTGATTTGATAACAATATTTATGTTTTTTAGGTTAACCTTGTATTATACACATGGATATTACTCTATATCACCATATCAGAGCCAGAGACAGAGGGGTATAACTTATGTATAAATCAATTGAAGCGGAAGATTATCATATGGTTTGAAATTTCATTAATGGGATTGAGTTTTGATATTATATATATATATATATATATATATATATATATATATATATATATATATATATATATATATATATATATATATTTAATTTAATTATTCTGATAAAAAAAATTAACTTGTTATTAATACACCATTGTATATAACTATCAATAACAATTTTTAAATATTTATTATGATAATTAAATTAATCTAAAATTATTGATCGAAATACCTTCGTGTTAACAACAAAAAAGATAAAACTCTTATATTAGTCTGGGACGGAGGTAGTATAACCTAAAAAATATAGGCAAACTCAAATATCAGAATAAATATATAGCACAATAAAAGTAAGCATCATATTGTCAATTGCAAGGATATTTTCTTGAATGAACTTTCTATAGTAAGGCTAAGGTCTCAGTGAAATAACTAACCCATCTTGCCTTGATCAAAAAATCGACATCCTTGACGGAGCTCACTTGTGATTTACCAATGTCCACCACAATCGCTTTCTCGCAGGTCATCATATTATCACGATAGACAGCGCTCAGCACCATCAGTTCAGTTTCTATAACACCCACAAACGATACCATTAAGTAAGGGGAATCAAATTTATGTATCATAGTCCAAGACTTGGGGTTGTTGTATTCCTTCATCACCCAAATATAACAAATTGCACAACCACGATTCGAAGAATAATAATCATGCGTATGTAACACGGCTAGTGAGTCCTTATAGATAAAGAGGGTTTTTTCGCCATCATAATTAGTAGTCATAGAAGAAGGAAGCATCATCTCCTTGAATACCTCGTCTTCTATATCAAATGAAATTACTCTATCTCGATGAAAAGACCAGTCGCGTTCACTACCAGCAAGCCAACAATAAGCTCCACTAGGGTAACAGACCCCAAACCACTCAACAATGTACTTGTCGCCGGTAAGAAGGTGATTAGCACCTAATGGATCAATCCCCCTCCATGAGTCTGAAATTAACGAGTAAATCTCGACATGCGTTAAATCCCTTTCAAATTTAATAATCTTGTAATCATTAGTTTGTTTATGATAGCAAAATCCAAAAGAAAGGGCAGATATATCGTAAATGTCAACGATTTTTTTGATTCTCAATGCTGGATTCCATAAAGTGATATATTTTTGAAAACTATAGCCAGTAGGACAGAAAATATTGAAAGATGAGCTGAGAACACAAACTATGCCATCACAACAACCAACCAAATCTGCGTTAGAGATCGGGAAATCAATAGTACTGTAGTTGATGAACGACGGCGACAATTGCTCCGTTGAAAATCTATCTGTAACAGCGACGATGCGGTTTTCATGTTTGTCGTCTATGAGAAGAAGATCAGTAATTTTGTTTTTTCGAATCTGATGATGTGTATTGATGAAATAAGGATCAGAGAAAAGGGAGAACCATGATTTGCAGACGGTAGTGAATCGGATTAGGGTTTTAACCGGTAGCCGAGTCAGTATGTTTGCATCAATTATATCACCGGGCAGATTTGCCTTGGCCTTCTTCACCATTGTTTTAGGTAAATTTCAACTGTGCTCAATTGTTTCTGTTTAATAAAGAACAAAGCCCTGGGAATGTTTATATACAGATCGAACGCCGCCCACGTCCTACTCCTTTACGATTTAGGATCAAGTAATTGGTTATCAAAATGTCGATTTTTTTTTCAAATAATACATTTTTAAAATTTTATTTACCAAAGTGATTTACTGTTCAAATTTTTTTTCCAAAATGTTCCACTTTTTCAAAAATCGCTACACCGTGTAGCAAGTTTAAAATTTTTTGATTAAAATCGCTACACTGTGTAGCGATTTTAAATTTGCTAAATTTTATTTTAATATTTATGCTATTTGCTATTTAAAAAAAAAAAATTGAAATCGCTACACTAATAAGTAGCGATTTCAAATTAAGAGAGTCCACTGTGTGCAAAAAGTCCGTCCAAACCAAGTCCAAAGTAAAGTAAAGTAAAGTAAAGTAGTAAGGTTTGTATTCGTTCCGTCTTAAATTACAAAATAATAATACAAAAATAATTATGTATTAATAAAAAAAATTAAATAAAAATATTATTTTTTCCATCTTAAATAAATATTTTTAAAAAATGTACTTTTATAAAAAATTATATTCTTCATTTCAAAAATAAATATTACTTTCGACTCAAAATGAATAACCAAAAAATAATATATACTACATTTTGTATCCCAAATAAATGAGCATTACTTCCTTCGTCTCAATGAATATTTTAAAAAAATAATACTCTTCATTTGCCTCAAAAATTAATATTATATTTTGAGACGAAGACACTAACATTACAAACATTAATTTTCGAGGCGAATGAAGTAGTATTAATTTTTAAAATATTCATTGGGATGAAGAAAGTAATGCTCATTTTTTTGGGATAAAAGATGTATTATTTTTTGGTTATTCATTTTGAGTCGAAAATAATATTTATTTTTGAAATGAAGAATATAATTTTTTATAGAAATACATTTTTTAAAAATATTTATTTGAGATAAAAAAAATAATATTTCTATTTAGTTTTTTTATTAATACATAATTATTTTTATATTATTATTTTGTAATTTAAGACGGAACGAATACAAACCTTACTACTTTACTTTACTTTGGACTTGGTTTGGACGGACTTTGCACAGTGGACTCTCTTAATTTGAAATCGCTACTTCGTGTAGCGATTTCAAATTTAGTTTTTTTTAAATAGCAAATAGCATAAATATTAAAATAAAATTTGGCAAATTTAAAATCGCTACACCGTTTAGCGTTTTTTAATCGAAAAATTTTAAACTCGCTACACGGTGTAGCGATTTTTGAAAAAGTGGAACATTTTGGGAAAAAGTTTGAACAGTAAATCAATTTGGTAAAGAAAATTTTAAAAATGTATTATTTAAGAAAAAAAATCCAAAATGTCCAATATAACCTTATTCTTATGTTGTAGATTCAAGGTATAATTTTATAATTTTTCTTCGAGATGTTTTTATAAAAAACTACCTAAAAAAGATGCAATTTACAAAAAAAAAAAAAAAAACACTTAAGTTATGATTTAACAAAAAACTATTTTATTATTATTATTATTATCATTATTATTATTATTATTATTATTATTATTATTATTATTATTATTATTATTATTATTATTATTATTATTATTATTATTATTATTATTGTTATTATTATTTTGAAAGGGTGAAAATTCCATATTTATAACTAATAAATGCATTTATTAGTTATCAGTTAAATAAATAATTTATCAGTTGTTTAACCAAATATCAAGCACAAAATACTCTTTTAAAAATTGATAAATGATTTTATCATTTATAAACAACTGATTAATGTCATTTAAAAAATAAAAAATAAAAAAAAGAATTTTTTTGTAATATCCAACTTGTGTGATTTTTTTGTAATATTTAATTATATTTTAAACGTAGTTTTTGATCATAAATGCCCCTTTTTTCAATTCTTGTAAATCAGTAAACACATAATCTTTTACTACATGCTTCCCAATCTAATCTAAAGTTTTAATTGGCAGGGGATTAAAAAAAGTAGATGTTGCGAGTATAAAAGGTGAAATATGAGAGAAAAAGTTAATAGAGAATATAAATTAAATTGTTATTGTGAGTAGCAAGTGCGTTTCATTTTCTATTTTTTTAATAAAGCAAACTAACAACCTTAAATATGACAGAAAGTAAAAACCTTAAACGGGATGAAAGGAATAAGAAAATCGTTTTTCTCCTAAATATTATAGGAACCAAATAAATTTTTAACTTAAAAATTTGTTATGTGTTTAGCTAACAATAATATTACCTCTGTAGACGTTGTTAGACCACCATAATTTCCGGATCACTCAATCATATCTTTGACCTCATCTTCAGCAATCAATCACTGGAAATATTGTTAGATTGATTGTGTATTATTTTGTGTATATCTTTAGTCATAGTAATTATCTCTTTCCTAGTATAGAGTTTTACCATAGATAGGACTTTGTTTGTAAAGAGTATATATATCATACCTACTACATGAATAATAATTACATTGAGAATTATCTCCATACACTGACTTATTCCCTCGTCTCTTTTATTGTTCAAAATGGTATCAGTCGCTCCATCCGGTGCCATGGTCAACGACTCCTCAAGTCCCACAAACAATACCTTTCCTTTCTCCTCCAGTTCTTCCTCATCTAAACCTCATCTAAACTTGGTTCTCTTCCCCTCAGATTGAACATTCAATCTTACATGGGACACTCTCACCTTACGAACGACAACTACCTTAATTGGCATTCATTATTCTTTACCGTTCTAACCACATACAAGCTTACCGCTACCCTCACCACCACCACTCCTCCGCCGACAAAACTTGCTGATGGATCGGACAATCCCGAACTTGATTACATTAATCAGGTTTCTAGTCTAGTATTAGGATGGATCAAGGCCACTGTGTCATCTAAAATTCTCTCTCGGATCAACTCGTGTCTTACGGCTCCTGCGACTTGGACGCTTTTGGAGAAACGATTTGGTGGTAAGTCTCGTATTCACATCCAAAAACTCCGCAGCGATCTTAATGCTCTATCCAAGAAACTGGACATGAGTATTGATGATTACTTTATTCTTGCAGTTTCAATCTCGGATGCACTTGCCAAGGTCGGAGAAGTGATTTCTGATGACGATTTGCAGCAGCGTATCGTTGCAAGGCTCGGGTCTACCTTCAAAGAGTTTATAACATCACAGAACAACCGACCCGCAGAATCCCTAGATGATCTTCAAGACCTGCTTCTTCAAGAAGAAGATCTTCTCTCAAAATTCAGTTCGGTCTCTCTTCATCCCACTACGGCTTTAGCGGCTCACAGTTCTACGGGCACGGCACATCATGGTAGCTCAGATGGTTTCTCTAGAACTACAAACCCAGGTCATGGAAAAGGAGGAAACAAGAATAAAGGGGGTAAAAACAATGGCAAGGGACGTGGAAAGAATGTACATAATGGTCACCAAGGTCGTGGAATCCTCCCTACCCCACCTATCCAAATGCATCATTTAGGCCTAGTTCACAGCCCATCAGGCCATTCAAGGTTTACAGACCTCCTAATCCCTTTACTCATATTGAGCACTCTGCGTGCCAACTTTGTCATAAACCCGAACATACTGCTCCCGATTGTCCGGACCGTGGTAATTTTGCATTGTATGACTCTCATGTTCCTGCAGATCCTCTTCCGTTTGGATCTCCGTCTCATTCCTCGCACGAGGTATCTTATGGTACTTATAATCAGTCTGTGGCACCATCTTTTGTTTTAGATTCCGGGGCAACCAATCACACACTACCAGAAAAAGGTGTTTTAGCAATGGAAATTTCCGTCGCTAAAATTAAATTTTCGTCGCTAAATATAAACACCGGCGGAAAAATTCCGTCGGTGGCCCGCCGCTACCAGCCCGTCGCAGTGCTCCGACGGGTCAATTTCTGCCGCTATTTTTTGATTTTACCGACGGAATTTAATTCCGCCGGTGATTTAATGATTTCAGCGACGGAAACTTCCGCCGTTAAATCAATTTAATTTAATTAAATTTTCATTTCATCGGCGGAAATTTTCGTCGCTGTAATAAAAATTAATTAAATTAAATTAATTTCAGTGGCGGAAATTTTCGTCGCTGTAATAAAAATTAAATTAAAATAAATTAATTTCAGCGGCGGAAATTACCGTCGCTGAAATTATTTTAATTTAATTTAATTTTTATTACAGCGACGGAAATTTCCGTCGCTGAAATTCTAAATTAAATTAAAATAAAATAATTTCAGCGACGGTAATTTACGCCGCTGAAATTAATTTATTTTAATTTAATTTTTATTACAGCGACGGAAATTTCCGCCGCTATAATCAAAAAATTAAATTAAAATTAATTAATATAGTGGCGGGAATTTCCGTCGCTGTAATTAAAATTAATTGAAATAAATTAATATCAGCGACGGAATATTCCGTCGCTCGTTCTGAAATAAATTAAAAAAAATAATTTAAAATATCAATAAACAAAAATTTTTTGTACCTGATATAACAATTCAATTTATAAAACTAAAACTATAAAAACTAAAAATCAAATATCAGCGTACCAAATAAAGACTAAATATCACCGTACCAAATCGGGAGGGGGAGAGGGGGGGAGGGGGAGGAGATGGGGGAGGGGGGAGGGGGAGGAGAGAGGGGAGAGGGGGGAGGGGGTATGGAGGGGGAGGGGCTCCCGCGGGTACAAAATATCTCAAATGTTTACAAACAAGTATAAAATAGTACAAACAAGTCTAAACGAGCCATCAACAGCGCCAAATATCTCAAATATCAACTCGGGGGAGGCCGGAAATTACCCTGGGGGTCCTGGTCGAAACGAGCCATCAACAGCGCCAATTGTCTTTCAGTCTCTGCATGACGCCGATCAGTCTCCTCCTGCATCTGCGTCTGAACCGCCAAAGCCTCCGTAAGATTTGCCTGCTCGCGTCTCTCCTCCTCCAACGCAGCCTCCAGAGTGTCGACCCTCGGATCATGAAACGTGGGTGGGGCAACATTTCGCCGATTGCTGCCCGTAATCCCCCATCCCTAACACTCGGGCTCCTCTCTTTGGATGTCCCTCAGAGGTGACCGAGTGCCAAACATCAGGCACGAAGGGGACGGGCTAGCCGGGAGGCGTTCCTTCGGGAGCAACGGCGGCTTGATATGCAGTCTGTCAAAATAAAACAAACAATTATAATCATATACACAATGTAAGGTACATAAATAAATTTACATATTCAAAATCAAGTCATTTAATGATAGTTTACTTACAAAGGCATTAGCAGAGCGATCGTCAACCCATTACTGAGGTTGATCGGGCGCTGTAGGATTCCGAAGATGGGTGCTAGCGTAAAATCCACAAAACTGATATTCTGGCCATACTCCCTTTCCTATAAATAAAATAAGCGAGATTATTACTTTGAAATTGTATAAATGCAACATTTAAACTGATTTAAAAGCATGCATACACTACATTTACACTAAAATCATGGATTTCATAGCATCAACATGGTTCCCAGCTAACATACGTACATAAACCTATTTAAAAGCATCCATACACTACTACATTTAAACTAACATACATACCATGCGGTCGTGATGCTCGGCGACTGGGATCGTCCCCATGGTATGCATCGCCGCCGACCCCGAGGAGCCTGCTCTATTGGCCTTGGCCTGATTGGATATACCCTTCGCCGCATCCGACCCCCAATATTCGCAAAATTGACGAAACACCTCCCGGTCATCCAAGTAGGTGTCGAGGGCTGTTGTCCCGCCGCGAGCCGATTAGTATAATAATTTCTCTTCGTGGTACCTATAAAAAATATGAATATCTCGAAAACATATAATGATGACATTATAAAATTAAAAGAGTATAATCATTGTTAATTAAACTAATTAAGGATAGATAAATATGTTACCAATAAAATCCCTAAATAGCTTGTGAGCCTGTATATCGAAAACATATCTAGCCGTCGCCTCGTCGATTTCCGGCGCCCAATAATATTTATCCTACAACATATAATGATAACATTACAAAACTAAAAGAGTATAATCATTATTAATTATAACATTTTAATAACAAACTTGTAACGACCCCAACCCTAGGCATCAATTTTTAATATTATATTAAATGCTTTTAATATTTATATTTATTTTATGTGTTCAATTATGTCTTTAAATTCTTAATTTAAGATAACTTGGGTGAGAAATAAATTTAGAATCTTTTATGAATTTATTAGACATTAATTAAGAACCTTGAAGAAATAATAAAAATGGAAATAAGATAAATAGTGCAAGGAGGTTAATTGAGTAGGATGAATTATTTGGGTAAAGGTTAATTTAATTGTTGGAAGCCTTTAGAAGAGGGGGGCCAATTCCCTCTTCATTCCAATTTCCCCCAAGTGTCCCCTCTCCTCTCCCCCATACTCCCTCCATCCGCCCCCTCAATCATTCTCCTCACTTTTCCCCTACTCCCTCTTACCTCCTCCCTCACTCTTCTTCATCTTTCTTTCTTATCATTCTCCATGGGAGAACCCTAGTGGAAGCTCTCAACCCAAGCTTTGAAGCCAAGCTATTCTTCCACCATTTTCAAGTCCAAGGGTAGTTTTGAAGATGGATCATCTAGGAGAGTCCATCAAGTGAGAAAGATCAACCTTCCATATTGAAACCCTAAGGTGAGTTGTTATGATTTCCCTTCTTATGAATGTTCATGAACTCTATTTGTTGTTCTTGTTGTGATGATAATTTTGTAAATGTTTTGGAAGCCTATTCGAAGTTGGGAGATTGGTAAATGGCAAAGAAGGATACTCTTGTTCTTAGGAATTGATTTGGATTGAATGGAATGGGTGAAGATAGATTAGGAGATATTAGCTTGAATTGATTTATGAAATGGGTGAAGTTAGGTTAGAAGATATTAGCTTGAATTGAGAAAATGAAATGGGTGAGATTTAGGTGGTAAATAATCTAAATCTATATGATCTTGAATTTGGATGATTTAAGTTGAAGTATGTAAGGCTAACCAATCCTTTTAGTGTTCATGAGATTAAGGAAAATTAAAGAAGGAATAAACTATGTAAGAAGGATTGGAAATTCGAAAATGCTGAATAAGGGCCATGGGCGGTCGCCCATGGGGGCTGAGCGGCCGCCCAAGGCGGCAGAAACTGGCTCCCTTTGTAAACTTCTTTGGGCGGTCGCCCAAGTGACATGGGCGGTCGCCCATGTCACCAGTCCTTCCCCAGTTTCTCCTCTTTTGCTGATTTTTACTAAAAACCTCGGGAATGATTCCTAACCATTACAAGTTAATAGAACCTAATCCAATTCGGATGTGAATCAATTCCTTTCAACCTAGATTAAAGTGGAGCCTCTGACCACTTAAATAAATGTAATTCCATTTGATAAATTTAACAGGAATTCTTATAGGGACCTTGTAATACATAACATTGTCCGGAAATTGGGTATTAAGATTGTTGCGTACTTCACCAATGTGGTTAGAACTTGGGAAGTAGGTCATGAAATATTATTAAGATTTTCCGAGGTTGTGTGATGACTTCGTATGAATCGTATGTGACTTGTTGTTATGTTAATTATTCCCTTGTGGATTATTTGGCAAGTGTTATGTGGCTTCCCAAGTGTGGAATATTTGATACGTTGTTATGATTCCTAATGTGTGGATATGTTTACTATGTGGTTGTATGGTTATCCCCTTTGTGGATTATTTGGTATTGTTATATTGTATCCTGTGGATTATGTGGTTATATGGATACCTTACTTGAATTTAAATTCGTTAATGGTATTATGCATAGTGTATTACATGAACTGTTGCACTATAGTATGGTTGTAACGTGAGTATATTTTACCATGTTACTATATGTTTATCCCTTTTGTGGATTATAATTCAAGTATCTGGTATGTGCTTGAATGTTCGGGTGGGTATGATGGAAGTCAATCAATTATTGATTTGTTCTATAATTGATTGAAAGTTCATCATACCGGTGACCCTTCCCCTCTCGTGGCCACGGAGTGAAGTGCTAACGACTTGTATTGAGCATGAAGAAGCCTTTACAGCACTGTTGCGATCGTTGTACGGAGGGAAGATGTTATTTTTGGATACACTAATATAGGTATCATTTCTTATATGGATCTCTGGGGAATGAGGCCTATAAGAGGTGAATGTGCTGGAGGCAATTCACCAAAGAGTGGAGTTTTACTCCCACGTTGTACGACTTATTGTTCAGACGGGAAAAGGTAAAATGAGGTAACGTAAGGTGTTTACCGCTTTCATAATGTGTTAAGTGTTACCATGCTACGTGTTGCATCTTGTATGGCATCTTGTTGCATTCATAATAGCTCATTGAGATTTATTCTCACCCCTCTCCCTTCTTTGTTTTAGATTCCGAGACAGGTGACCCGAACCAGGTGAGGCCGGGGATTTCATTGTGGACTTTTGCTTTGGGGCTTGACAAGTTAAGTATAGGAGTCGGTTGTTAGGAGTATTTATTAAGTAGTCTTCTTTTGTAAATTGTATGGAAAACTCTTTGTTTAAACAAGGTTAATTAAGGTTTCCAATGTAATTGATCAGATTTCGGTTTATTAAAAGTTGTGGTTGGATTTCCTCTAAGTAGAGATATTTCCAATTGATTTTATTGGAAGTTTGAAAAGTGGTTTTCTTTTAAAGGCAAATAAATGTTTTAAAAATTTAGATGGATTTTCTTAGTTTGAGCTCCCTTAGCTCGGGACACGTGTTAGGTCCCGGGTTGGGGTGCTCACGGTTAATATCGAGCTTAGTTTAGAGGTCAAGGGTAGATGTCTAAACTAAGGGGGAATGTGTGGAAATTGACGCCGAGTGTTTAATGCAGGAGTTCGTTCTAATGGCCGGAAGCAAGGATGATCAGCGGAAGGTTCTAGAAATTGAAGAAGATATGGGTATAGGTGGAATTCAAAATGAAGAGATGGTGAAATTATTCAGGAAGTTTGTACAGGATAGGGAGACTAGAGGATCAGTTCCGAATCAACCTGAGGAATGTCAAAGTGATGGATGGGAAAGGTTTGTGAAGATGAATCCGCCGGGTTTTAATGGATATCCGGGTCCGCTAAAGGCAGAAAAATGGTTAGAAAGAATGAACAAAATCTTTGAGGTTATGGAAAGTCGCAACGAAGAGAAAGTTAGGTATGCCGTGTTCAAACTTGAAGGTTTAGGCGATCGGTGGTGGCGAGAATTTGAAGGGAAGTTGGGAGCGGGATCATACGCCCCAGACTTGGGATAATTTCACTCAACAGTTTGAGGACTACTTCATTTCAATGGTTACAAGGGATAAGAAGGAGATTGAATTCTTAGGACTAAAACAAGGGAACATGACGGTAGATCAGTATTCAGTCCGGTTTGAGGAATTAGCTAGGTGTTGCCCTCATTTGGTATCGCATGAAGTGAAAAGGGTTCAGAAGTTTGTAACAGGTTTGAGGAGTGAGTATAGGAAGAAATTATGGATTGATGGTTTCGCCGATTATCAGACAGTCATAGATAGAGCATATAAGGTCGAGAAGGACTTTGAGGAAAATAGTGGAAGGTCCGGAAGTGGGATTAGAAACAAGCCAAAGTATCTAGGACAAGGATCCAAAGTCATTAGAGGACAGCCAAGTGCTTTAACTTCAGGAAGTATGAGAGAGGAACTTGTGGTAGCTTCTTCGTCTAGGCCAATACCCAAGCAAAAGATGGGATGATTTGTAACTTTTGCAAGAAGGTTGGACATACCGAAGATCGGTGTTGGAGTAAGCAAGGCAAGTGTTTAAATTGTGGAGCATCGGGACACTTTAAGAGGAATTGCCCAAGGATGACGAGGGGACGAGCTTCAAGCAGCGGTCAGCTGGGTGGACGACAAAGAGGTAGTACCAAGAGAGATAACAAAGGGGAACCGAAAGAGAAGGTCTATGGTCGGGTATGTGTTTCGGGTTCAGGAGAGATAGATCCCTCAGAGGTCACTAGAGGTATATTCCCTGTCTCAAAAGTTAGGGGTCATATTTCATAGATCCTGTTGCATATCATTTATGTTTGGCATCACATTTTGCTTATATGTGACATACATTGTTGAGAAATTGTTTTATTGTTGGAGGATTCTGCTCTTATGAGAGAATACCTCGAACCTTCTTTGGTTTACCACGACGATAATGTGGTTATGGCTGAGCATGTATTGCCGGTTGAATTAGTATAATTATTAAATTATGATTTTTAGATATACTTGACCTGGAGGGTTAAGTAGTGGTTGTGAATTAGTAGACTGTCATAATAAGTGAGTCTCCTTTTCTATGCCTAATTTGCTTATATTGGTATTTGATATAGGTAGACTGTAATGGGAAATTCTTGTTATTTACGTGCATTTAAGGTGAAACTTTTGAATTAAGGTGTGAAGAGTAATTGGTATATGTTAGACTTACATAAGAAGGTCTTTTCAAAATTTTTAGGTGCTAGTTGTGAGTAAATGGTAAATGTGCTCCCGTCGATATGTTTCATGTGTTGGTTCTGAGTAGGATAAGCAGAGTTGTAATCCTTATTTTGATGGCTTTAGGGTGATTAGAATTGATGATCTCCTTGTTAATTAAAGTTCCGGGAAGATCGTGAAAATGATTTGAGAGTCGTGTTAATGATTTCCTTGTGAGGAGTCCATGTATGCAAAGTTCGGCTAGTATGAGTTGGCCCGAGAGGATTTCAAATTTTTGGGTTCTATAGTCTTAAACCCGGATGTTACCATGGATCTTGTGAGGGTTGAGTCCGTGATCTTTGAGTTGGCAAATGCTATCGAAGAGATTTAAGGAATTCTTAAGAAATGAAAGATCGTTGCTTTAATTAAATTTAAAGGATGTATAAATGGTGTAGGATGTAATAAGTATGAATTATATTGACAGAGATGGAAAATAGATTGGCTATAGATTCGATCCTTACCTTACTTAACGGATGTGAGGACTTTGTGAAATTTTAAGGTGCATTAAAGGAAGATTAGATTATGATATGATACGGAATGGGAAAGTGATAACGTAGGCTTTGAGGAGTTTGACTTAGATAAGTGAGATTTTCTTATCTTCTACTCGGGAGTAGCTACACTTGTGTTGCGTATTTAAGAGTACCTTATCTTTTTGAAGCTTCCTTTGAGAGTTGTTACCGATCCTAGAGTTGGAGAATTAAGTTAGTCGAAAGGAAGAAATTAGAAGACTACCCAAATTCTTGAGGAATAGGTTATATTGTGTGACGGATTTCCTTTCAACTTGAGAAGTTTAATTAACCTTA
The DNA here is from genome assembly GCA_022495995.1 of Adenophora triphylla var. japonica. Classification (NCBI taxonomy): domain Eukaryota; kingdom Viridiplantae; phylum Streptophyta; class Magnoliopsida; order Asterales; family Campanulaceae; genus Adenophora; species Adenophora triphylla. The sequence continues at coordinate 75,626 of JAFEMH010002302.1, read as the reverse complement.
GCGAGTTTGCGTAAATAGCAGGTATCATTCTAGCTTTGAGATAAAATCGTATGAGGCGTGGTTCAGGGAGATATTATCGATCTCCAATTTGTCGGGATGAGGTTAGTGAAGCTAGGCCTAAGGTAATTTAGCGCCAAAGTTTGTTAATTCATTGAAGTTTTAGAAAAGATTGGTGATTTGACTTAGAGACCGACTTAGAGTAGCTTATTGAGCGTTGGAAGTTTAAATGTAATGTCGTAATGTATTGGGTAACATAAGATATAATACTTTTTATTTAAATATACTTCTTTGAGGTCGTGAAATTCGGGTTAGTGATGATGGTATGGTATTCTCGGAATATTAAGTTGTAATATCACATTATTAATGAAATTAGAATCTTGGAAAGAATCATAGCATTGATGAGACTAATTGAGAATGGAAGTCTTAGAGTATTCGAGTCGTGAAAGTGTATAGTAGAATCATGCCATTGAGAAATCTAATTGGGAATATTAAGTTAGAATTTGTGAAAGGTAACCTTTGCTAGTTTGAACCTTAGGGTAAGTGACAATCGAATTCGGGACGAATTCTCTTTAAGGGGGAGTGAGTGTAACGACCCCAACCCTAGGCATCAATTTTTAATATTATATTAAATGCTTTTAATATTTATATTTATTTTATGTGTTCAATTATGTCTTTAAATTCTTAATTTAAGATAACTTGGGTGAGAAATAAATTTAGAATCTTTTATGAATTTATTAGACATTAATTAAGAACCTTGAAGAAATAATAAAAATGGAAATAAGATAAATAGTGCAAGGAGGTTAATTGAGTAGGATGAATTATTTGGGTAAAGGTTAATTTAATTGTTGGAAGCCTTTAGAAGAGGGGGGCCAATTCCCTCTTCATTCCAATTTCCCCCAAGTGTCCCCTCTCCTCTCCCCCATACTTCCTCCATCCGCCCCCCTCAATCATTCTCCTCACTTTTCCCCTACTCCCTCTTACCTCCTCCCTCACTCTTCTTCATCTTTCTTTCTTATCATTCTCCATGGGAGAACCCTAGTGGAAGCTCTCAACCCAAGCTTTGAAGCCAAGCTATTCTTCCACCATTTTCAAGTCCAAGGGTAGTTTTGAAGATGGATCATCTAGGATAGTCCATCAAGTGAGAAAGATCAACCTTCCATATTGAAACCCTAAGGTGAGTTGTTATGATTTCCCTTCTTATGAATGTTCATGAACTCTATTTGTTGTTCTTGTTGTGATGATAATTTTGTAAATGTTTTGGAAGCCTATTCGAAGTTGGGAGATTGGTAAATGGCAAAGAAGGATACTCTTGTTCTTAGGAATTGATTTGGATTGAATGGAATGGGTGAAGATAGATTAGGAGATATTAGCTTGAATTGATTTATGAAATGGGTGAAGTTAGGTTAGAAGATATTAGCTTGAATTGAGAAAATGAAATGGGTGAGATTTAGGTGGTAAATAATCTAAATCTATATGATCTTGAATTTGGATGATTTAAGTTGAAGTATGTAAGGCTAAACAATCCTTTTAGTGTTCATGAGATTAAGGAAAATTAAAGAAGGAATAAACTATGTAAGAAGGATTGGAAATTCGAAAATGCTGAATAAGGGCCATGGGCGGTCGCCCATGGGGGCTGAGCGGCCGCCCAAGGCGGCAGAAACTGGCTCCCTTTGTAAACTTCTTTGGGCGGTCGCCCAAGTGACATGGGCGGTCGCCCATGTCACCAGTCCTTCCCCAGTTTCTCCTCTTTTGCTGATTTTTACTAAAAACCTCGGGGAATGATTCCTAACCATTACAAGTTAATAGAACCTAATCCAATTCGGATGTGAATCAATTCCTTTCAACCTAGATTAAAGTGGAGCCTCTGACCACTTAAATAAATGTAATTCCATTTGATAAATTTAACAGTAATTCTTATAGGGACCTTGTAATACATAACATTGTCCGGAAATTGGGTATTAAGATTGTTGCGTACTTCACCAATGTGGTTAGAACTTGGGAAGTAGGTCATGAAATATTATTAAGATTTTCCGAGGTTGTGTGATGACTTCGTATGAATCGTATGTGACTTGTTGTTATGTTAATTATTCCCTTGTGGATTATTTGGCAAGTGTTATGTGGCTTCCCAAGTTTGGAATATTTGATACGTTGTTATGATTCCTAATGTGTGGATATGTTTACTATGTGGTTGTATGGTTATCCCCTTTGTGGATTATTTGGTATTGTTATATTGTATCCCGGGTGGATTATGTGGTTATATGGATACCTTACTTGAATTTAAATTCGTTAATGGTATTATGCATAGTGTATTACATGAACTGTTGCACTATAGTATGGTTGTAACGTGAGTATATTTTACCATGTTACTATATGTTTATCCCTTTTGTGGATTATAATTCAAGTATCTGGTATGTGCTTGAATGTTCGGGTGGGTATGATGGAAGTCAATCAATTATTGATTTGTTCTATAATTGATTGAAAGTTCATCATACCGGTGACCCTTCCCCCTCTGTGGCCACGGAGTGGGGCTGTGCTAACGACTGTATTGAGCATGAAGAAGCCTTTACAGACCTGTTGCGATCGTTGTACGGAGGGAAGATGTTATTTTTGGATACACTAATATAGGTATCCTTTCTTATATGGATCTCCGGGAATGAGGTTTATAAGAGTGTGAATGTGGAGGCAATTCACCAAAAAATGGAGTTTTACTCCCACGTAGTACGACTTATTGTTCAGACGGGAAAAGGTAAAATGAGGTAACGTAAGGTGGTTACCGCTTTCATAATGTGATAAGTGTTACCATGCTACGTGTTGCATCTTGTATGGCATCTTGCTGCATTCATAATAGCTCATTGAGATTTATTCTCACCCCTCTCCCTTTACTGTTTTAGATTCCGAGACAGGTGACCCGAACCAGTGAGGCCGGGGATTTCATTGTGGACTTTTGCTTTGGGGCTTGACAAGTTAAGTATAGGAGTCGGTTGTTAGGAGTATTTATTAAGTAGTCTTCTTTTGTAAATTGTATGGAAAACTCTTTGTTTAAACAAGGTTAATTAAGGTTTCCAATGTAATTGATCAGATTTCGGTTTATTAAAAGTTGTGGTTGGATTTCCTCTAAGTAGAAATATTTCCAATTGATTTTATTGGAAGTTTGAAAAGTGGTTTTCTTTTAAAGGCAAATAAATGTTTTAAAAATTTAGATGGATTTTCTTAGTTTGAGCTCCCTTAGCTCGGGACACGTGTTAGGTCCCGGGTTGGGGTGCTCACAAAACTAACATTTAAGTTTTAAATAAAAACCATTAACACATTACCTTAAACTCCTCCCACGCATCCTCCTTCTGCCTCGGTGGCAATGATTTTCAGTTGGGCCAATACTCGGTCATTTTCCGAGACCGCCAATATTGCCCGATCTTAGTCCCTGTGGTAGGGTATCCCCCTACAAATCTGCCAAGTATATTTATACAATAACATTTTAACTTAAATAATGAATTATATATAAAACAAAAAGGAACCAACTTATATCAAATTAATGAAGAGTTACTTACTGGTCATAATGTACCGATATCCGGACAAATATCCTCCCCTCAGAATCGACAGTAGTCTGAGTATCGGCCCCAGAGGTGGAGCTAGTACTACTGCGTGAAGGGTCGACATCATCACTACCGGATCGGGACGGTTGCGTCCCAGTAATAGATGTGTAGATGGGCTTAGTCTTCTTACCCTTCCCTTTCTACTAGAACTCATATCTTTATTACAGTAAAAATATTAAAATATACAACTTTAACAATAGGAAACAATATATTCACAATACATCTAAAACTTTAAAGTTCTAATAATCTAAAGCATTCACAATACATATAAAACTTTAAACTATTAATAATATAAAGCGTTCACAATACATATAAAACTTTAAAATTCTAATAATCTAAAGCATTCACAATACATATAAAACGACGGATATTAATAATAATCTAAAGCATTCACAATACATATAAAACTTTAAAGTTCTAATAATCTAAAGCATTCACAATACATATAAAACTTTAAACTATTAATAATCTAAAGCATTCACAATACATATAAAACTTTAAAGTTTTAATAATCTAAAGCATTCACAATACATATAAAACTTTAAACTATTATTAATTTTCGTCCCCATCATCATCATTGGACTCTGAATTACTACAAAACTCGAGTTCTTCATCTTCGTCTTCAGACTCTGATGAATCAAACTCTGGTTCCTCTTCCTCTTCCTATTCCTCTTCCTCTGATTCATCAATATCAATGTGCGCGAGATGACCTGAACGAGGCGGAGGAGTTGGCAAATTTAGGGGTGTAAGCGGTTTAGCTCAAACCGCGGTTTGAGACCGAGCCGAGCTAAACCGTGGGGTTTAGCTCGGTTTTTTTATTTGAGTGGTTTAGCTCGGTTTGAAAAAATGCCAAACCGAGCGGTTCGGTTTAGCTTGCGGTTTGAGGGTGCCGAGCCGAGCCGAACCGAGCCGAGCTAAACCGTTTAGCTTTCAAACCGAGCTACGAGACCGAGCTACGAAATCGAGCTACGAGACCGAGCTACGAGACCGACCTACGAAACCGAGCTATGAAGTCAAACCAAACCACCATAAACCATAATCCTAACCATTCATTCCAAATCAAATTAATCCCTACCTTTAATTTATTTCAAAACCCTAAAATCTTTAATACATTACCTCTGCCTCTTGGAGAACTTTCATTATATCTCTTTTCCTTCTCTCTCTTCCCCTTCTCTCTCTAAAGTAGATCTCACCATCGCCGCCTCACTCACCGTCGTTGCCTCTCACCGTCGCCGCCGCTCACCGTCGCCTTCTCTCTCTTCCCCTTCTCTCTCTAAAGTAGATCTCACCGTCGCCCCCTCACTCACCGTCGCCGCCTCTCTCACCATCGCCGCCTCTCACCGTCGCCGCCTTCTCACCGTCGAGAACAAAAGTTGAGGTATGTTGTATACACCTAACTTAGACGATACTACCCTTTTTTGTGCTAAAATTGTATCTTTACCCGAAACTTACATTTAGTGGTTTATGTGTTTTCTTCGGTACTTTGCTAGTTTAGATCATTACCAAGCAGTCTTTTGTGGCACATACTCCTAATGGAGGCATAAACCTACCCAGATTTTTGTTCTTATTTTTGTTCTTATTTTTTTGAGGCTTGTATGCTTGACAAGTTGTCAGATGTCAGTACTTTGCTAGTTTTGATTTTTGATCCTAATTTTCGTCTTTAATTTTTTGCTTTCTATAGTCGAAGGCTTGACGCCCGATTACTACAGGAACAAACAATAAAATGCATACATATATTTAGTATTCATATATTTAAGAGAGAAAATTTAACTCTGATATTTTTTCAGAGTAATTTTACACTGTTACAAACAGGGTACAACTAAGTAAGCAAAGGATGGAGTATTTGGAAATGTTGAAATTGTACATCATAAGTATGCTGTTCAACCAACAATAGTATGTTCCTCATTATTTTTTAAAAGTTGAAACAATACATCAGAACTATGCTCTTAAATAGAAAGCCTATGCTGAGTTCATATATTGCATTCAATGGATGAATTTCAAGTTGAAACAATGAGTGCATGTTTTAGCATTTGTTTTGGGATCTATGCTTATGACAAAATTTAATTGTAAATTTGTTTGGTTGATTCAAACCGCGGTTCAAACCGAGCTAAACCGAGCTAAACTGATTTAGCTCAGCTAGGTTCGATTTTTTTTAGCTCAGCTCGGTTTGGAATTTTTCCAAACCGATACTAGCGGTTTGGCTCCTAAATTTGTCCAAACCGAGCTAAACCGAACCATTTACACCCCTAGGCAAATTCACTGGTAAGATATCCTCCTCGGGTTCATCAACATTTTGAGGAATATGAGTGACATCATCTAATGGATGATTAGCTGATGAAACGTTAGGTGGCACTGGCATTTCATCCTCTTGATAGGGTGTTTCTAATGACGACTCTGTAGTTGTCGACGAGGGTAGGTTGTCAATCATGCTCCTAGCCTTGGTCATCCAGACAGCCCACCATCCGTCGGGTCGCGGACGAGGGTAGGGAGTCATGTATACCTGTTGTGCTTGAGATGCTAAGATGAAGACGTCGTCGCCATTATGTCTGGACGAGTCCTTTACATCGACGAGGTCAAATATGGCGTGCTTCTTAACACCTCGCACAGCATCTCGCCAATCACAATTGAACAAGACAACACTGTTTCTACCCAAATACTCCACCTCGACTACTTCTTTCAGGACGCCATAATAATCAAGGTTTCCTTTAAGCTTCACACCGCTATTCCACGTCAATTTAGAGCCCCCGTAAGCTTTGGTATGAAACACATAGCCATTCACGAAATAACCGTTGTATAAATTAACGTTCAAGTACGGAGATGATGCTAAATGTCTTAACCTCGCAGCTTTGGCATCACCCGGATGTTCAGCTATCTATAAGACAATATTGTAACCAATTTAATACAATTTTAAGATTGAATGTTTAAAGAAGTGTATAGAATAAATTTGAATGAAACGAAATATTTACATATTTTCTTAGCCAGTTTGGAAATTCTCTTTCTGTTCTAGTTGCGATGAGTTCTGGAGATAAATCCTGAGCTAAATATTCAAACGTTCTGCAATAGGGTTAAACAAGGCATTTCATATGCAGGTAATTAAACATGCATAATTTAATCGATGAGGCGTAAACATAACATCAATGACTTACTTGATATATTCCCCAACCTCGTCGCAGTTAAGAAGAACATACGTTTCGACCGCGACAAACTCTTTAGCGGTTAACGTACGCCTACCAACCCGTTTGCCGAGGAACCGACCAGGGGATGAAAATACAGAGATGTTTTCCTTAGACGGACAACCACCATCGTAATTGCGGCCAACCCTAGTCAATCTCGTATCAACATCAGGAGGAAAATATTACTAAATATCACTACAAGAAAAGGGGCTATTTACGGCGCTCATTTACGGCGGTGGACACGCGTCCGCCGTATATATCATATATATACGGCGGTTATGTATACCGCCGTATATAATTAATATTTACGGCGGTCTAGACCGCCGTAAGTAAGTAAATACGTATATTTCTCAGTGAATGCGTATGAGATCGAAGTTATATACGGCGGTGTATAAGTAGCCGCCATATATAGTTAACTATATACGGCGGGTTATACGCGTCCGCCGTATATAGTTAACTATTATCGGCGGATTATACGCGTCCGCCGTAAATGTTATTAAATACCGGGAAACCAAATTTCCCTATTCAGTTTCGCGGTATCTCTCCCTCTCTTTCTCTCCTCCATAGCAGCAGCTAGGGCACGAAGACTCCATAGCTAGGGCACGAACGAACGAAGATCTCTTTCTCTCCTCCAAATCGGCGGGTTGGTATTTATTTTTAATTTTTTGGATTTTATTGTTCTTGGTCTTGGTCTTATTACTCAGTCTCTCTTTCGTCTCTCCTCTAGCGATCTCAGTAGCTCTCTCCTCCAGCCTGGGAAATTGAGCTTTGATTTCTTCAATCAACAACAATCAGGTATACATTTCTTTCCCCTTTTCTAATTTACTTTTAATTTCTGGGTTTTTTTTTTTTTTTTTTTAACTCAATAATGTTAGTACTCCGATATATTATATTTTGTTCTTGGTGTTGTGAGTTATTGTTGATAGGTTTTTAGTCCCAAAACATGTCCATGCACTGCTGTAAATGGCCTTAAAATAACCGAGACCAAGGGTGGCGTAACCGGTGTTGAACTGGGTTGTTGTTGTTGAGTTTCTTTGATGTTTCGAAGGCTGCCTGGGGTTTCTGGTGCCAGGGCATGACTCGTGCTTATGAGCACGAGTCGTGACCCTCAGGGGGGACTCGTGAGAGGTAGTCGTGCAATTGGAATCAGTCGTGCAGGGAAGTTTCACGACTCGTGCACTCATGCACGACTCGTGACCAAATCAAGTGCAGGGTCAACTTTGGGGCCTTGTAGACCTAGGTAAAGGGGTAGGTATTGAAGCACTCTTTAACTAAACTTGTTGTACAACTTTAGTAAAACATTTTAGCACTTGGAATTGTCCAAAAAGGTTTTGGCAAGAGCTTTAAAAATTGATCTAAAGTTGCTTGAAAGACAGTTTTATTGCTGAAGGGTTATAATCTGCAGTTTTGGTCCATTTTCTAGGCTTTGCAAACCTAGGCTAAACAACTCGGATTGGAACACTTTTTGATCCTGTATTTAGTACAACTTTATTACTACATTAAGGAATTTGAAATGGGACAATTGGATAATGGGAAGTGCTTTAAAAGTGGTCGTGAACTTGCTTGAAAGGCAGTTTTTGACCATTGAACCAAATGTTATAAAACTTGGTTTTTGAACTTGAACCCTAAAGGTAAGTTGTTCAATGTTGTATAGAGATTGTGTAGGGCTGGTTATATGTTGTTTTATCCCTACATGGTGACTTGTGCAAGGTCCTTGGCTTATATAGTGCCTTAAATAAGAAGTTGCACTCTGTGTTTGTTAAACAGAGTTGAACACCCTTTTTACCATCAATCAACAACAATAAGATTTTTTTTTATCTCATTATGATGTAATAGTGTGGATAATGGAAATGGAGAAAATTGTAAAATATCTAAACTTGGCCACTTGTCGAATTGTAAAATATCTAAACACCAACCTAGTTCCTTAAATATAATAACACTTTTCTTATATTACCATCGCTCTCCTAAGATAGTACCCTTCGTAGACCCTACACAAAAAATAATGTTGCGCACTTCAATATAATTCCTAAAAATAGTTCCAAATCTTGTTGCATGTGCATATTCTTTTGCACATCAACCTAGTTCCTTAAATTAGCTTCTCAATTAGGGGGCTTGTGAGAGAGAACGAATGATGTTGTCATAGGGTTATACTATATCATGGGCCCAAGTTCGACTAATAGGCTAGGCTCCAACAATGTATATTATCTATATCGAGCCAAAAGTTGTACATATTTAGACTATGTTTGTTTATGAGTTTATTTTTATTCTAAACTTTGTGTCTCTCGGTCTTATATATAGGTTGTATTTTAACGTTAAAAATATCAAGTCAAGTCATATATGGACAAAAGTTGGATTGATTTGGATAATCGAATTTCAAATGAGTATTTATGCAGGGTTGACAACTTTCTCGATTTTGCATTCTCAAAAAGTCTGTTGGTGTTAAAGAAATATATTGTCCTTGTAAAAAATGCGCAAATCGTTACCAAGAAGACCGTGCAACCGTGAGATCACATTGTATTGCGGTGGGATTTCAAAAAGATTACAAGAATTGGATTAGGCACGGGGAAGAGTACATTTTGGCGCGTAAGAATGATAATAATGATAGGACAACCGAAGATGGCATTGAAATTGAATTGGGCGTGCAAGATTGTATGAGGCGAATGGTACATGAAGGGATGGGTATGCCGGATAGTAACCGCCGGGAATTGAAGAAATCTTACAATCGAGATGCATCCACCGCAAAGTTTCTAAGACTTTTGAGAGATGCTGATCAAGCCTTGTGGGAAGGGTGTGATAAGTTTACGGTACTCTCATTTATTGTAGAACTTATGCCTTTGGAAGGCTAATTATCGAGTGACCGATAAGGGATTTACTTCTTTATTAAAAATTTTCATTAGGCATTGCCTCGATCGGCGAAAGTGCCAAGTTCCTATCGTGAGGCGTACAAGATGACTGCGGATTTGGGTTTTAGTTATAAAACGTGGGACGCGTGCATTAATCATTGTATGTTGTTTCGAAATGAAACGAAAAACTTACTAAATGTGAAATTTGTGGAGCCTCTAGATATAAGCAACAAGAAGAAGGGGGTAGCGGTGAAGGTGCGGAAACAAGTGGCAAGAATAAACTTCCCAAGCGGTAGCGATGAAGAAAGTATGGTATTTTCCCTTAAAGCCAAGGTTGCAAAGGTTGTATTGGTCATCTAAGACCGCGACACTCATGAGATGGCATGCCGAGAAAAGAATAGACGATGGTGTCGAGGCATCCTGCGAGACTCTCGTGCGTGGAAGAAATTCGATGAACGTTATCCATTATTTTCAAGTGAAATTCGAAATGTTAGATTGGGATTAGCATCTCGACGGATTTAATCCTTTCAGAACAATGACTATATCTCACGGTACTTGGCCGGTTGTGCTTATGCCATACAATCTTCCACCTTGGTTATGCATGAAACGGCCATATTTCTTCTTGTCGGTGCTTACTCAAGGCCCAAAAGGGCCGGGCAACAAGATAGATGTGTATCTCCAACCGTTAATTGATGAGTTGAAGGAATTGTGGGAAGATGGTATATCAACTTATGATGCATCAAGGAATGAGTTGTTTACTTTACGAGCTTCACTATTATGGACAATAAATGACTTTCCTGCATATGCAATGTTGTGCGGATGGAGCACTAAAGGTGAATATGCTTGCCCTTGTTGCAATGTGAGACCTCAAGCACGATGGTTGGATCATGGTGGCAAGTATTGTTATATTGGTCATCGACGCTTCTTGCCTAGGAGTCATGCTTTTCGTAAGGATAAAGGCTCTTTTGATGGTACTCATGAAGTGAGAGATAAGCCCAAGTTATTGTTTGGAACAAAATTGCTTAAACAAGTTGAAAATATGGAAACAGTATAAAATAGAAGATGTTATTAAAAAGAGGAAAAGAGAAGAGGGTGAGAAGCAACAAGCCAAGTTGGAGAAAAGAAAGGTTCCTAAGTTGTGTCACAATTGGAAAAAGAGGAGTATCTTCTTTGAGTTGCCTTATTGGGCAAATAATCATGTTCGTCATAATCTTGATGTTATGCACATTGAAAAAAATGTGTGTGATAATGTGCTACATACTCTGTTAGGTATGCTGGGGAAATCAAAAGATAATGATAAAGCAAGAAAAGACCTAAAAGTGATGAACATTCGGAAACCATTGCATCTACAAAAGCTTCCATCCGGCAAAGATATAATGCCTCCCGCTCGGTTTACAATGAGTAAGAAGCATAAAGACACATTCTTGAAAGTTCTAAAGGGAGTCAAAGTCCCCGATGGCTACTCGTCAAACATATCTCGTTGTGTACATCTAGAGGAAAGAGCTATTTGGGGTCTTAAGAGCCATGATAGTCATATTTGGCTCCAACAACTACTCCCTTTAGGCTGTTCGAAAAGCGTTGCCTATACATTGTAAAAGCCATCATTGAGTTGGCAAATTTCTTTAGGCAATTATCCTCAAAGGTGAATACACTTGCTGATCTCGAAAAGATACAAGATCGGATGGCTGTCACACTATGTGCTCTCGAGAAAATATTCCCACCAGCTTTCTTTGATGTTATGGAGCACTTGCCGGTGCATTTAGCCGAGGAGGCCTTGCTAGCAGGCCCAATACAATTTCGTTGGATGTATCCGGTAGAGAGGTACATCCATATTAAATTTACTTTGAAAAAAGTTAAATTCTTTTTTACATCTGCTTTAGCATGAGTAAATGTTTTTGTAGGTTTCTACTTACATTAAAATTATATGTTCGAAATCGAGCCCATCCCGAGGCCTCCATAGCTAAGGCAATTGTGGCTGAAGAATGCATGACTTTTTGTACGCAATATTTGGATGACATTGAGACAAAGTCCAATCGTCCTAGAAGAAATGATGATGAAGGTGATGAGTTAGGCCGCTTTGTAGGAAAAGAAGAGGTAATTATCCTTGATTACATCACACGAGTACAAGCGCATAGATATGTGCTTTTCAATACTGAAGATGTTGAACAATACCTAGAGTAAGTGATTCCTTACATGAGGCTTACATTCCTTATATCTTTTATATTTCAAATTAATACTTAATTCATATTTTCGATCTGCTCAGAATGCATCGTGTACATTTGAGGGAGACATTACCTCGTAATCAACGACATCTTATAGAGAAAGAACATAATGATAAGTTTGTTAGCTGGTTTAAGGATTATGTAAGTATGAAACCACCTTCATATAATAGTTTCAATTTATCGTTTTAAATATTTTCTTATTAAATTTTGTTTTTTATAAAAGGTATGCACGACGAAAGATGTAGTGTCCGAAAGAATTACGAGTCTTGCATTGGGTCCTCATATGGATGCGAGGCGGTATAAGTCTTACATAATAAATGGTTTTCGATTTCGAGTGAAGGATGTCGATAGACGAAGGAAAACTCAAAATAGTGGAGTCATCCGAATGCAAGTGTGAAAAGTTTTGCAAGCCGAAAGGATAATAATCCCATTGTAGGGGATGTTAACTTCTACGGGAGTTGATTGAGATCCTTGAAATTCGTTATAGCAACTCAATAAGATTTGTATTGTTTAAATGTGATTGGGTTGATAACCGGACAGCAAGATGGAAGATGAGCAAAAATTTACTCTTGTAAACTTCAATCACAAGTTGTATAAGGATAATCGAGTTGGTGATGAACCATTCATATTAGCATCTCAAGCTGAGCAAGTTTGGTATGTTAAAGATCCTATAGAAAGTGATTGGAAAGTTGTGATGAGGATTACGCCAAGAGATAGTTTTGACATATATTCAAATGATGATAAACAAGTTGCAAATTCGATTCCACAATTGGTACCATTTTGCTCACAAAATCTGGATGAAAATGTTGCTAACGAAGAAGCATCGTGGGTGCGAGAGGGAGTTGATGGGGTCGAGATTGAAACTACTAATATCAATGACCTAGATGTTGATATGGCCGATAATGATGATGTTGATATGGCCGATAATGATGATGATTAGTTTGAGTAGTATTTGTTTAGATCTTATTTGCTTACTATTTACTAAGACAATGTTATTACTTAAGTTTCATGTTTCAATCAAACTTCTTATTTTTGTATGGTTGAATATTAATATTGTTACTTCTATATAATATGTATTTGTTTAGGTCTTATTTGCTTACTATTTACTAAGACAATGTTATTACTAAAATTTGTGTCTCTCCGTCTTATGTATAGGTGGTTTTTGTGTTGAAAATATGCCTCCTAAGGAGAGAGAGGGTAGCAACAAGAGGGGTAGACAAAACCCGCCGCCCGTAGTCCCAAATGATCCGTATATGGGATTGACCCAATTGACCGCCGCTCAAAAGAAAAAATGGCGGAATTTGGAGGGTAGGAAATTTCAAGTCACCACTTTCCTTCATTTGCCGGTGTTGGGGGATTTGGGTTTAGAGACGTTAGTAACAGAATTGATGACGCAAGCCGGGTTAGGTAATTTCCTGGGGAAGACTCCATCTACGTATTTGAGATATTCACTTGAGTTCCTTTCAACTTTGGAGGTAGGCCAGGGTCACAAGAAAATACTATTCGGTTTCATATGAATGATGAAGCCTATCGAGTGGATTATGATGAGTTGAGGCAAATCTTTGGGGTTGATCAGCCGAGAGGAAACTGGGTCGAGTCTGATGGGGGGACTTGTTTTTTCTTTTCGGAGCTCACAGGATTGCCCTGCAAAAAAAATACCTTAGGGCTTCCTCTCTTTCTCACCCGGCTTGGAAATTATTTTACAGAGGTCTATCTATGTCTTGGTTGGCAAACGGAGAGCCCGCTCAATTGAATGTGGCTATGGTAAACCTTTTGCGAACAGGGTTGAGGAGTTATCAGGTGATTCCTGATTGGGTTGATATTTTTGTTCGGAGATGTGAGGCATTTGCCCTTACCAAAAAGGGAAACATATCAATAGGGGGGATGATCACATTGATTGCTCAAGCTTGTGTGGGTGAACCAAAACCCGAGGCGATGAGATTGATGGGGGGCACGAGTTTTTATTCTGTAGACTGGCTAGTGCAGTATGACAAGTTTGTGAGGGACCTGGAGGGCTTACGTACAACAGTCTTTATTATATGAATATGGTACTCCCGGGAGGACGGTCCCGTTGCGGGGGTAGGGGCCACGTTTCCGAGTGGTGAACAAGCCGTGCATTGGCGTATGCCCGGTGTTGATGATCAAATGGATCCCGTTGATGAGGAGGATGATGAGGAGCGGGAAGAGGAGGATCGGGAGAGACGGGGTGGTCGGGGAGGAGAGGAGAACCGTGAGCCGGCGGGGTTCTTTTGATCAGTGGGATACCATGAGGGCATTTTTGGAGGAGCAGGAGCGATCAAGGATCGCTCGGTAGCAGAGCCGACATGCTTTGGAGGATGCTAGATGGGGAGAGGTTATCGCTCGGGAACGTAGTCGACGGACTTTAGAGGATGCTAGATGGGGAGGTGCAAGATCGTTTTGAGGGTTGGAAGATGAACCTGCCATTTTGGGAGCCCGGTATACGCAGCTGGAGGCTTGGGCGATGCAGACAGAGCCCCGGAGTTACGAGCCAGTTTCAGAGGATTATTTGACTATGATGCATTCGAGAGCCACTGCTCGTGCACAGAGGCGTTCTTCCCGTCGACCTACTATCGTGACAAACCTCCGACTCTCATCAGTGATGTTATTATTGTGATGTTATTATTAATGTTTCATGTTTCAATCAAACTTGTTATTTTGTATGGTTGAATATTAATATTGTTAATTGTAATATGTATTTGTTTAGATCTTATTTGCTTACTATTACTAAGACAATGTTATTACTTATGTTTCATATTTCAATCAAACTTGTTATTTTGTATGGTTGGATTGAATATTAATATTGTTAATTGTAATATGTATTTGTTCTCGCTTCTTTTGATCAAACTCTTATTTCCTACAGGATCTTGTTGCAAAGCAGCCTCTTACTTTCTACCTCCGTCATCTGCTAGCTTCTCCAGGTACTCCTTTTACTTTGGGATGTCCCCGCCTCGCTTCCCCACCGATTTGGTACCCACGGAGCCCCACCCGTACTATTTTATACTTTTTTCCTCGTATCAAGCAAGGCTTGCCCTATAGTGTTGTTGTTGTTGTTGTTCCCCCGCCCGCTTCCCCACCGATTTGGTATTTGTTTTTTGTTAAATGTGACATATAACAAATGTGTCCACAACCCGCGGAGCCCCCCCCGTAATGTCATGTTTGTTGTTCCCCCCGCCCCGCTTCCAAAAGTATTATTTATAGAGCAAAAGAAATGTAGATTTGGTTCTGTACATGTGCTCGTGAATGCAATTTGTTAATCTTATGCAACCCTTATGTTAATTTTCTTTCTCTTATAAAGTAACAATGTATGATAATGGAGAACAATTAGGGAAGAATTATTATATTTGGCTAGAGTTTATCTCTTTTAATTAAGACTCACGGAAAGATCTGTTTTTAGCATCGTTATCATGCCTTTCGTTTTCACTTGAAAAAGCTAACTACTTGGCCCACTTGGATGCATGAATATGAAATGATGGAACCTTGAATATGTTAGTTGAATTATTATTTGAGGTGGATTGTGGGGGCACAGGGGTATTGGAATAGAGGTAGGGCTGCAAGAAAATGTTACTTGATTTAGTATATGCAGAATCTGTGCAATTATAACCTTTCTTGTTCAGATGGGTGAAATGACTTGAGTAGTACAATGCAGAGCTATATTGCCAGAAAGAGTTTTTCAACTGCTGAATTGTTTGCAATGCAAAATGTGTTGCAGTGTGAATGATAAATTTCCACTAAAAGATATCTGGTTGGCAATGTTAAACAAAAGCTGGCCAATTATTATAAAATACGTTAGTTATATATTGGATGTGAATCATGAGATTTGTTACTACTTTTATGGTTCAGGGTCTTTATATGGATTGACAAGCTAGGAGCTTGATAAGATTACCAAATTGCATTCCATCTCCTAATGCAATGAGCTCTTTTTTTTTCTCTATGCTAATTATTGCTACATATGTCATCAGACACACAAATTCCTCCCCTCCATTCAGTGTATAGCCGCAACAAAATGTGTCACCTCTAACACGTTCACATTGTCAAACTGCTTGCTTCATCTTTTAATTGAGAACTGAAGCTTGATGTGACAACTATTTGTAAATTAATGTCAATTTAGTGCAAAGACATGTCAGGCTACTTTCTATGAAGGACACAGGGCTTTATACTTTTAATGAAAACGATACTTGGTATATAGGTGGAAACCATTAACCTTCCTGTATCATTCCCTAACCCGGGGCTTGGGATAAATTGTGGTCTAACAATCCCACGTACCGGTATCATTTTTCTTTAAAAAAAATTGAAAAAAAAAAAAGAAAAGTTGTTGTTCTTCTTTGTTTTGTTGTTGTTCTTTGTTTTGTTGTTGTTATTCTTTCTTTGTTTTGTTGTTGTTGTTCTTCTTTGTTTTGTTGTTATTCTTCTTTGTTTTGTTGTTGTTCTTTGTTTTGTTGTTGTTGTTCTTCTTTGTTTTGTTATTGTTATTGTTGTTCTGCTTTGTTGTTGTTATTTGTTGTTGTTGTTGTTGTTCTTCTTTGTTTTGTTGTTGTTGCTGTTTTGTTGTTGTTGCTACTTCTATATCTACCTTGTTATAAGTCTCCTATATGTATGTATATTATATTATAGGTCTTATACCTATATAAATTTACAACTCATTTATGACTTGTAGTATTACAATTGTATATTGGAAGCATTGTTATTCTATAAGGCCATTTATAAGACCAATATATGGTCTTATACATGATACATAAGACCTATAATAAATTTATAGGTCTTATACATATATTATAAGATTGTTTTTTTGGGTCCTTTACTTGGTTTATCCAATTCTTGTGCTATAATTGAATTGTCATATGACAGATATGCCTCCAAGGAAAAATTTATTACCAGGTCAGGGCTCTAACCCTAAAGGAAGAGGGTTGGCAAAACCAACCGCCAAATGGGGTAAAGAGAGATTGATCATAATATGGAATAATTATGGTCAACCAGTTGGTGGGAAAATGGCACAATTAGCTACTCAGATAGGAATTTTTGCTAAAAATGGGGAACATTTCCCATTAACTAATGAGTGGTCTCGAGATGAACCACGAGTGCATAAATAACGTATGGAATGACGTTCTGGTAAGTTGTAATCCATATTTCTTACATATATCTATAGTACGTAGTCAAAAGTCTTATGATTCTCTAACAATTGTTTTTTTTTTTCTTTGTTGAATTGTGTATATAGGAAAATACAAATGCTCCTCCGGAGTATTTCCCGGTTATGGCTCTTTCTCTCGCTAAAGCGTGGCGTGATTGGAAATACAATGTGAGACAAGCATATAATAAGTATTATATAGTTATGAATATTACTCGGTTATGACTTTGTTATGAATATTGACTCGCTTATGAATATTATTACTCGGTTGAAAACAGCATTATAAGATGTATGAATCTGACGAAGACGCATTGGCTCACCCACCCCGTGGGTGCGTTGCGGATCAATGGGTTGCACTTGTTGCGATGTGGGGTACGCCCAAGGCTCGGGTATATTTCAAATTAATCTCAATCTATTATCGTGAATGTCTTATATAAGTAGTCAAATTAATACTAATATTATCTTTTTTTATTTTTTCAGGAAATATCGAAACAAATAAATTGAATCGAGAAAAACAATCGTGCACGAATAGGACCGGAAAAACGTCCCATCCCAAAGTCATCAAAGAGGTTTGTCATCGTTCAATTTAGTTCTCAGGTTGTCAATTCAATTAATGTTTCTTTTTGTATCGTATATAAATATATTTTTTTTTTTTGTCAAATGATTCTATTATAAATTGTAGAGAGGCGACAAGGGATTACCAACTCGATCGCTTAAGCGTTTTCATACATACGCGCACGGGCAAAACACCCATGAGATCAAGAAACCACTCAAATGATTGTAAGTTAAAGTTTCAACCTTTTCGTTTTGAGTTTTGTTATTCTATAGAATACTTTTTCATTTCTAACTTCATTTTCATAATATTAATTAAAGTTAAAACATTTATATTGAACATGTTGTTTTTGTTACTGACAAACGCTTAATGATGCGGTTGAGGAGGCTGCCGGAGGAGCAACAAGACTCTCTCGCGGCGCGTGAAAATATTTTTGTTGGTATGTTTGGCTCGATGACCATGGGAGAGTTCGATGTATGGGAGGCGGTTCGAACAAAACTAAGGTGTTTGGTAAATCCCAACCTTCTCAGACAGCTGTAGCGGAGGCGGTGGCGGGGGTCAGAGCAGATTTTGAAAGACAACTTGAGGAGGAACGCCGAAAAAATGAGGAGGAACGCCTTAAGTTACAACAACAAATTGATGAATTGAAACGTTGTTGGATGGAACGACGTGGAAATGACGGTAATGAATAGGTGTTCGTGGATTTTAGACATTGTGTATTTTGGATACATTCAACAACTAATAACTTTTTTGTATAATGGTTATTATGTCTGGATACATTCTACATTAATTGTGTTAATATGTAGATTGTAAATATTGATTGCATTTGTGTATTTTTGGTTATATTGTGTGTGTACAGGTTGAATTTGGTTTTTGTGAACGTATTTTTGGGGAAAATGAATTATACAAAGGCAGGGAAAAAAAAATAGGATTATTTACGGCGGTGACTAAATCCGCCGTATAAACCTAGGGACGACTCGTGCCCAAAGGGGGACGAGGGAACCGATAGGGGTGTAAATGGGACGACTCGTGCCATGTTGGACGAGTCGTCCCTATTTAGTTATTTACGGCGGATATAGTGACCGCCGTATAAAATGGTCATGGGCGACTCGTTTGGACGAGGGAACACAGTGGGGGTGCAAGCTGGGACGACTCGTCACGGAGCGGACGACTCGTCTCTTATTTACGGCGGTTACACATTCCGCCGTATAAAGATCACTCAAATACGCCATTTTATACGTATGTATTCCATTTATATACGGCGGTGGTATATCCGCCGTATATACTATATACGGCGGTTGTCCCGCCGTATATAGTATATACGGCGATGATTTATACGGGGATCTATTTACGGCGGCTAGTCCGCCGTAAATACTATATACGGCGGGGCGCGTATTATTTACGGCGGATTTTAACCGCCGTAAATAAGCCTCTTTCTTGTAGTGTATGTAACAAACTAGGATACAGAAACTGTATCCTAGTTTGATTCGTATAAGGTCCATCTAGGGTGCCAGGATTGATATCAGGCGCTCAAACGTAGGCGACATAATCACCGTCCGCGATGCCGTCAATCGCCCCAAAATGAGATCTAGAACTAGATGTTCCTAAACTATTTCATCCACAGTTTTCTTACATATTTGTTTGTAACTGAAGCAAATAATACTAAGTTTACACCTTGTCTAATTCCTCCCATTAGTGTTACCTCTGAACAGAAATCATACTCCATTTAGAAACAGCTGATATACATTACTTACATCCCAACGTGTTCTTTACAGGAAAATAAATTTCAGCTAACGCATAACTCGTAACTACGCCACATCAACCTTTTTTCTTTGACTAGTGCAGTTTAAATCACATCGCCTAAAACTACAGAGAACAACTGTTAGGTTTGAAACCCAAATATCCTAAAATCATTTCTAGAACAATCTATGTCCCAAAAACAAAGTAACAATTGTCTAAGAAGCAAATGGTTCGAAATTGCCTAATAATCTTAATTGCACCTAAAACATTTCATTTCAAACTAGGGGTCAAATTTGAAATTCAAACTAGGCAGGACAGATGTTGGCATACACAATTGGTTGTAAAAAAAAAGATAATCCATAAAGTAAATGTTAGATATGGGACAGACGTTAAAAGAATACCCACATCTTCTATTAGATCCAAGGGAGTATAACTTTATAACATCAACCAACAATAGCCCAAACGAAAACAAGAGTTTACTGATTAAAACAAACTTACAACAAAATCAAAAAAGATAAATGGAGCACAAACGTAGGCGACATAAGCGAGAGAGACAAACCATATAGAATTATCAAAGATCAAGTAAGGCAAAATGTAAATTTCATCATTTCCTGTTTATACATATTCACATTCTGAACCCTTCCCTCTTTGGATTTTCATGAATGCATAAATACAATATGCAACCAAATTCAGTGAGAAGGAAAAATAAGCATCTATATCACCATAAACCAAGAATTAAAAAGTTACAAAACTTCAGTTAAATAGAAGTGTACGCAAGTAAAACAAAGTGGGTGCTCAGAAAGACTACTAATTCATTCTCTAGTAGCATTAAGAGGAACCCAATGCCAAAACACCAAGTTATCAAATGTCCAAGTATTAGGCCTGAAGCTGCTTTTGCATCATTCTTCATACAAAAATATCTAAACATATTTTTTTTAACATACTTTTTGTTTTCAAATATTAACAATGAACACACACATATATACATTATATTTCAAATAATTACAAGTTAACATACTTGTAACAATAATATTAGAGAATAACCAAACAAGATCTAGAAATCGATTAAAAACAAGCATAAAGAAAATCAACACTTGAAACGACAGATCTACACACAGTAAAACACTGAAATCGAAAACTTGAATCATACAAATGAATGAACTGATGAAGAGGGGGAATCGAAATACCTGGTTGAGTACAAAGAAGAGAGAGAAACACGGTGGAAGGAGGCGGACGGACGGACGGAGACGACGGCGTGAGAGCTCGAGACGGACGGTGGAGAGGTGGAGAGGTGGAGGACGAAGATGGCGGCAGCAGCTCGAACGGAGACGGTGGAGAGGTGGACGGACGGCGGCGTGAGAGCTTCTTCTAGGTCGCAGAGAGAGATAGCGGGAAGAGAGAGAAAGCGGGAAGAGAGAGAGAGGGAAATATGGCGTAATTGATTTCAGAATGTTAAAACCAGTATTTATAATTTTCCCCAGCGACGAAATATTCCGCTGCTAAATATTAATTATAGCGGCGAAATTTAAATTTCAACACTATAATTAATATTTAGCGGCGGAATATTCCGTCGCTGATAAATCCGACGCTAACCTATACGTTCACAGGGATCGATGACATGGCACGCTCACCGACGGAAATTTCCGCCGCTGATTTTAAACTCAGCGACGGAAATTTCCGCCGCTATTATTAATAAATATAATTGTTTTTATTATATTTTTGAAAAAATAAATAAATCATAAATATTTATTAATTTTAATTTAATAAATATCATTATTTTTATTTATATAAAATATAAAAGTTGTTTTAAATTACTCTCAAAAAAAAATATGAGTCAATAAATATTATTTTTGAAAAAATAAATAAATTCTAAACCCTAAACCTAATACCCTATAAATACACTATACACTATACACTATACATTATACCCTATACACTATATCCTATACCCTATACCCTATACACTATACACTATACACTATACACTATACCCTATACCCTATACCCTATATACCACATACCCTATACCTATACCTATGCCTATACACCACATACACTATACCACATACCTATACCCTATACCACTATCTACTATACATTATAAACTATACCTATACCACTATACCTATACCTATACCTATGCACTATACACTATACAGTATACACTATACACTATACCCTATACACTATACACTATACACTTTATCTGTTTATACCCTATACCACTATACTATACTATACCACTATACCTCTATACCGTATACCATATACACTATATACTATACACTATATACTATAGACTATACCTATACCACTATACACTATACTTATACCTATACCCTATACCACTATACCACTATACACTATACACTATACACTATACCCTATACTCATACCTATCTGGCTATACAACATCACCACAAACCTATGCCTTACACATACCACATGCCACATACCTTTATACAACGCTCTATACCCTATACACTATACCCTATACACTATACCCTATACACTATAGGGGTTAAGGTTTAGGGGTTAGGGTTTAGGGTTTAGGGTTTAGGGTTTAGGGGTCAGGGTTTAGGGTTTAGGGTTTAGGGGTTAGAGGTTAGGATTTAGGGGTTAGGGGTTAGGGTTTTTAGGGTTTAGGGTTTAGGGGTTAGGGGTTAGGGTTTAGGATTTAGTGTATAGTGTATAGGGTATAGTGTATAGTGTATAGTGTATAGTGTATAGTGTATAGGGTATAGTGTATAGGGTATAGTGTATAGGGTATAGTGTATAGTGTATAGTGTATAATATAGAGTATATGTATATAGGGTATAGGAGTATGTTGGTATGTTGCATAAGTATAATAGTAATGTATAGGAAGCATGTGGTATGTATAGTATAAGTATAGGTATGTATAAGTATAAGTATGGGAGAACATAGTATACATTATGGTATAGTGTATAGTATATAGTGTATAGTGTATAGTGTATAGTGTATAGTATATAGGGTATAGGGTATAGTGTATAGTGTATAGTGTATAGTGTATAGGGTATAGGGTATAGGGTATAGGGTATAGGGTATAGGGTATAGGGTATAGTGTATAGTGTATATGGTATAGGGTATAGGGTATAGTGTATAGCGTATAGTGTATAGTGTATAGTGTATAGTGTATAGTGTATAGGGTATAGGGTATAGGGTATAGGGTATAGTGTATAGTGTATAGTGTATAGTGTATAGGGTATAGGGTATAGGGTATAGGGTATAGTGTATAGGGTATAGTGTATAGTGTATAGGGTATAGGGTATAGGGTATAGGGTATAGGGTATAAGGTTATGGTATAGGGTATAGGGTATAGGGTATAAGGTATAGTGTATAGTGTATAGGGTATAGTGTATAGGGTATAGTGTATAGTGTATAGTGTATAGTGTATAGGGTATAGGGTATAGGATATAGTGTATAGTGTATAGGGTATATGGTATAGTGTATAGTGTATAGTGTATAGGATATATGGTATAGTGTATAGGGTATAGGGTATAGTGTATAGTGTATAGGGTATAGGGTATAGGGTATAGGGTATAGGGTATAGTGTATAGTGTATAGTGTATAGGGTATAGGGTTTAGGGGTTAGGGTTTAGGGGTTAGGATTTAGGGGTTAGGGTTTAGGGGTTAGGGTTTAGGGGTTAGGGTTTAGGGTTTAGGGTTTAGGGTTTAGGGGTTAGGGTTTAGGGGTTAGGGTTTAGGGTTTAGGGGTTAGGGTTTAGGGGTTAGGGTTTAGGGTTTAGGGTTTAGGGGTTAGGGGTTAGGGTTTAGGGTTTAGGGGTTAGGGTTTAGGGTTTAGGGTTTAGGATTTAGTGTATAGTGTATAGTGTATAGGGTATAGTGCATTGTGTATAGTGTATAGTGTATAGGGTATAGGGTATAGGATATAGGGTATAGGGTATAGTGTATAGGGTATAGGGTATAGGGTATAGGGTATAGTGTATAGTGTATAGTGTATAGTGTATAGGGTATAGGGTATAGGGTATAGTGTATAGGGTATAGGGTATAGGGTATATGGTATAGTGTATAGGGTATAGTATATAGGGTATAGGGTATAGGGTATAGGATATAGGGTATAGAGTATAATGTATAGTGTATAATGTATATATAGGGTATTAGGTTTAGGGTTTAAAATTTATTTATTTTTTCAAAAATAATATTTATTGGCTCATATTTATTTTTTTGAGATTAATTTAAAATAACTTTCATATTTTATATAAATAAAAATAATGATATTTATTAAATTAAAATTAATAAATATTTATGATTTATTTATTTTTTCAAAAATATCATAAATATTTATTATATTTTAATATTTTTTAGTTTGTTATTTTGTTAATTAGTTCTAAAAATAAACAAAAATTACATTTTATTATCAGCAACGAAATATTTCCGTCTCTGATAAATAAAAAAATATTAAATTATCAGCGGCGGAAATATTCCGTCGGTATTTAATTAAAAAAAAACATTTAATTTCACCGTCGGAATATTTTCGACGCTGATAAATTAAAAAAAAATTAATTATTCAGCGGCGGAAATATTCCGTCGGTGTAATATTTCAAAAAAAAATATTTTAATTTCACCGTCAGAATATTTCCGACGCTGATAAATAAAAAAATAAAAAAATGATATATTTTAACCGGCGGAATAATTCTGTCGCTGATAAAGATTTAGCGGCGGAATATTCCGTCGGTAAATCAACCGCGAAAATAGTGGCGGTAATTAAACGAATATTCGAGAAATATTCGTTTTAGCGGCGAAATTTAGCGGTGGAATTAAATTCCGTCGCTAAATTTGACGCCAAAATAATTCCGACGCTAAAGCTTATATTCCGCCGCTATTCAGCGACGGAATGACTCCGTCGCTGATAATTCCGTCGCTAAAACACTTGTTTCTGATAATGACATGACGTCTTCCGCTGAGGCGTTAAGTTATATATCTCCCTATACAGGTACCGACACGGTTACTATTGCAAATGGTTCACACATTCCCATCTCCCATATCGGTCATTCTTCCTTCTCTCTTAATAATCGCAATTTCCTTCTTCGTAATATTTTGTGCGTACCACATATGCATAAATCTCTTATTTCTATTCGTAGATTTTCTGCTGATAATAACTGCTTCTTTGAATTTGATGATTGTGGTTTTCGTGTGAAGGACAATATCACGAAGCAGACTATTCTCTCTAGTAGTAGCACAAAAGGTCTCCACATTCTTCGATTTGATTCCTCGGCTCGGATCAATCCATTAGCTCTAGTTGGTGAGCGTGCGTCTTCATCCACATGGCATGCTCGCCTCGGTCATCCTTCGTCTCAGGTTTTTAAGTCTTTAGTCAATAAAGTCCACTTACCTATTAGTGGACCTATTTCTCATTTAAGTGTCACATTTGTCCTTTAGGAAAATCAAGTCAATTACCGTTTGTTTCTCGTTCTTTGAATTCAAATGTTCCCCTGGATTTACTTCATTTAGATGTATGGGGCCCTTCCCCAATTACTTCTAATAATGGTTTTCGCTATTACCTTAGTATTGTGGATGATTTTTCTCGTTATGTTTGGCTTTTTCCCTTAATTCGTAAATCTGATGTCTTAGATGTATTTTCTACTTTCAAACTTCAAATTGAAAATCAACTCAGTCGAAAAATCAATGCCATTCATACCATAAAAAAATTCAAACTGATGGGGGAGGTGAATTCGTGAATAGACAATTCTTGGCTTTTATGAAACAACATAGGATTAAACATCAAGCTACATGTCCCTACACCCCACAACAAAATGGAACTGTAGAACGTAAGCATCGCCATATAGTTGACATTGGTCTATGTTTGTTGGCAAAATTGGGTGTATCTCAAACCTATTGGTTAGAAGCTTTCAATACGGCTGTTTATTTGATTAATCGGTTACCTATGCGGAAATTGGGTTATATTTTGCCATTTCAAAAATTGCTTAAAAGGGTTCCTGATTACTCAATACTTAAAACATTTGGTTGCTTATGTTTTCCTCACTTAGTTCCATACAATCGACACAAGCTTATGCCAAAATCCACACCATGTGTTTTTCTTGGGTACGACAATTTTCGGAAAGGCTATAGGTGCCTTGATCAATCCACGGGAAAATTGTATGCTTCGAGACATGTTTTGTTTGACAAGAATTACCTCCCTATGCTTCACAGGTCCCATGAGAATTTTGGTCAAAATGTTGTTGAACAACTAGGTTGGGTCCCTTCTGCGGTTTCAATTCAAGCTTCTGGCCCACCTACTTCTTGTGTTCAACTAGACGCCTTTCATGATATGAGCCCATTGGCTCAGCGACCCATAACCCCTTGCTCCACCAACCTGCCTACTGTGCCCAGCCCAACTACTGCGCCTGGACCAGCAGATATGGGCCGGCCCAATTCAGGTGCCTCTTCACTGCCTGGTTCTTCCTCACCTGGGCTTTCCTTTTCCAATCAGGCTGAATCTTCCTCTCAGCCCACCGAAATCAGCAATTCCAATTCAGCTACTACACATAACAGTCTGCCGGTTTTAAACACACCTGCTCCAGTCCTCCATCCAATGCTGACTCGTTCCAAGGCAGGTATATTTAAACCAAAAATTATTGCTGATGTCGCTGCTTGTGAATCTACTTCAGCTATGCCTTCTTCTGCGGGTACCTCTCGTCATCCACTTCCTACAGCTTTGGCAGCCGCAACTCCTGAGTCCTTCGAGTTTGAACCTAAAACTTTGAAACAAGCAGTTCCACATGATCATTGGCAACGTGATATGCAGGATGAGCTCTCTGCTATGTCCAAGAATGGTACGTGGACCTTAGTACCACGTCTTCCTTCCATGAACATTGTTGGTAGCCGGTGGATTTTCAAAGTTAAGAGAAAAGCGGATGGCACCGTTGATAGACACAAAGAACGACTTTTGGCACAAGGTTTTTCACAACAGGAGGGTGTGGATTATGATGAAACCTTTAGCCTGGTAGTGAAGCCTGCCACGATCCGAACTCTCCTTGCTCTAGCTCACTCTCGCTCATGGCCCTTGCAACAGCTAGATGTATGAAATGCCTTTCTTAATGGTATTTTGCAAGAAGAAGTATACATGAAGCAACCGCCGGGGTTCTCTCATCCTGATTTTCCGGATCATGTTTGCCGTCTTCATCGCTCCATCTACGACATGAAGCAATCACCCCGAGCTTGGTTTCAGAGACTCCATGATTTTCTTATTTCGATAGGCTTCTTCAACAGCAAATCGGATAGCTCTCTCTTTATCCGACATTCAGATTCCTCTCTTTTGGCCATATTGGTTTATGTTGATGATTTCATTGTCACAGGTTCCTCCTCTACTGAGGTGACTCGAGTTATTGATAGTATTTGTGATACTTTTGAGAGTCGTCGTCTAGGCTCTCTTGGTTTCTTTCTCGGGATTGAAACACATCGCTCTGAGTCTTCTTCTCTTTAGTCAGGCTCGATATGCTTCTGATCTTCTCCGAAAGTTCAAGATGGATGGGTGCAAACCGGCCACCACCCCACTCATTACTGGTTCTCATCTTAGTTCTCACATGGGAGACCCTATCTTGGATGTCACTACCTATCGCAGTATGGTTGGTTGTCTCCAATATTTGACACTTACTCGTCCAGACATCACATTTGCAGTAAATTAGGTTTGTCAGCACATGCACAGTCCTAGGACTTCTCACCTCGTTGCAGTCAAACGGATACTTCGTTATGTCAAAAGGTACTCTCTTCCTTGGCCTTAATTTCGTTCGCTCCCCGGACACTACTTTGCGGGCATTCTCCGACTCGAATTGGGCAGGATCACCTGATGATCATCGTTCTACTACCGGTGCATGCATATTTGTGGGTCCTAACCTAGTCTCTTGGACAGCAAAGAAGCAAACCACAGTAGCACGGTCCAGCAGCGAAGCTGAATACCGAGAATTAGCAACCACTGCTTCTGAATTGCGTTGGTTTTCCTTTCTCTTTTGTGAACTCGGTCTCTTCCTATCTCCGCCTCATCTTCACTATGACAATATTTCAGCATTACATATGGCGCGAAACCCGGTTTTTCATGCACGCACACGTCATGTAGAAATAGATTTCCATTTTGTCCGTGATCTCCAACAACGCGGATTCCTTCGTCTATCCTATGTATCAACAACTGACCAACTTGCAGACTTATTCACTAAAAGTCTGTCCCGACCTCGGCTACAGTTTTTGTCGGACAAGCTTCAGCTTTCACTCGTGCCACTTTGCTTGAGGGGGGGGGGTGTTAGACCACCATAATTTCCGGATCACTCAATCATATCTTTGACCTCATCTTCAGCAATCAATCACCGGAAATATTGTTAGATTGATTGTGTATTATTTTGTGTATATCTTTAGTCATAGTAATTATCTCTTTCCTAGTATAGAGTTTTACCATAGATAGGACTTTGTTTGTAAAGAGTATATATATCATACCTACTACATGAATAATAATTACGTTGAGAATTATCTCCATACACTGACTTATTCCCTCGTCTCTTTTATTGTTCAATAAACGTCACAAAATGTATAACTAAAAATATTTTAGACTTGCTATTTATCAAAAACAAATTTGATTATTTTTTTTATTATTCATTTTGGGGAGAGTAAGAGGAAGTAATATATTGGCATGTGTTACTATTGGTTGTTTTGTGTGTCGTGACATTTTGTTTTAAGTTGTAAACATGCATCGTAACTATAGTTGTTTTAGTTGTGAACAGAGCGGGTTAAAACTCATAATTTTACTTTTAAAATTGTATTTTTCATCAATTCAACGGTCTATGATTGTTTTAGTTGTAAACAGAGACGGGTTAAAACTCATAGTTTTACTTTTAAAATTGTATTTTACATCAATTCAACGGTCTATGATTGTTTTAGTTGTAAACAGACACGGGTTAAAACTCATAGTTTTACTTTTAAAATTGTATTTTTCATCAATTCAACGGTCTGCTTTGCGATATTAACTTTTCAATTCTAACCAAGAGAATTGTTGTCCTCAAATAGTGACTAATTAGTAAAAATCAAGTTTCATGTGAGCTTTAGGATTCGATCTTTGAGTCTTGGGGTTCAATTTTCCTCCTTCCCTCTTGACTTGTGACATTATTAATAAAAAAACTAAGACAAGTGTTTTAAAGTCCTAAAACATTGTCTTTTCTAATATAAAACAAGTTGGTATTATGAGATATAATCTTATCTTAATAAAACTTATCCACAAAATGTTATAAAAAATATATTTCCCTAAACAACAGAAAAACTGTTTTTACGAGTTCATATAACTGTGTCGGAGTTAGAATTTTAATCACAATATTTTGGGGGAAACTAGTTTCTCCCTAAGTTATAAAAAGTCCTGTTTTTTTAAACTACTCTTATATTCGTCAAATATTTGCAAGTTGAAAAAAATTGGACTTTTTTTAATTTATGGAGAAACTGGTTTCTCCCAAAACTTACTCAATTTTAATTAAATGGCAAATATTTATTAACATATTTACAATTCTTTCTAATAAAGAAGGAGCAAAATGATAAACTTAACATGATTATAAGTGCAAAGGATCTCCAATTCTTGGATGTCCTCTAATAATAGGATATCCTTAGTTAAATGGGTAAACTACAAAATAACTTACTATATGAGTTTTTACAATTAAAATTGCACTACTAGAAACACTGTCTTTACTTATTTTATGGAAAATACCCACATAATTTTTTCGTGTGTAATACTGGCGGAAATTACCCAAGGAAAAATTTCGTGGGTAATATCAACGCAAATTAAATGTTTACTAACGGAAATCTGACGATTTGAGGCGTATTCTTTAAAAAATTAGAAATTTCTTTATTTACGGAAGTTCCGTCAATAATTTATGAAATTACCGACGAAAATATATCCGTGGGTAATCTCCACGGACTTTTCAGTGAGTAAATTGTTTAAAAAAAAAACCCAAAATAACCTATACCCACGGAATTTTGTTCGTGGGTAATATTGACGGACTATTACCTACTCTCCCGGCCCTAATTTATGTTACGCCTATTTTCTCTCTCTCTCTCTCTCTCTCTCTCTCTCTCTCTCTCTCTCTCTCTCTCTCTCTCTCTCTCATCTGTTGCGGCTGCCGCCTCCCTCCTAACGCATGTTCTTAGCTCCGGCGATAATCCGACGACTGAAGCTCTTCTCCAACCACCACCATCGTACTCCGACGACCTACTGTCCTTTTGCCGAAGGTAAGTCAAATTTCCTCTCCCCCAAAATTTTGCCGCATTTCAATTTGATTTTAATTGTCCTACAAATTGTTACTGGTTCACAAAAATACGGAAAAAAAGCATCTGAAAAGTGAGACTAGGAAGATAATACTTAGTTTCCATGATAGAATCAAAGCATATACTAGTCTAAACAGGTCTTCCCGTTTGATGAGGCCGATGATGTTGAGTCGGAGTAAGACTTCTTTTGTTTTCTTACTTTTATTTTTGTTGTTTTTTTTTTATGGTAGCAGACATTCGTAGATGTAATAAAAAAACTCGTATTTGGCATAGCAAAGTATTTTATTTGACATGTAATAATTTATTTGTGATTCCTGGGACTGACCTAGGGAATTGTTTCTAGCTTATTAGTATTTTTGTGCATGTCACATGAGCTGAGAATGCATTTGTGGTAGTGTATGGGGGCCGAAAATGGTTTTGGCAAGGCTTTTGAGCAGTCGGGTGTAGAATCCTGCCGCGGCAAAGAATCAAGCTTTTGCAATTTCTTTGAAAATTTAGTCAGGCTGCAAAGTGGTCCGCGCGGACTCTTCATGCATGCAAAGAGGTCCGCGCGGACACCTCTTGCTTCTGGAGAGGGGATAAGATTTACTGAAAATCTGAATTTCCCTCATCTCCCCCACTCCCATTTGCAGTCAACTTCGACCCTTCTTCATCATTTTCTTAATAAACCTCCATTTTTGCCATGGACTCTTCGTTTGTTCCGAGAATTTCGCCGAGGCTTTCAAAGGAGAGGCAAGCACATTTTCTTGAGCGGCTCAAGACGAGGATGAAGCACCACATGAGGCACAGTAAACGGGTTTTTGAGGTGAGATTTCTACTTCGTTCAGTTAGTCCCTTAAGGAGTTAGTTCCTGATTGGGGGTTGTTGCAGGCCGCAAGTTTCTGGGATGTTAGGAGGCATGTGTATAGATTCTCCTACAATGAGATTACGCCCACCTTTGAGTATTTTCGGGCTTTGCTTGGAGGACCGGAGGTGGAGGCCACAATACCAGAAAAACAGGTTTTAGCGACGGAAATTTCCGTCGCTAAAGCCAAATTTCCGTCGCTAAAATTAAACACCGACGGAAAAATTCCGCCGGTGGTCCGCCGCTATCGTCCCGCCGCTGTGGTCCGACGGCTCAAATTCCGCCGGTAAATTTTGATTTTACTGACGGAATTAATTCCGTCGGTGATTTTCTGACATCAGCGACGGAAATTTCCGCCGTTAAATCAATTTAATTTAATTAAATTTTCATTTCAGCGACGGAATATTTCGCCGGTGAAATAAAAATTTAATTTAAATTTTAATTTCAGCGACGGAAATTTCCGTCGCTGGAATAAAAATTAATTAAAATAAATTATTTTCAGCGGCGGAAATTTCCGTCGATGGAATAATTTCAGCGATGGAAATTTTCATCGCTGAAATTAATTTATTTTAATTAATTTTTATTCCAGCGACGGAAATTTTTGCCGCTGAAAATAAAAATCAAATTAAAATTAAATTAAAATTAATTAATATAGCGGCGGAAATTTCCGTCGCTGGAATAAAAATTAATTAAAATAAATTAATTTCAGCGACGGAAATTTCCGTCGCTAGAATAAAAATTAATTAAAATAAATTAATTTCAGCGACGGAAATTTCGGTCGCTGATAATGAAATAAATTAAAAAAAAATAATTTAAAATATCAATTAACCAAATTTTTTTGTACCTGATATAACAATTCAATTTATAAAACTAAAACTATAAAACTAAAAATCAATATCAGCGTACCAAACTAAAGACTAAATATCACCGTACCAAATCGGGAGGGGGAGAGGGGGGGAGAGGGGGAGGGGAGGGGCTCTTGCGGGTACCAAATATCTCAAATGTTTACAAACAAGTATAAAATAGTACAAACAAGTCTAAAATAGTCCGTAATCAACTCGGGGGAGGCTGGAAATTACCCTGGTAAATACGGGCCATCAACATCGCAAATTTGGCATCAGTCTCTGCCTGACGCCGATCACTCTCCTCCTTCATATTCGCCTGAGCCTCCAAAGACTCCGCAAGCTTTGCCCTAACCTCTGCAGCCTCACGTCTCTCCTCAGCCAACTCGGCCTGCAGAGTGTCGACCTCGGATCATGATACGTGGGCGGCACAACATTTGGCCGACGGTCGGTCGACGTCGATGGACATTGCCACCCGTAATACCCCATCCCTAACACTCGGTCTCCTCTCTTTGGATGTCCCTCAGAGGTGACCGAGTGCCAAACATCAGGCACGAAGGGAACGGGCTCGCCGGGAGGCGTTCCTTCGGGAACAACGGCGACTTGATATGTACTCTGTCAAAATAAAACAAACAATTATAATCATATACACAATGTAATGTACATAAATAAATTTACATATTCAAAATCAAGTCATTTAATGATAGTTTACTTACAAAGGCATTAGCAGAGCGATCGTCAACCCATTGCGGAGGTTGATCGGGCGCTGTAGGAGTCCGAACGTGGGTGCTAACGAAAACATCCAAAAAACTGACATCCGGACCATGATCCCTTTCCTATAAATAAAATAAGCGAGATTATTATTTTGAAATTGTATAAATGCAACATACATACATAAACCTATTTAAATGCATGCATACACTACTACATTTAAACTAACATACATACCATACGGTAGTGATGCTCGCCGACCCCGATCGTCCCCATCGTATGCCTCGTCGCCGACCCCGAGGAGCCTGCTCTATTTTCCTTAGCATGTTCGGCCATAGCTTTCGCCGCATCCGACGCCCAATATTCGCAAAAGCGAAGAAATACCTCCTCGGTCATCCATTGAGGTGTCAAGGGCTGTAATTTCGCCTTGAGCCGCTTAGTAAAATATTGCTTCTTCGTGTTACCTATAAACACATGAATATCTCGTAAACATATAATGATGACATTATAAAATTAAAAGAGTATAATCATTGTTAATTAAACTAATTAAGGATAGATAAATATGTTATCAATATGATCTCTAAATAACTTCGAACACTGTTTATCGAAAACATATCTAGCCGCCGCCTCGTCGATATCTGGCGCCCAACAAAATTACCCCTACAACATATAATGATAACATTACAAAACTAAAAGAGTATAATTATTATTAATTATAACATTTTAATAACAAACTAACATTTAAGTTTTTAAATAAAAACCATTAACACATTACCTTAAACTCCTCCCAAGCATCCTCCTTCTCCCCCGGTGGCAATGATTTCCAGTTGGACCAAAACTCTGCCATGACCCGAGACCGCCAATACTGCCCGTTCTTAGTCCCTGGGGTAGGGTATCCACCTACAAACCTGTCAAGTATATTTATACAATAACATTTTAACTTAAATAATGAATTATATATAAAACAAAAAGAAACCAACTTATATCAAATTAATGAAGAGTTACTTACTGGTCATAAAGTGGCGATATCTGGACATATATCCTCCCCTCAGAATCGACAGGAGTATGAGTACTGGGCCCAGAGGTGGAGCTGGTACTAGAAAGTGTAGGGTCGACATCAGAAGTACCGCCGGCACCTGTACTGGATCGGGACGGTTGCGTCCCAGTAATAGATGTGTAAATGGGGCGTGTCTTCTTGCCCGCTCTACTAGAACTCATATCTAAATACACTAAAAATATTAAAATATACAACTTTAACAATACGAAACAATATATTTACAATACATATAAAACTTTAAAGTTCTAATAATCTAAAGCATTCATAATACATATAAAACTTTAAACTATTAATAATATAAAGCATTCACAATACATATAAAACTTTAAAGTTCTAATAATCTAAAACATTCACAATACATATAAAACTTTAAACTATTAATAATAATTTAAAGCATTCACAATACATATAAAACTTTAAAGTTTTAATAATCTAAAGCATTCACAATAC
The DNA here is from genome assembly GCA_022495995.1 of Adenophora triphylla var. japonica. Classification (NCBI taxonomy): domain Eukaryota; kingdom Viridiplantae; phylum Streptophyta; class Magnoliopsida; order Asterales; family Campanulaceae; genus Adenophora; species Adenophora triphylla. The sequence goes on along the minus strand of JAFEMH010002302.1, from coordinate 42,183 downwards.
ATATAAAACTTTAAACTATTAATAATTTAAAGCATTCACAATACATATAAAATTTTAAAGTTCTAATAATCTAAAGCATTCACAATACATATAAAACTTTAAAGTCCCCATCATCATCACTGGACTCTGAATTACTACAAAACTCGAGTTCTTTATCTTCGTCTTCGGACTCTGATGAATCAAACTCTGGTTCCTCTTCCTCTTCCTCTTCCTCTTCCTCTGATTCATCAATATCAATGTGCGCGAGATGACGTGAACGAGGCGGAGGAGGTGGCAAATTCACTGGTAAGAAATCCTCCTAGGGTTCATCAACATTTTGAGGAATATGAGTGACATCATCTAATGTATGATTAGCTGATGACATGTTATGTGGCACTGGAATTTCATCCTCTTGATAGGGTGTTTCTAATGACGTCTCTTTAGTTGTCGAAGAGGGTAGGTTGTCAATCATGCTCCTAGCCTTGGTCATCCAGACAGCCCACCATCCGTCGGGTCGCGGACGAGGGTAGGGAGTCATGTATACCTGTTGTGCGTGAGATGCTAAGATGAAGACGTCGTCGCCATTATGTCTGGACGAGTCCTTTACATCGACGAGGTCAAATATGGCGTGCTTCTTAACACCTCGCACAGCATCTCGCCAATCACAATTGAACAAGACAACATTGTTTCTACCCAAATACTCCACCTCGACTACTTCTTTCAGGACGCCATAATAATTAAGGTTTCCTTTAAGCTTCACACCGCTATTCCACGTCAATTTAGAGCCCCCATAAGCTTTGGTATGAAACACATAGCCATTCACGAAATAACCGTTGTATAAATTAATGCTCAAGTACGGAGTTGATGCTAAATGTCTTAACCTCGCAGCTTTGGCATCACCCGGATGTTCAGCTATCTATAAGACAATATGTAACCAATTTAATACAATTTTAAGATTGAATGTTTAAAAAAGTGTATAGAATAAATTTGAATGAAACGAAATATTTACATATTTCCTTAGCCAGTTTGGAAATTCTCTGTCTGTCCTAGTTGCGATGAGTTCTGGAGATAAATCCTGAGCTAAATCTTCAAACATTCTGCAATAGGGTTAAACAAGGCATTTCATATACAAGTAATTAAACATGCATAATTTAATCGACGAGGCGTAAATATAACATCAATGACTTACTTGATATATTTCCCAACCTCGTCACAGTTAAGAAGAACATAGAGTGAGACCGTGGCAAACTCTTTAGCGGTTAACGTACGCGTACCAACCCGTTTGCCGAGGAACCGACCAGGGGATGAAAATACAGAGATGTTTCCCTTAGACGGACAACCACCATCGTAATTGCGGCCAACCCTAGTCAATCTCGTATCAACATCAGGAGGAAAATATGTTCCGACAAAGGCAACAATCTCATCTATAATAACAGCCTCTGAAATTGAGGCCTCGACCATGGCCCTATTGCTCATCTTCCTTTTCAATTGGCCTAGATACCTCTCAAACGGATACATCCATCTGTATTGAACTGGACCACCGACTCTAGCTTCGTATGCCAAGTGGACCGACAAATGCTCCATAGAATCAAAGAATGAAGGAGGAAATATCTTCTCAAGTTTGCACAAAGTCACTACGATGCTCTACTCAAGCTTTTTCATGTGATCAAAACGCAGTGTGGTCGATGTTAACGCTCGAAAAAACTTACTTAACTCTGTTAACGCCACCCAGATATTGTCAGGCAAGAGACCCTTGAGAGCAATCGGAAGTAGCCTATCCAGCAAAACGTGACAATCGTGACTCTTCAAACCCTGCACTTTCCCCTCCTCTAGATTGACACAGTTACCAATGTTAGACGCGTAACCATCTGGAAGCCTTAAATCCTTGAGATATTTCAGGAGGAGGAGTTTGTTTTCCTTTGTAAGCACGTATTGAGCCATAGGTATAACTGGTTTACCATTGACGTATGCCAAGTCTAAGGCCGGTCGCTTACAGATTTCCTTAAGGTCCATTCGAGCTTTTTCGTTGTCTTTAGTTATTACCTTGAAATCCATCAACGTGTTAAAAACATTATCGAATACATTCTTCTCAATGTGCATCACGTCAAGGTTATGTCGAATGAGATTTGTTTTCCAGTATGGCAGCTCCCAAAATATACTCCTCTTGGTCTAGTTATGGGAAGTCCCAAACCCTTGTATTTTGGTCTTCGAAAACTTTTTCCCCCACCGAGGATCGGGCAATCTAGATACCTTCTCATAGACCGTGTCACCACTTAAACGAATCGGGGCCTCATCATGGTCAATCTTGTTCTTTTTAAACGCATTCTTCTGGGTCCTGAATGGGTGGTCCTCCAGAAGAAATTGTCTGTGGCAATCGAACCAACATGGTTTTCCAGAGTGCTTGAGCGTGAAAGACTTTGTGTCACTCATACAATACGGACAGGCCAACTTCCCGTGTGTGCTCCAACCCAATAACATCCCATATGCAGGGAAGTCATTAACTGTCCACATCAACACAGCCTTCATGCTAAAATTCTCTCGCTTAAAAGCATCCTACGTTTCGACCCCATCCTCCCAAAGTTGTTTCAATTCGTCCATCACAGGTCGGAGATAGACGTCAATGTTCCTCCCAGGGCTGTTTGGGCCGGGGATGAATAAAGACAAGAACATGTAGGGATCACTCATACACAACCAGGGCGGAAGATTGTAGATAGTGGCTATAACCGGCCATCAAGAGTAATATTTTGCCCCAGGACCAAACGGATTGAAACCATCAGAGCAGATGCATAACCGTATATTTCTTGCTTTAGACGCAAAGTCAGGATAAGTCTCATCAAAGTGTTTTCATGCCTCCCCATCACTGGGATGAATCAACACACCCTCTTCACGCAAACTTTCCTTATGCCAACGCATTGCTTCTGCAGTAGATTTAGACACGTAGAGGCGTTGCAGTGTTGGAATCAATGACATGTAACGCAACTGCTTATGTGGTTTGTTTTTCTTGTGTTTTGAACTACCCCTACAATTTGGCTTATATCTACTTTGTCTGCAAATTGAACACTCTGTCTTTTGTGAATCTTCCTTGTAGAATAGCATGCAGTCATTCTTACATGCATCAATCTTTTCATAACATAGCCCAATCTGCCCAACCAACTTCTTTGTCTCATAAAAGTTTGTAACCATCTTATTCTCTTTCGGCAACATCCGCTTAATTGCTTTCATGATACAATTATAAGCAGACTGGCTAATATTGCAATCAGCCTTTATGTTAAGGAGCTCAGCCACAGCTAGCCTCCAACACACTGATCTCGCAACCTGGATAGACCTTCTCTTTTGCAGAGTCCATAGCATCAATAAATTTCTTGGCTGCAAGGGTTGGTTCTTACTGTTGGTTCTCTAACCAATCGAATTCAGGACTGGTTGCATCCCTAACCATATCTTCCATATTCAAAGGTGGTTTTTCATTGTCCTGAATAATAGGTTCGGGTTCGGGAGGTACATGAATATCCCTGGGGCGATTATTCGCAACATTTGTGCGCAATATCATTTGCTCACCATGACGAGTCCACCGTTTGTACCCAGCTTCAAACCCGTTACGCAAAAGATGTTTCTGAGTATCGATCAAGCTTAGATACCTGAAATTACAACAGATGGTGCATGGACACCTAATCTTACCATCATCATTCATGTGACTGGGATTTGATTTAGCACATTCAATAAACCCCTTCAACCCTCTTATAAACTCAGGATTGATACTGCAATGATTCAGCAACTTCCGCTTGTACATCTAACTACGATCATCGTTAACAGACATCACTCCTGCATTGCAATCCATATATTATACGTACACTCAATTTAATCGACATATGAAACAAAATTGGGATGTTAATAATTATTTGATTTTGTAATATATTAACAGTTTAGAAGTAATTAACGTATTATCATTCCCTAAATTTGAATTACAAACTTAAAAGCAACACAGATCTTCTTAAAGTAAATTTAAAGATTCTAACTCATATTTAATAATATATTAACAGATCTTCTTAAAGTGTCTAGGAACTCGTTCCCGCTCCCGAACTCGAATCTCTACTCTTCCTCCGCCTCGGTCCCCGTGAGGTCTTTGATCTAGGTATGTCGAAAAAGTCAGTCTGACCTCTTCCTAGCTCAGGTATCGTGTGAGCCGATGGATCAATCAGTCTGGTAGCTCTCAGTACTGCTCTTTCCTGCCTCAAGGCCTCTCTGCGAGTTATCACTTCAGGATCATTTCTCAAAGCAGCTCTCCGAAGCTCCCGTCTCTCATAATCTGCTGCAATGTCGCCAGAGATTTCATCAGAGTTGCTCTTGGCCTCTATGTCTCTTAATGTCCGGCTGGAAGAATAGTCTGCCCCAAAATACTCTCGGCGTCGAGCCTCTATCATCAGCTGTATAGGACCTTACTGCTCCTCGTACCATATCAGATACTCGGTGGTCAGAAATGTACTACCTCTAGTCTGACGGAGTAGTGGTCGTATCGGAAGAAAGCCCTCTAGAAATGCTCTGCCAAAGAAATGTGTAGTCTAAGGCTCAGTCATAATCATCGGCATGGTATTAGTCGTCAACTGCTCAATCAAAGTCCGAATGGTCTGCTGCGGGTATCCGTACTGTTTGCTCACTAGAGATGGAATGCAAAAGGATGATACATGTAGTCCCGGAAGTCGGACAATCACTAACTCGTCCTGAATATCTCTCATAGTCTGCAATCCCCATACCGGAATCCAATAGTACAGGTTTGGGGTCTCATATCGGGCCAAGGCCAACCTCCTATGCCAACTCTCAGTAGCGGCATCCCTCAATATCCTGCGCTGTCCAGTCACCCAAGGTAATGCCGTCTGCCCCTCTGGCAGTGGTGAGATCAAGCGCAATCTCTCATACAGCCACAATGATAGTAATCTGGAGCTGCCTGAACCCATGTGCTCGGATCCTCCGGCTAATCTATCAATGTCATGGTATGTCTTCGCTAGAAACAGTGGAATGATGTCCATCGCTCCCTGTCCAAATTGAATATGCCGGATGTCAACTCCTCGATCACCTCTCAGCTGCCTGATGATCTCTAACAGCGTAGCAGGACACACTCCGATGTAGCCGCAGAAGTAGTGCGCAGACAGAATGAGCAACATGAATATATCTAAGGAAGTGGATAGATCAAACAGTCTGGGGCTGGTCCGACTCAATCTGGCTATATGAGTCAAGTCTATGAATCTATCGTCAACGATAATATGCGATACCCAGTTTGCTGATAATCCCAAGAATTCAGATAGTTGCTCCGTAACTGATCGTCTGTCTCGGGGAAATGCCACAGCCCTCGACTCAGCCGCACCAGTCAGTGCTTGGAAATCCTCCATCGTTGGCATCAGATCGTTGTACGATAGGGTGAACACATGTCGCTCCGAATCCCAAAAGCACGAAGCAGCTCGGAGCAGATCCCAATCAATCTTCCAATCTTTTAGAGACCAGATGCATGGCATGATACACCTCCTGTCAATAAGTTTCCGGTGTTGTTTTTGGTGAAAGCGCGAGAGTTCAAGAATGTTTTGTTGAAATTGATACTCTTGAGAAACAATTTCTCCATTGTAATGCTCCATGCTGCCTTAAATTGGGACTGCTGGGATTTTTTACCTATTAATATTGTGAATAACTGTAAATTGTTAATATTTAAAATTAGGTTTAGAATTGGGGTTAGCTTCTTAGTATCAACAAATCTTGAGCTCTAGTTCAAACTAAACTAAAGGATAATGGTGTCCCTACCTAACCACTTACGCCCCTAGATATAACTTTATACAAATTAATTGTCATATAGGTTTCAAATTTTACAATTCTTTAGCATCAATATAATTATTAAGCAAACAGTATATGCTTCCAACCAACTTTAATCCAGCATGAAACCTAATTAAGCCAGAACATTTACTAATTTATTTTTATCTCTTGTTATAGCAATATAATTATTGTGCACTTTATTAATATATGTTTCAGGCAGCTTAGTTGGTTAGGTAGTTGAAATTCAACACTTGTTGACCTGGAATCAATACCTACTCTATCCTTTAAGTGCCTGTTTGATAAATCTATCACATCCTGAAATGCACGATTATGTGAAATTAAATATCACTTTGTCTACTTGCTTTATAATCGAAAATCAAGAAATTTCGGCTTTTGGATTTTTTAAATTATTACTATTGTGAATAATTTTAAATATTAATATTTAATTCTTTGTTGTAAAATATATAATTTTACAATGATGAATTAAATTTACATTTATAAACAAGATGAGAGTCGTTCTCTTCCACAACTATCTAAACCCTATCCAATCTTTGACCAAGAAAGACAGAGCAAACAAGTTCTTGACTGTCTGAGCAAAAGATTTTCTGTTTAATAAGAAATTTTTCCAGTTTCACTATCCTCTTCTCTCTAAGGATCTCAAACATAACAGCCATGTTTGTGACAGTGCATGTTTTACTCTTCACTGGTGTTATACGGTCACAAGTAAAAACAAGGTAACAGTATAACACCAGTGAAGAGAAAATGTATTAATCGTCACAAACATGGCCGTGATGTTTGAGATCCTTAGAGAGAAGAGGTCACGAAAGCTGGAAAAACTCTTATTAAAATGGAAAATCCTTTGCTCAAACAAAGGAGAATTTGTTTGCCTGTTTCTTCGAAACGAAAGATGGACGGATTTTGATAGCTGTGGATGAGAAAGGCTCTCATCTTGTTTATATTTTAAGACGTTAACCACCAACCACAATACCCTATAAGAAGTGCCACTAAGAGTTTTCTTCCTAATTTTAGACAATGATTAGGAGTCTAATTCCTTAACAATACTTCCATCAAAGTTTTCCTAATTTTAGACATTCACCCCCCTCCCCCCTTTGACTTTATACAAGATCCGACCTAAGGTGCATCTAGGGTGCCAGGATTGATATCAGGCTCTCAAACGTAGGCGACATAATCACCGTCCGCGATGCCGTCAATCGCCCAAAAATGAGATCTAGAACCCTATCATTATATTCCATGAGGTCCTCATGAATCTCTATGTTATTTTTAATGTATACATGTATCCCTCCCCTCCATAGCTTTAACATTAACTTTACTAGATTAAGAAAAGAAATGGAACATTTTATTTATTAACTTTACTAGGTTAAAAACTAGAGATTCATGAGATCCTCATGAATCTCTAGTTCTTGAGCGAAAATATTACTATTGTTTTCTCTTTTCGGACATTTTTTAATATTTAGTAAATAAATGAAGGTATCAAACATTTCTTTATTCTTTAATACTTAGTGTGACTGTCTTTATGGGACGGAGAAAGTATGATTTATCCAGAACAAAAAATGCGGCTCAGACCACCTCTTAATCATCTTAGGGTACATACTCTCTTTCTGTTCATTGACATTCACTCAATGTAGTTCAATGTAACCACAGCAACTAAATAGTACAGTAAAGCAGAACACTACAGGACATCCAACCCTTGAAAAATGAACAAGTGTGATGCGCCACGACAAAATATTATTCCCGTTAAATGGTTACCCGGCCCGAGTATAGGGTCTTTGGGGGGCCCTATTTTATGAGGATAGGGGGCCCTAAATTATGGTCTATAGGGGGTCCACATTTTATGAGAATATTGTCAAAGTTATGATTATGGTTTGGTTCCCCCGTGTTATATTCTATATGTCGCATACTATGTGTTATGTTCTATATGCCCCACATTATATGTTATGAGATATATGCCGCATATTATGTGTTATTTGATATATGTCGCATATTATATGCTATATTCCGTATAATGCGTATTATATGTTATACATTATATGCTGCATATTGAATGCTTATGATTATGATGCTAGCCAAAGTTAGGCTTATCGCCATAGTTCTGGTCTTGGTTCCCGCCAATGGCTTGGCCCTCGCATATTGTATATGGTGTGTCGGATATTGATTCCCACATGATTGGATGAAGGTTCCCGTATGACGGGTGTTGGTTGTCGATGTATCATGTCGCACATCGTAGGTCGCATGTCGCATGTCTCATGATGTCAATGTTGTAATGGTTACCTGCCGCATGTTATATGTTGCATGTGCGGGTTCCGATGATGGTTTTACCCAAGGATTGTGTGCATGGTTATGGCCGAATTCCCGCATATGGCTTGGTTCTCGTATATCATATGCCGCATGTAGCCTGTCGTGTTGTATGCTGATAATGTTATAATTGTCGCATGTTGTAAATGGGTCTCGCATGCTGGTTCTCATATGTTATATGTGCATTAAGTCTTTTATTAGACTTTCCACCCCGGCGTGACACGTGGCAAATGATAAGGATAATGGTGATGATGTCACCTATGACATGGAATTTATATAAATACTCCCTCCTTGGCCATTTGGAAGATGGGTGTGGGTTTTTGGGAGCTTCTCTCTCCTCCCTCTTTCTCTCTCTAGAAATATGTCATATATAAATGTTATGTACCGGATTAATGATTCTCACGCCGGAGGGTTTTCGGGGGGAAAATCCCCCCGCCCTAACGGTGTTTTCTCTTGTAGGTCCCACATTATTTAGGACCTCGTGGAGCGTGTTCGTCCGATCCGACCACCGTTGCTACCCCGGTCAGTTTCCTGTGCAACCATTTTTTATGGCTGCATCAGTTGGTTCCGTTGCCGGGACCGACAATTTTCCGGCGGAGTTTGGCCGGAATAGAGGAGTTTTGGGTATTAAATTAGACTACAACAGCTGGGAGTAGCGTCTGAACAGATCGGAGTTTTGCCGGAGTAGCCGGAATTGGGAGTAAGCTTTTTTCGTTTTTTCTGGACAGAGGAAAGGTGAGTTAAAATCTGGAAGGATTATTTTGTTCTTTTGGACCAGAAAAGGAGCTGGGTAAGGAAGAAAAAGAAAGGGAAGAAGATGAAGAAGCCAGATTTGAAATAGCGACCGTCGCCGGTGAAGACGGGTTCGCCGGAAAGTTAGAGAGAGAAAGTGAACAGTGTCGGAGACGCGTGTCAACAGTTTTGGCCGTGTCCGACGCGTGTCAATTGCCTGGCCACGTTTTTCAGTACGTGTCAACTAATGATTGGCCGAGATTGTTGTCGCCGATGGAGGAGATCGCCAGAAATCTGAGTGGGTTTCGTCGGGTTGAGTGCTAGTCGCCGTTGATGTCGCTGGAAATTGCGGCGGCTGAAGATGTCGCCGGTAAAATTGGAAGTATCTGGAAATTGCGAAGGTCGGGATTGTCGCCGACCGGAATATCTTGAGGCCGCCGTATGATGTTTGTTGCTGAAGGGGATGGTGAGAATGGGAGGATATCTCAGGTTTGAGGTTTGTTATTAAAAGTAGAGATGGAATTTGAAAAGAAAATGAAATGAAAATGAGGAGAGAATCTGTCAAAGGCATGGACCTAAATTGATGGCATAAGAATTGTTTGGCTGGGGGACCCACCGTAAAGTGAGGAGGATTAAGTTCCAGGTCCACATTGTTTTCCTTCGTTTCGTTCGTTAATTATTCGTTGATCATTATAGTTCCCGTTAAGTTCTCAACGAATTTCGTCAAAGTTGCGGCAAATCCCTATCAGGTCGCTTCTTTCCATTTTTGCCATATATAATGAATAAATGTTTGATATTGCATGCTTAGTAAATTGATGACTGGTATATGCAAATGTGCTTTTAGTAAAGATATGGAAATGTTTTTTGAAATATGTTTATCATGTTAAATGGGGGGCTTTAACTTGATATTATTTCAAGCGATATTAAATCTTGTCGTGCAATTTATACTAGTTATTAAACGGAAAGGAAAGTGAAACACGAGAAAAATAGTGTAAATGAACATATGATTAGAAATTCTGGTGCGTAGTAAAGTCAAAAATGCTCCCTATTTACTATGCTAACTTGATAAGATAAATCGGCTTAATACGTTGCTTGCCTATTTCCTGTCCCTGATAAGAGAGAATGAGATATAACAACTCAAATATGAATGGTCACCATCTAGCGGGAACAGATTCAGTAAAATGATTAAAAATATATTTTGAAATAATGTTTTTATGATTGGCGATTTCATATGAAAAAGATAGAAAGAAGGGCTTTGTGACATATGAAAAATTCATATCAGGTCTATATTCAAGATAGTTTGCCAATATCGCCCTTATGTTTTTTAATGATATAACATGATGTATTCTTTGTTAAAGAGTAACGAATTGCATGCCTTCTTAGTGTATTCTTTTTCATAGTAGCCTTTACTTTGATAAAATGAAAAGTAGAAAAATGGTATTGTTATTTGTTGGGCTAAGTATTTGAGACAGGAAAAGTGGATGAAGAAAGTTAAAAAGTTAATGGGAAGGACAAGCGTGTGACAGCCTTGGTGTTGAATCCATCCGGAATATCATCAACCTTCGTCAGGTCGTCTCTTCCCATCCTTTATGGTCATGTTAAATGACTTTTACATGAAATCGTTATGTGAGAATAAAGATGCATGCTTAGAAATGTTGTTACATAGCAAAATTAAATGTGTTCTGTGCTCCTATATTTAATGGATTGGCTTGACCTGCTTGCCTACTTATGTCATTAAAAGGAGATAATGGGTGACTAAAGTTTTGTTGGTCAGAAATATGCATAACAGAAAAGGAAAACGGTTAATGGGTATCTGACAAAGTTAAAGAAAGTGTTCTCTGTTTATTATGCTTGCATGATAGAATTAGCTGATTTTACGATGAATCCCTTCGACGAAAACTGAAAGTATATTAAAGATGACTAGAATATGAAATTCTTTAAAGATTGTCTTGGGCTTTATTTAATTCTGGGGATATGAGTTATTTGAATTAGCAACCATCGTTTATAATGGGATTGCGAAAATAAATTCTCGTGGAAAGATATTGGTTAAGTGAACATGTGAGTCAAAATGCGGATATGAGAAATGTTTAAATGTTGTGATTTTGACATAAATGAGACCAATTTAATATAACTGAAATATACGGAGTCAATGCTTTACGAAATTGATTATGTGATATTATGCTACAATGTGTTGTTGTTATGATGAGAGACATGCTCGGCCGCTAATGTGGAGCGTGCTTTATAAATATGAAGATGTAAGATAAATAAAGTAATGCTCAAGTAAACGATTCACATAAGGATTTTTAATATATGCCCTTCAGAATGTGTAATATGATGTGAAAACGCTTGTCGTTATTTGTTAGATGAATGTATATGTATTAGTATTACCTTGTGGTAGCATGTTTCGTGCCAATTTTTAGACAGTGACCTGACTTGGTTGTTTAATTGTGAAAGTCGTCAAATTAGCAAAATATGGAGCTTGTCCGAATTAAATGTAAAAAGGTATGGCACAAGAAAAATGATATTTTATAAAGTAAATATGTGAGTTTTATGGTATGTGATTATGTGCAAAACCATGTCAGAATTGTGAAAAGATATGCTATATCAAATGAAAATGAAAGTGTCGTGGTATATGGGTACGTTGACTCGCTACATTTTTGAGATCTTGAAATGATGGATAGTGAAAAATGGCAGTCAGAATAATATGTTTGAAATTATAGCATGCTCGGTAAAATGCAAAAGATATTTGTGTTTTATTATCTCTCTCGCTTATATAAAAGTTGCGTAATATTTGCTTATTGTGTCAAGAATCAAGAAAGTGTTTACTTGATTTGCAAATGACTACCTCGTGTCTTTTGTAGGGACTCTGTCAAGTGTGACAAAGTCGGCTAAGTAACTTGGAAGGGCTCGCATCCCGAACTGCCTATGTGTTGATAAAGATTGTTGCCGCTAAAGCTGCGACAAAGTTGATAAAGATTGCTGCCGCTAAAGCTGCGACAAAGTTGATAAAGATCGTTGCAACTAAAGCTGCTACAAAGTTGATAAAGATTGCTGCCGCTAAAGCTGCGACAAAGTTGATAAAGATCGTTGCCGCTAAAGCTGCTACAAAGTTGATAAAGATTGTTGCCGCTAAAGCTGCGACAAAGTTGATAAAGATCGTTGCCGCTAAAGCTGCGACAAAGTTGATAAAGATTGTTGCCGCTAAAGCTGCGACAAAGTTGATAAAGATTGTTGCCGCTAAAGCTGCGACAAAGTTGATAAAGCTTAAAGATGGATTGATAAAGCTTAAAGATGGATTGATAAAGCTTAAAGATGGATTGATAAAGCTTGAAGATGGAGTGCGACCTGGGGACATTGAGGCCCAGGCGCGGCGTCTGGAGATAGTGGTTCCAGGCGTCTAGAAAAGTCCCAGCTTTTTTATGGGCGAGAAAGGGGCGGCGGCTTGGAGATAACGGTTTCAAGTCGCCAAACCTTGCGGCTTGGAGATAACGGTTTCAAGTCGCGGTGTCCTGGAGATAACGGTTTCAGGCACCTAGAAAAGTCCCAGCTTTTTATGGGCGAGAAAGGGGCGGCGGCTTGGAGATAACGATTTCAAGTCGCCAAACCTTGCGGCTTGGAGATAACGGTTTCAAGTCGCGGTGTCCTGGAGATAACGGTTTCAGGCACCTAGAAAAGTCCCATCTTTTTTATGGGCGAGAAAGGGGCGGCGGCTTGGAGATAATGGTTTCAAGTCGCCAAACCTTGGGCTTGGAGATAACGGTTTCAAGTCGCGGTGTCCTCGGAGATAACGGTTTCTGTGCACCTAGAAAAGTCCCGGCTTTTATGGGCGAGAAAGGCGGCGGCTTGGAGATAACGGTTTCAAGTCGCCAAACCTTGCGGCTTGGAGATAATGGTTTCAAGTCGCGGTGTCCCGGAGATAACGGTTTCAGGGCACCTAGAAAAGTCCCACTTTTTTATGGGTGAGAAAGGGGCGACGGCTTGGAGATAACGGTTTCAAGTCGCCAAACCTTGCGGCTTGGAGATAACGGTTTCAAGTCGCGGTGTCCCGGAGATAACGGTTTCGGGCACCTAGAAAAGTCCCAGCTTTTATGGGCGAGAAAGGGCGGCGGCTTGGAGATAACGGTTTCAAGTCGCCAAACCTTGCGGCTTGGAGATAACGGTTTCAAGTCGCGGTGTCCTGGAGATAACGGTTTCAGGCACCTAGAAAAGTCCCAGCTTTTTTATGGGCGAGAAAGGGGCGGCGGCTTGGAGATAACGGTTTCAAGTCGCCAAACCTTGCGGCTTGGAGATAACGGTTTCAAGTAGCGGTGTCCCGGAGATAACGGTTTCAAGCACCTAGAAAAGTCCCAGCCTTTTTATGGGCGAGAAAGGGGCGGCGGCTTGGAGATAACGGTTTCAAGTCGCCAAACCTTGCGGCTTGAGATAACGGTTTCAAGTCGCGGTGTCACTGGAGATAACGGTTTCAGGCACCTAGAAAAGTCCCGGCTTTTTTATGGGCGAGAAAGCGGCCGGCTTGGAGATAACGGTTTCAAGTCGCCAAACCTTGCGGCTTGGAGATAACGGTTTCAAGTCGCGGTGTCTTGGAGATAACGGTTTCAGGCACCTAGAAAAGTCCCAGCGTTTTTATGGGCGAGAAAGGGGTGGCGGCTTGGAGATAACGGTTTCAAGTCGCCAAACCTTGGGCTGACATCCCGAACTGTTGGGCTGACATCCCGAACTGTTGGGCTGACATCCCGAACTGTTGGGCTGACATCCCACGCTGTTGGGCTCGCATCCCGAACTGCTCATGTGCCAAAGTTGATAAAGCTGTGACAAAGTTGATAAAGTTGCGACAAAGTTGATGAAGTTATCAGAAAAGTCCTGGTTGAAAAGCCAGGCACAACGGGATCTGCACTAGCAGACTCGGGAGTCTGCCGAGAGGCTGGCTCGAAAAGTCCTGGTTGAAAAGCCAGGCACAACGGGATCTGCACTAGCAGACTCGGGAGTCCTGGCAGAGGCCTGGCTCAGAAAAGTCTTGGTTGAAAAGCCAGGCACAACGGGATCTGCGTTTGCGGACTCGGGAGTCCTGGCAGAGGCCTGGCTCAGTACCCAGCCTAGCCTGAGTGGCGAAGCTCCTAGCCAAGCCTGAGTGGCGAAGCTTATGTGACCCAGCCTAGCCTGAGTGGCGAAGCTCCTAGCCTAGCCTGAGTGGCGAAGCTCCTAGCCTAGCCTGAGTGGCGAAGCTTATGTGATCTAGCCTAGCCTGAGTGGCGAAGCTCCTGCGGCCTGGAGATATTGGTTCCAGGCGCGGCGACCTGGAGATAGTGGTTCCAGGCGTCTAGAAAGTCCCGGCTTTTTTACGAGCGAGATCAGGGGCGGCGACCTGGGGATATTGGTCTCAGGCGCCAAACCTTTTGACCTGGTGACATTGAGGCGAGATGCCACAGTTTGAAAAGTTTTTGAAAAGTGAAAAGTTTGGCGAGATGCCACAGTTTGAAAAGTCTTGATAGAAAAGTCCTGATTTTTTAACAGGCATAGAAAAGACCTGGCTTAAAGGTTCCAGGTAAAAAATTGAACAAGATGTAAACTAGACAGTTTGACCAAAGTCGTTTAAAGGCGCAAGATTTAATTTAAGGCGGTTTGAGTTTTGTTCGGCATGAGTGAATGCGGTTTGTTAGTGATGCGGTATAGCATCAAGCAAGGTTTGTATCTGAGGCGTTTTTCAAATGCGCGGTTTGTGATTATCGCGTTCTTTGATCAGTACAGTTTTGGCCAAGTGTGGCCTTAGTGTGGTTTTGGCCAAGTATGGCCTTAGTAAGGTTTTGGTTAGCGCGGTTCTGATCAGCGCGGTTTGTTTAGTAAGGTTTTGGTTCGCGCGGTTTTGATCAGCGCGGTTTGTTTAGTAAGGTTTTGGTTAGCGCGGTTCTGATCAGCGCGGTTTGTTTAGTAAGGTTTTGGTTCGCGTGGTTTTGATCAGCGCGGTTTGTTTAGTAAGGTTTTGGTTCGCCCGGTTTTGATCAGCGCGGTTTGATCAGTAAGGTTTTGAGTAGCGCGGTTTTGAGTAGCGCGATTTTGATTAGTGCGTTTCGATTAGCGCGTTTGTGATTGTTGCGTTTTTAGCTAGCGCGTTTGCAATTGTCGCTTTTTAGTTAGTAGGTTTGGCCGCAAGTTTTGTTTAGGCCAAGTGGGTTTGGCCGCGATTTTTGGTTTGGGGCTTAATGGGTTGGCCGCGAGTTTTAGGCCAAGTGAGGATTGGCCGCGAGGTTTAGCCCAGGTGAGTCTGTGACCTGGATGTATTTTGGTTTTAGAGTTGGTTCGAGAAAGACCTGGCTTAAAGGTGCCAGGCGCAGATGGGCAAGGAATAGTAAGTCGCCCTGACGCTGAGTAAAGCTGAAGGGCGAGAAGCATAGTTAGGAAGTGAGGCTGCCTAAAGACAAGCCTCACTCTTTTGAAGGGAGTAGTATGTATATAGAGATAAAGGTCGTAAAGTGAATCTTCGATGAACTATCGAAGCAAAAAAGATAATTATTAAAGCAAAATGCAGTAGGCGACGTATAAAGTGAGAGATCAAGGCAAGTTAGAGAAAGAAAGCAGTATCATTCAAGTTAAAGTTAAGGATAAGTCGCAGATCGCGACAACCAAAGTATGAAAAGCGAAGTTAAAAACAGAAAAGTAAATTATTTTAGTATCGACCCAGATCAGAGTGAATTGTTGAAAAGACGCCAAAAGTCAGAGGGATTGAAAGGTTTTTGGCAGAATTGTCGAAACAAACTGTAGGGGAGGAGAGTTATTCGAAAGTCCAGCGACCAAGGTTCATGTCGCTGGCATTTATGAATCTGAGCCGTATAATATTGGCTCCCGTATGATTGGTTTCCGCATATTTTACAAGCCAAAAATTTACAAAAATGATTGAAATGGGAAAGAGAAAATGCAAAAAGTTGAAGTAAAATGAGAAATTAGTAATGAAAGTGTTGGAATGATCACGGAGCGGACCTAGGTTCTGTACCGTGAAAGTTGAATCGATGTGATAAGTTATATTTTGTTATGAAAGTTATTTTACTCCTCAGCTCGATCATGAATAATCGAGCTAAGGAGTCGGGGGCTTCTGATGCGCCACGACAAAATATTATTCCCGTTAAATGGTTACCCGGCCCGAGTATAGGGTCTTTGGGGGGCCCTATTTTATGAGGATAGGGGGCCCTAAATTATGGTCTATAGGGGGTCCACATTTTATGAGAATATTGTCAAAGTTATGATTATGGTTTGGTTCCCCCGTGTTATATTCTATATGTCGCATACTATGTGTTATGTTCTATATGCCCCACATTATATGTTATGAGATATATGCCGCATATTATGTGTTATTTGATATATGTCGCATATTATATGCTATATTCCGTATAATGCGTATTATATGTTATACATTATATGCTGCATATTGAATGCTTATGATTATGATGCTAGCCAAAGTTAGGCTTATCGCCATAGTTCTGGTCTTGGTTCCCGCCAATGGCTTGGCCCTCGCATATTGTATATGGTGTGTCGGATATTGATTCCCGCATGATTGAATGAAGGTTCCCGTATGACGGGTGTTGGTTGTCGATGTATCATGTCGCACATCGTAGGTCGCATGTCGCATGTCTCATGATGTCAATGTTGTAATGGTTACCTGCCGCATGTTATATGTTGCATGTGCGTGTTCCGATGATGGTTTTACCCAAGGATTGTGTGCATGGTTATGGCCGGATTCCCGCATATGGCTTGGTTCTCGTATATCATATGCCGCATGTAGCCTGTCGTGTTGTATGCTGATAATGTTATAATTGTTGCATGTTGTAGATGGGTCTCGCATGATGGTTCTCATATGTTATATGTGCATTAAGTCTTTTATTAGACTTTCCACCCCGGCGTGACACGTGGCAAATGATAAGGATAATGGTGATGATGTCACCTATGACATGGAATTTATATAAATACTCCCTCCTTGGCCATTTGGAAGATGGGTGTGGGTTTTTGGGAGCTTCTCTCTCCTCCCTCTTTCTCTCTCTAGAAATATGTCATATATAAATGTTATGTACCTGATTAATGATTCTCACGCCGGAGGGTTTTCGGGGGGAAAATCCCCCCGCCCTAACGGTGTTTTCTCTTGTAGGTCCCACATTATTTAGGACCTCGTGGAGCGTGTTCGTCCGATCCGACCACCGTTGCTACCCCGGTCAGTTTCCTGTGCAACCATTTTTTATGGCAGCATCAAAGTGCATATGATTAGAATCCAAGGATGGCCCTGACCTTTTTCCCTCCTCCAAATTAAAATGAGTATCATGGAAATGTAGATTGAAGCTTTTCTCACAATAAGCAAGAAAGTGTAACTTTGGGCTGGCCATTAG